>UESW01003885.1:789346-1154346 GCA_900491605.1 Calamus simplicifolius | reverse complement strand
CTCTTATGAGGAATGGCCCTGATTGAGTCCTGATCTAGTAGGATACTCAGCCCTGATAGGAATCTGTGCCTAATTAATGGGTTAATTTCTTATAAGAATGGGCTTATGATAAGAAGAGTCCTGATTAGAGTTGGATAGGGTGGTTGCCACGAAGGAGAATCTTGATCCCTCATTAGGGTTTCATCTCATTGTGTTATTGTGTTAATATGTAACTCTATCATGTGTCATCACAAGTTTTGGTTGTCAGATCAACCCACATCAAAAATCAAAGTTTATGTCTGAGAAGATATTTTATTATGGTTTCTGAGAATATTTTTTTTTATTATTCTGTTGTACATAAGAAAAAGGCATTTTAGGAGCAGAATTTGGGAGTCTGTAAAACAAGAGAGAAGTTGATTAGCTGGTAACAAGTAATGGAGAGTTCTTCTCATTAATTAAATCTGCAGATTGCATGAGTATTTTCTTGGCTTGTTTTCTAGATAATTTTTGCTGCTCTTACATCTAATGGAACTCCATCAGGTTTCTTTGATCCTTCAACTTGGAAGACTCTGGATTCACAGTCTGTTGGTATTAGAAGGTCAGCAATTTCTTCTTCTACATGGAAGGTTCTGAATATGCTTCAAAGCAGAGGTGCATATGTGTCCCTTTAAGGTTCTTTTATGCCTAGCTTTTAAGTCTTTTAAATTTGAACTTAAAGCACCTTTAATATCTAAGGTCTTTATTCGGTTGAATCTAACCGATAGTCATTCATTGCTGTTTTGCTTATCCCATCTTTTTTAATTTGCTTTATAATGCCGAATTAGTGAGAATCGATATTAGGATACAACATTTTTAAGGTTTAATAATTGGATTAGAATAAATGCCAGTGTAGGTTCTCCAAAACTAGTTTAAAACAACAGAGCATGTGTGATTTTTTGTTATTTGTTTGTCATCATAATTTACAACACTGTTGATTTGTTTTCCAGTTAGTGATATTAAACTTATAGTGCTGAAGAACATTGCATTTTTGATTCAAGTGGTTTATATGCAGTGAAAAGCTAATCATGTAAGAATACCATGTTGTTTTGTACCGCTCACCTTGAAAATTAAACATAACTACATAAGTTATTATTGGTTGTGGGGCGCCCCCCCTCCTTCAAAACAAAAGATGAATTGGCAAATTTAGGCAGTTCATCCATTTTCTTTTTGCAGTTCTTCATTGACTATATTGGTTGCACATGCCTGTAATCTGCTATATATGTGTATTCTGTATGGGTATGTATATTTGTATCTCAATCATGTAAAACTATATCTTGTATATGCAGATTAGACAAATAGTTCTAATGAAGTAATGAAGACTATGTTGAAATGCAATCTTAAAATTAAAAGATAAAATCTGGCAAGCTGCAAAAGTAACAAAAATGAAGCTATATATTTAAGGATGATAATTAGCAGTGATATCAAGTTATAATCAATGCCATAGTGCCACCTATATCAAAGTGGTCATGTTAGATTTGGTTTCTTGCTTCAAATTAGAATATTTTTGTCCACTACAAGCCAAATTAGGGTTCAAGCAAACATTAAAGCCACTGTCATGATTGTTCACAGTGTAACAGTAGAATTTGATACTTTCAACTATTGTGACAAAGGTTAAAGCTTTGACTCATGCAATGTTTTTGGCTTGTAGAATTTCATACTTTCAACTATTGTGAAAAAGATTAAAGCTTCGACTTGTGTCATGTTTTTAGCTCGCATGTTACTTTATTTACAATCATGTTTTTATTTCAATAAAATCGAGTCTAAATAAATCTCTGGTTATCCAGAATTCTCTATTGCTGTTTGACTGCTACATTGCAAACTAGTGTGTTTCTTCTTTGCTATAGCCTTTCCCCACCTTCTTCAAAATTTCTCTCATCCCACATGCACATATGCCATTGGGAATGTTACAAAAACAACATGATGCATCACAGAACGTAGCGTAGCTTGTAGTAATAAATAATTTGAATATCTTATACATGGTGAGGGAAGCAAAAGTTTGGAGGGAGAGGGGTGTAGAGTTAATGGAGGTCTTAAAATTTTTTATAGCCTTATATTTGTTGAATCTCACCTCAATTTTGAAAGTTGAAACTACCAGTGTTGATTTTTGTTTCTTGTCGAGTAATGCATACTGAATACATAGTAGGCATATTTCATTGAAATCTTTGGGTGTGTTTCTTCATGCTTGCACCAAGATTGTCTTTTGTTGTCATTTTAAGCTATTGCACTGCATCAATGTTAACAAATGGTCAAAGTGCTGATCCGTATCATTGTACCATCGTAGGATGCTATGGTCGTGCATACTTGGCCATCATCTGCTTGTGTCAACTCATATCATTTCTATTGAAGCAATCTGCATTATTACCAGTTGGTATATTGTGGTATAGATTTGTAACCTACTTTCTCATCTGAAACCTCTGCCTAACCATCCAAAGCAACCTTGTTTTTGTTGTAAGACATTGAGAATTCTTTGTCATTGACTCATTGATGCATATATTTTATAAAAGAATGTGATGTCTTAGTATGTGGACTGGGCAGGGTAGCGATGCAAATTCAGCTTTACACTGAATCAGAGGTGAAAAATATAGGGAGCCCATATTATAGCTTGCTGTAGTACTATTGATACATGAGCTTCCTATTAGGTTGTTTGTATTTTTATAGTGCATACAATGCATTATTAATGCTTAAATTTTGGGTTCACAAATTTTCTCCTGGTGTATCTTTAGAGAGCTGAGGAATTTACAATTAATTGTAGGGATTGATCCCATGAAATTCACTCTTCAAGAGAGAGCTTTTTGATAACGCGGATCCATGGCTTCTAGCAAATTCAGGAGCCTACTATTAATTATCCCTTTATTACAAGGGCACCTCTAATTAAGAGAACTTAAGGAAAATCCTAAAGAAAATTCAGTTTAAATGCAATTTTATTTCAATTCAAGCAAGTTCACATGGCTTAACCAAAATCATAGCCCTAGTGTACAAAATGGACACATCTGCTCTTGTTAAAACTCAAAAGTAAAATATGCACACAAGACAATTTCTGTAAAAACTTCAAATTTTTTTTCCTTTGATTACAATTTCTTGGTTTAAGGACTTGGGAATTTTTCTTGAATATTTGTAGCTTATAGACTAAAAGGTCAGCTTGATTTGTCCAAATTAGAGACTTAGGGATCCATCTTAAAATTATCTAGTTTAGAAACTTAGGAGTCCATCTTAGAGTTGTCTAGTTTAGAGGCTTAGGGGTTTATCTTGCACTTGTCCAGCTTAGAGACAGAGGTCTATATTGAGCTTGCCCAGTTTAGAGACTTGCCTACTTTAGAGACGTAGAGGTCTCAATCGGTTTGTCTAGTTTAGAGATTTAAAGGTTTATAAAGGTTTGTCTAGCGTAAAGAGTTGATCTATCTTGAACTTGTTTAGTTTTAAGGCTTAGAGGTCTATCTTGTTTTTAAGAGAGGAACTATCCCCAAAGATAATAGCCGAACTCCTCAAATTTTTCTTAGATCATGACATGAGCATTAACTCCCTTATAATTTAATGATTAAGTTATTTTGAATGTCAACATGATGGTTTTGGACGATGTTATTCTAAGGGATTTGGCCATAGATCCCATCCTGAAATTTAGAACTCTTGGGTTAGAACAAGGTTCACTGAGCCATATTGACAGCCCATGCTAGCCAGTTAGCTAAACAGAACTGCGACAAACTGACACTACAAAATAAAGAGGAGAGAAAGGATGATGGAGAGAGAGGAGAGGGAGGTGGTCGGCGAAATTGAAGGGAGGAGAAAAAAAGGGAGAACGGTGAAAAAACTTACATGATGACCTATTTTCCTCCTTGTGATGATCGGGCAGACAATGAATAGGTGGTGGATGGCGAGTGCAGGCAATTGATGACGACTAACGAATGATTGGTGGTTGGTGATCGGTGAGGGATAGTGAGTGGTGGTGATGAAGGAGAAATCACATAGTCAGGCAAAGATCATGGAATTAGATAGTAGTGATGAGATTTTGTTTTATTTAAATGAGTTGAACCTGTAATCCAACAACCCAAACCCGTATTCCAACTCGATAGCATCGAACCAAAATGAAGTGCCGAACCACATCGATTTTGGGATAGTTTGGTCTGATGTGTCCCAAATTGGCCTGTTCGTCATGGTTCAGTAGACTATGAATTAGACCAACCCAAAATGCTGATAGTGAATCCAATCTTGACATTTAGAGCTTTGGGAAAGACCACCCGAAGGTATGACGATGAGTTCAATCTAGAAATTTGAGACTTTTGGATTGAACTGCCCCAAAGGTATGGAATGGTCTTGAAACTTGAAAATTTTAGGCTAGGCTACCTTAAAGGAATGTGGCTATAGGTCCATTCTTGAAATTTAATTCTTTTAGGCTAAGCTGCCTTGACTTAAGACTTGAAACTTTTAGGCTAGGCCTATTAGAAATTTTTTGTATGTGGGCTACCATTAATTGTTGGTGATTTTAGATTTGTAAAATGGGTTGAATAAATTTGGTTCAATGATACATCATGATAAGCCCACTGTTAATATGTGATTTATGTTGCTTGGGCTTATGCGCACCTTTTATTGGTAATATGGTAGGCGGTTTGTATGGGTCTAAACTCTAATAGCGACCATAATGAGATAGCATATTAGGATTTCATTATAAATAAATTGGGTCCTCTCTTCATTTGCATTTAGTTTCTTCCTGTTGAGAATACATCCTATTGGAGGTACAAGAAGAGGAAGATCTAAGCCCTAAAGCTCATTGCAGCTATTGCACAAATCAAAGATGGCGCAAGTAGGCATGATAATAAATTTTAATTATTATTTGGTGTTCTATAATTCACATGCGTTCCTTAAAATCGAACATGTGGTATCAAAGCTTGGCATACGTGGATCTAGAACTCAATTTCTTATTGTCTCATGTTGATTCATGCATTTGTTAGGGTTTTAGATTGTGGATCTTTAATGGCTAGGGTTTTTTGATTGTGTACCTGGTCTTGTCTACCCCACAAAGAGTTCCGTGTTTTCCCTTTTGGATGGGAGTTTGATAAAATTTGAAAGGGGAACCATTCCCTTATTTTCTTCTTTTCTTCGGTCCCCTCCCTTGTTTCTTGGGCCAAACCACCATGGACATAGCCATGACCTCATGCAACCTTGTGGACGAGGTTGTCTGCTATGCCCTCAACCTTGTCTTCCTCAATATGGCCTGTGGGAACTATCCTCTATGATCCTGTCTTCCTCACTTCGGTTATTGCGCCACTATGGAGGGCATCATCACTTTCCTCTAGTGGACCCCTATTTGGCCAACAACCAGCCACCTAGCCTTCGATTCATCTGCTTCATCTTGATATGCCTCAGCCATGTACCATGCCTAGACCATGGCTGCCCCCTTTTTCCCTTTCCCTGGTTTTATTTTGCCTGGTTACTACTACTGTTGCTTGGTCAGGGAGTTGGCCAATTGATCAGCCTTGGATGGATTGACTAATTGGTCAACTAGTGTCTCTTACCAGACTGGCTAATGCATTGGTAGCCCATGGCTCTGTCTTCCACTCGCACAGCTTTTGGCGCCTGCTGTCTCCTTTTCCGTTCATCATTCGACCAGGGAAACAACCATGCTTTGGCCTCAGCCAGGACTGAGTTTTTGGGCCATGGGTTAGCGTGGGCCATAAGCTTGATTTAGGTCATGGACAGTTTTGGGCCATGGCTTAGCTTGGGCTAAAGCCTAGCTTGGATCATGGCCTGACCTAATCATTATGTTTATTATGCAATACTATTTATTTAATTGCATTGTTGTTTATTGTTGATTTAATTGCTATTTCTTGAAATTTATGCCCATATTTTGAAATTTTATTTGATTGTAAGTTATTTTACATTTTGAGAGTTTAAATGCAATATGCATTTTTGCCTATTTAGAATGTATAATCTATAAACTCTCAACCTATTGAATATGTGCATATAATGAAATAATTATCTGTTAAATTCAAGGCTTTTTATTTGAATGCAATGTTTTATATTTTGTGACTTATGTATGTACATATTAATTATCTCATGTTGAGAGGTCACATGTTTATGTGTTGGCTAAATGTGTGCATTGCTATTGTGGCCAATGTTGGATAACTCATTTTCGGAGAATTTTACCTATTGATGTGGATGGTTGGTTGCCACAGTAACTTATGATGTTTTTTCATACTGTCATTGTGAGATTTTGGATTACATCATATAATCACTTGCTCAAAGGGGGTTATTTTGTGTAATTTGAGGATGGACATGGAGCATCTTGGTAGAGGGTATGCTAGCTTGGAGGATTTATCTACCCAAAGAGTGGTTTTCTTGAAGGCTTGGGTGTTATGTTAGAGGGTGCACTGGCTTAGAGGATCTGTCTACTTAAAGGGAATAGTTTTCTTGAAAGTTGGGATATTCTTGTGTTTTGCTTCATGTAGGAAGCTCTTACTAGTGTATTACATTCTTTGTTCAAAGGAGAGTTGGTGATGATGCATTGGGACTCTCTAGATGTATATAATCATTTGTTACGAAGACTATTTTATTATTTATTGCTCATATACTGATATATTGCACTTTTTGTCTTGAACAATCTCTTTTATTGTGAATAACAACTATACAACTATTGAGATTCTAATTGGCTATAACTATAGAGATGGAAAGAGGATGTAGAATTTGCCTAAAGGATTGGTGATATTGTCTGCTCTATATGAGAGGGAGTCTCCTAAGCTCACTGAGAGCACTACTAAGCAAAAAGAATTTATACTATGTAGGAACAGTCAAATTGTTTAAGCTTCCAAGCAATGAAAAGGTTTATTTTTGAACATCTTTTTAGTGGATTAGCTGAAACCAGCAATCCAAGGACTTTTTGACTGTTGTTGGGCAAATATATCAAGTATTCAATAGCTCTAAAGTAAGAAACCTGATGAGCGAATTAATAGGTATGAAATATGATGAGTGAATTAATTTGAAAGCCCATGACATTACCCTTCCTGATAAGTTTATGGTTCATCATACTTTTAATTCCCTACCGATCAATTTAGCTAAATTAAAACTGCCTATAATGCTTTAGATAAGTCCTGGAGTGTGAATGACCTTATTTCTAAATGCATATCTAAAGAAGAGAAGCTTAAGAAAAAAAAAAGGATGAAAGTGCCTTACTTATGTCTAATTCCAAATCCAACCATGGTAAGGAATCTATAAGCCCTAGGAAGTCTAAACCTTGTACTTCTAAGAAGGGTTAGGGTAATAAAAGACATGGTAAAGGTTAGACTTAAGGGATAGGAGGATAGGAGGTCCTAAAGCTGTCATCAAGAAGGTTGTTCGGTGTTTTCTTTGTAAGAAAAAGGGTCATAGGAGAAGTGAGTGCACTGACTTAAAGTCTTAGTTGGAGAAGAAGAATAAGCAAGAACATAATTTATTAGCTTGTGTTTGTTTTGAATCCAAATTAGTTAATGCCCATTATACTTGTGGTGGCTTGATAGTGGAGCAATTGTTAATGTTGCTATTACTTTACATGGGTTCAAAACAAGAGGAAACTAAGTAAAAAGGAAGCCAAATTGAAGGTTGGAAATGATGTTGAGGTCGAAGTTGAATTTATAATGTTTGTTAGTTTAAATTTGGACTGCTTTTCAACTTTTTTTTGAAAAATATTTTATGTACCATCTTTTAGGTGGAATTTGATTTTAATTTCTATTTGGATAAACTGGATATTATTTGAATATTGGAAATGAAAAGATTGATTTGGTTTTGAATTCACAGGTTGTTGGAAATTTTTTTATGTGATGGTTTATATAGACTATGCTTGACTCATGATAACTAATGTACTTCCTCTAATATTGAAAAAGTTGTATCTAAAAGACCAGCAATTAAACAAAAAGTATTTAATGTTATGGCATTAACATTTGGGTCACATTTGTAGAGAGAGTTGAAAGACTTATAAAGAATGATATTTTACCCTCTCTTGATTTTGGATATATGGAATTGCCTTAGAGTAAGTTAGCTAAGTCTAAGAATAAGGGTGCAACCCATAGTTCTAAGCTCCTTAACATTGTGCACATTTGATATCAGTAGACCTCTTGCCCACTTCATGTGGTAATAAATATTTTATTACTTTTATTCATGATCTGCTGAACTATGTTGAATCGGTCAGTTTAGGGTGAATAACATTGAACTAGCTGGGAACCGATGCGGTTTGACACTGTGAAACGAAAGATTTAATAACGGGTTTTCTGTTTGATGGCGAGTTTGGATTCGGGTTTGATTTAATTTCACCCATTTAAATAATATAAAACAATCGCTTCTCCTAACCTTTTGCGATCTTCTCTCTTGAAAACCCTAGCTGCTCTTCTCCTTCTCTCCCAAAGAAAACACTAGCTGCTCTCCTCTCTCTTAAAGAAACTCCCGATCTTTCTCTTACTAGCTGCTTGTGCTCTTCCACTTGTAATACCCCAAACTTAAAAGCCTTGTATTTTATTTTATGTATGCATTTATTATTAGTTTAGCTTTCTAGTGTGAGTAATTAGAGTGGAAAAGGTGGAATTTAAAATTTAATTTTTTTTAGCAAGTCTGAATGAAAACCTTGATGAAATCCTAATGAAAGTAGGATGAAAACCTAATAAGTGGCGGATAGAAATGAGGTGTCCCCTATGGAAGCAATATAAAATAAGAAAATATTTGATGGAGGGACAAGTCTAGCACTAAGTAATATAGAAATGAAAAATGTGAGTGGAAGGGCAAAGTTGAAATTTGGCCAAAGGTCATTTAAAAATTAGCCAAGGGTATAAAGGAGAAAAGGTGCCGAGAATCATTTGAAAGTTTGTTAAGGGCATAAAAGGAAAAGTTTTTGAAAGTCATTTGAAAGTTTGCCAAGGGCATAAAAGGAAAAGGTTTTTGAAGTAAGTTGGAGGTTTGACCAAGGGTAAATTGGGGATTTGCCAAGAGCAAATTATCATGGTGGAGAAAGTGCCATGTGGATTTTGGAAGGGTAACTTAGAAATTTTTAAGAGGGGTAAAATGGGAATTTTTAAGGGGTATGAAAAACCCACTTTCATTTACCCATAAGAAGCCCAAAGTGAGAGAAGGGAGGTGGTGGAAAGAGGAGAAAGGGTTTAGTCGTGGGAAAGAAAGGAAGGAAAAGAAGAGAAGAAGAAGAAAGAAGAAGAAGGAAGGAGGGAAAATTTTTGTGGTTTGGCAAGCTTGAAAGAAGGGAAGAGTTAAGGTTTTCCATCTTTTGTAAGGTATATTTTCAACTTCCCTAAGCTTAAGATAAATGTTAGAATCTTGTGGTTTAGAGATAAATAAGGTTGTAGCATGTATATGTGGTAAATCCTTGAGTATGTGAGGGATTTAAGAATTTTATGCTAGGATATTGAGGCATAGAGCATGCATGCATAGTGATGCGTGTCATAGCACAACAATTAAAACACTTTAATTTCACTAATCTTAGGTAGAGTAACGAGAGTAAGGGGTCAAATCCACAGGGACTTTGAGTGGTTATTTTGAAATAAATTTATGTAATTAAAAATTTAAAAAAATAGGCAATTGGTAGTAAAAATAATTAAGATATGATCTATCTTAATGAGAGCACGGCTCGTACTCATAGATCACGACCCGTCCCTTTTAAGAATAAACCAATCAAGGATTATTTCTACTTAAAGAAAATTCAATAAGAATTAAATATGAATAAATATTTTATTTCAAAGCATCCAAAAGAGTATATTAAAATTAAAATTAAAAATTCTTCTTTCCTGACATTAAAAAGGCAACATCGCTGAAGATAGCTTCGAATCTGCTTCCAGACCAAACTCCCCAAGATTCTTTCTTCCTGAACCGAACCGAAGATGGGTTGAACCGAACCAAAGAGACTGAACTGATTTCTATCTTCCTGAACCAAAGATTAATTCTCTGTTCTTCCTCAACCGAGCCGGCGCCTCCCAGGTTTTCCGAACGCCTCCGAATGCCTCCCAGCTCCTCTATGCTTCGCTCCGGACTCCTCTATGCCTTGCTCTGGACTCCTCTCTCCTCTTCCGAACTCCTCTTCGGAGCTATTTGTAGATGCTCGAACGTGGAGAAGACGCGGCTTCCTGGCTGTTCCATATCAAATGCATGGATGCGGAGAGATTGCAGACGCGGATCAATTTTCCTTCCAATTCGAGGGTCATACTTCCAATTTGGGAGTCTTCAATCCAATTATTTCTTGATTGGTTGGTGGAATGGCGGAATCAAAAGAGAAAAAGAATTGGAAGAGAAGGAAGGAAATCCATGTGAAAATACAATGAACTCAGCAATTGGTTTGCCTAGTTTGCTTTGAGATTCATGCAAATGAAGATAAATCCTTATAAAATCAATTCTGGGCTCGTTTTAAGTCCGATTTGAGTGCTACTTGCATCGTTGGACTCCTAAAATCAAGCTCTTTAAGTTGATGGGGCTTTACCTAAAAATATTGTATAAAGTAATCAATTATTAAATAATAAAGATAATTTGACCTATTAATTAATAGATTTATGATGATTATTTGTGCGTTTATCATTCCCTCCAACTTGAATCTTTCTCGTCATCGAGTAAATAAGGAATCTAGAAATATGTACCAAGCTAGTCCAATAATTTCCGGTTAGATCATAAAGGAGGTGCTTCATCGGATTATCAAGTTTACCCATTTAGTGATAGAGTGTAGTCCATAAGAATTTATAGAAGTCTTCTTTTACCAACTTTTCACTTCTCTGTTTAAGTCCTCTAACTTAATTTGGGTTGGATGTAGTGTCTTCTTATAATTTAGTCCCCTTATTTATTTATTTACATGTAAAGTCAGTGCAATGTTCTAACCTCTTGCTTTCTAATTGACCCTTGTAGCGAGCTTTAGGTCAATGGCTCCCAAACCAATTAGTTTTAGGGCATTATGTGTAAAACACCCCTTCGACTTACTGACTCGAGTCAAAAAGGCTTCAGGTAGGGCTGACTTTGCTTAAGTTCTTTCACATTCTCACCTTTTTATGCGAACAACATCACTTGCTTAGGTGACGGAGCTCGATTACTTAGTGAAAGATGCTAAGAACAAATTTATTAACTTTTTAGAGGAATTTTTTCTTAACATTTTCACCCATACCCTTATTAAGTAGATTATAAGTTCAGTGGTCAGGAGGGTCTGGAATTATTCTATTTTTTTTTTGGCTAAACTCTACCTTTTATTAGGTTCCTTAATAATTTGTTCCATGACATCTCTAAAATGATCTAATCGTTAATCATTCATTAATTAGAATGCTTGATTAACTTCAAATCGAGGC
Organism: Calamus simplicifolius; assembly: GCA_900491605.1. Classification (NCBI taxonomy): domain Eukaryota; kingdom Viridiplantae; phylum Streptophyta; class Magnoliopsida; order Arecales; family Arecaceae; genus Calamus; species Calamus simplicifolius. The sequence continues at coordinate 1,143,046 of UESW01003885.1, read as the reverse complement.
AAAATTTGGTATACAAGTACTGATTATAGTTTTACTTGAGGATTTTCTTATTCTCTCCCCTCCCCAACTTAATTTTCATTGTCCTTAATGGAAGAAAAATTAATTTTAAGGAAAGATACTATCTGGTCGAGTATTTGAAGGTTGGAGGTTCCATATACTTCTTTCAATCGACTTTTGTTGCTCTTCTCTGGTCATATTAAGAAAACAAAAAATAAACGGATAAATTGGGTTGTCTCCCAAGAGCGCTAAGTTTAAAGTCTTCAGCCAGACTATGCTACTCATTATGATAGTGTTGGGTTCACAAGATCAATTGATTCAATAACTTCATCATTAATTTCTTTTATATATGATTTCAAACGTTAGCCATTTACTTTGAACGTATTTTCCTGTTTGGGGTCTTTAAGTTCTACGGCTCCATGAGAAAATATTCGAGTTACTATAAAAGGTCCATTCCATCATGAACGAAATTTTTAGGGAAAAGATGTAATCTTGAATTATAGAGCCATACTTTTTTATTTGGTTCAAAAGTTTTTCTATTAATAAATTTGCCATGATATGCTTTGGTTTGTTCTTTATAAATTTTTGAACTCTCGTATGCGTCATTTCGTAGCTCTTCTAACTTATTCAATTGAAGTTTCCTAGTGACACCTGCATTCTTCATATCACAATTAAATTGCTTGATGGTCCAAAATGTACGGTGTTCCAATTTTATAGGTAAATGACAGGCCTTTCCAAATACCAAACGGTAAGGGGACATTCCCAAAGGGGTCTTAAAAGCAGTTGGTAAGCCCATAACGCATCATCCAAACGTTCTGACCAATCTTTCCTATCGGATCTCACCGTTTTCTCAAGGATATGTTTAATTTCTCTATTTGATATTTCAACTTGGCCACTAGTTTGAGAATGGTAAGGTGCAGTTACCTTATGAGTAATTCCATATTTTTTTATTAATCCTTCAAAGTGTCTATTCGTGAAATGTGTACCCCCATCACTAATTATAGCCCTTGGGCATCCAAAATGATTAAGGATGTTATGCTGAATAAACTTGATTACGACTTTATAGTCATTGGTTCGAGTTGCCATGGCTTCAATCCATTTCGACACATAATCAACTGCCACTATAATGTATTCAAATCTGAAAGAGGAAGGAAATGGGCCCATGAAATCAATACCCCATACATCAAAAATTTCTATAACTAATATAGGGTTTAGGGGCATCATATCTTTTCTTGAAATATTTCCTGTTTGTTAACATCGGAGGCAATTACGGTCAAATTCGTGTGCATCTTTAAAAAGAGTTAGCCAATAAAACCCACTTTGCAGCACCTTTGCTGCAGTTTTTCTTTACTAAGATATTCCCCATAGGCAAGAGAATGACAAAAGTTAAGTACGCTTTTGAATTCGCTCTCGAGGACACATCGCCTAATCACTTGGTCTAAACAGTACTTAATAATTTAGGATCTTCCCAGAAATAATATTTAATTTATGAGAAAAATCTATCTTTTTCTTGTTTTGTCCAGTGAGACGGGACTTTTCCTATTGCTAAATAATTCACAATGTGAGCAAACTAGGGAAGACTGTTATGGAAATTGAGAATAGCTGCTCATCAGGAAACCTATCTCTGATTATTTCTTTATTATATTCCACTGAGATTCTAGAGATATGATCTGCTACCATATTTTCGGAACCCTTTTTATCTAAAATTTCTAGGTCAAATTCTTGTAGTAGAAGGATCCATCTAATCAGTCAGGGTTTTGTATCCTTCTTTGATAACAGATGCCTCAATGTTGCATGATCAGAGTAAACTAAGACCTTAGACCCTAACAGATATGATCTAAATTTTTTCAAGGCAAATACAACTGCTAATAATTCTTTTTCAGTGGTAGTATAGTTCATTTATGCATCCGAAAGAGTTTTGCTGGCATAATAAATTACATGGGGTTTCCGATTGAGTTTCTGTCCTAGAACTGTCCCTACAGCACAATCAGAAGCATCATAAATGATTTCGAAGGGTATGGTCTAATCTGGGGGCTTGATAATTGGTGTAGTGGTCAAAGTAGTTCGAAGGATGTTATAGGCTGTTAGACAATATTCATCAAACTTAAAAGAACTATCTTTGGCCAGCAAATTACACAAGGGTCGAGAAATTTTATTGAAATCCTTGATGAAGCGTATGTAAAAACTAGCATGGCCAAGGAAAGATCGTACTTGTTTAACTGAAGTTGGGGTTGGTAGATTTGAGATCAATTCAACCTTGGCTTTATCAACCTCAATACCTCGCTCTGAAACAATGTGCCCGAGCACAATTCCCTCACAAACCATAAAATGGCTCTTCTCCCAACTTAGGACTAAATTTATTTCTACATATCGTTGCAGTACCTTACTCATGTTTTGAAGACAGCTATCAAATGAAGCATCAAAAACTGAAAAATCATCCATAAATACTTTCAAAAATTGATCAATCATATCGAAAAATATGGCCAACATACATCGTTGAAAAGTGGCTGGTGGATTACAGAAACCAAATGGCATGCGTCTAAAGGCAAATGTTCCAAAGGGATAGGTGAATGTGGTCTTTTCTTGATTTACAGAAAATACTGGGATCTGATTGTATCCTGAATATCCATCAAAGAAACAAAAGAAACTTTGTCCCGCTAGCCATTCCAGAATTTGATCGATAAAAAGCAAAGAAAAGTGATCTTTCTTAGTCATGGCATTCAACTTTCGATAATCTATACACATTCTCCAACTAGTTGATGTACGAGTAGGAATTAATTTGCCCTTTTCATTTTCAATCACGGTAATTCCTGACTTTTTAGGGACTACTTAGATTGGAATGACCCATTGACTATCCGAAATTGGATAAATGATACCAGCATCAAGCCATTTTACTACTTTCTTAACAACATCCCTCATGTTCGGATTTAGCCTTCATTGCATGTCTCTATGTGGTTTGGCTTCACTTTCACTGTGAATGTGGTGCATGCAAACGGAAGGGTCAAATCCCTTAAGATCAGCTATTGTCCATCCAATTGCCTCTTTATGTTCTTTAAGTACATCTACCAATTTATCTTTCTGCTCAGAAGTTAGGGTAGACGCAATGATTATCGGAAGGGTATCATTAGGTCCAAGAAATGAATATTTTAATTCAGCAGGAAGAGGTTTCAATTCTAGTTGGGATGATGCTTCCAAAGATGGTATTAAAGGGCTTGGTTTAGTTGAAAGTGGTTCACATTTTATAGTCCATGGAGGAGTGTTGTTACACTGAGGTGGTTCTAATAACAGGTTTATCTCTTTGGTGTACTCATCAATATCAAAGTCATCTATTCCAAAATGTGTAAGACATGTTTGTAAAGGGTCCGAATCAAGCAAACTTTGGAACTATCATATTTACTTCATTTAAATCATACACAGGTGGTCCATGGAAAGCATTAAAAATATTTAATCTCATCTTCTTGTTTTCAAAAGATACATCCATAATACCCGTTCTACAATTTGTACATGCATTAGCGATAGTCAGAAAAGGTCTTCCAAGAATGATGGGAATTTGGTTAGGATTACCGCTAGATTCCATATCTAACACAAAAAAGTCAACAGGAAAGTAAAATTCATCTACCTTCACTAATACATCTTTCAATATTCCATGAAGTACTTTGACTGATCTATCTGCCAATTGTAGTGTTACCGTCGTGGGCTTTAATTCTTCGAATCCGAATAACTCATACACTGAACTTGGGAGAAGGTTTACACTGGCACCCAAATCTAGTAATGTTTTTTTGATTGTGAAGTTTCCTATGACACATGATATAATCAGGGTACCAGGATCTTTTAGTTTGGGTGGGGTTATTTGCTGAACAATTGAGCTGACTTGCTCAGTCAACTGGATCTTTTTTGGTAGTTGTGACTTGGCTTTCCGTTTTTGTATGCATAGATCCTTCAGAAATTTGCTATAAGCCGGAACTTGCTTGATAGCATTGAGAAAGGTAAGTTTATTTGGACTTGCTTAAATAACTTAGCATCTTATTCATTTTTATATTCTTCTTGTCCAAAGACAAAGGAGATTCTGAAGCACTAGGGAATGGGGCTTTAGGTGTGATTACTTGATTATTGAATTCTTTTTCTTTATTTCTTCTCTTTCCGGTTTAGCCACTTCCAATTTTTGGGTTGGTCCAAGCGGGTTCAACGTTTTTTCCACTTCTTAGAGTCATGACTGATTTAGCATGTTCTGGAATTTGTTAGGACTTTTGGAACCCTCAGCCATGAATTGTCCTTTCGAGTTATCGATGGGCTGACTAGGTAACCTACCCTCCTCCCTTCTACTAAATGCTGTGGCTAGTTGACCTATCTGAGTTTCTAGTTTTGCAATGGATTGTGTGTGGGAGTGAAGGATTTGAGTATTCATTTCTAGCCCTTTCAATGCTTGTAACACATTGTCTTCGAAATTAGGAGCATGATTATTTGGTGGAGGTTGTGAGATGCTTGGGTATTGTGAATATGACATGCTTCTAAAATTGGTCTCCTGATAATTAGGTTTGATTGATGATGAATTGGTTACAGGTTGAGGTTTCAAGAAAAATTTGGGTGATTTCGCCAGCTAGGATCGTAAGTATTCGAATATGGATCATTTCCTGTTTTAGGAACCATTCAGGTTTGGGCTTGGTGGGCTTGCTCTTGAACAAGCTTAGGAAATTGGTATGCGACTGGACATTCACCTATAGAATGGGTCGGTCTCGAACAAATTATACAAACCTCATGTAATTGAGTAGATGGGGAAGTGGTGTTTTCAACTTGTAGAATTCGGTCGAGTTTCTGAAATAATTCATCTACTTTAGTATAGATATCTGTAGAATGACATATTTCATATATTTCACATCTTTTAGGTCCTATGAAAGGGTCTCTATGAGCAATTGACATGTGATGTAATGAATTCTCACTCAATGTCTCAAAGAGTTGCCAAGCTTCATGTTCATTCTTCAACATAAATGTCCCACCACATGAAGCATCAATCATTTGCTGGTGCTTTCTTGATAAACCATCGTAAAAGCACTAGACCAGTTGCCATTTAGGTATGGCATGATGTGGACATTTTCTAATCAATTCTTTTAATCTCTCCCATATCTCATGAAACATCTCTCCATCTGCCTGGCAAAAACTTGTTATGGCTTTTCTAATTTGATTAGTTTTTCTTATAGGAGAGTATTTCTTGAGAAACTCTCTCTGAATATGGTCTCATGTTGAAATTGTTAAAGTATTCAATGAATTTAACCAATATTTGGCTTTGTCCTTGAGAGAAAATAGGAACAACCTAAGTCTAAGAGCATCGTTAGAAAAATTTTAAATTTTTACGGTTGAACAAATCTTAGGAACTCATCTAAATGTTTGTAAGGGTCCTTATTTGTAAGTCCATAAAATGAAGGTAACATTTGAATCACGCTTGACTTGATCTCATATTGAGTGGCCTCCACTGGAGGCACTTGAATGCAAGGAGAGTAGGTATACTTTGAAGGAGTGAATACTCCTTTAACTGCGGTGGTGGATCATTTTCGTTATTAGGATCCATAATTTTAAGTCCGTTTGCTCTAAAGGTTCTTTCTATCTCAGGATCTAAGGGTATGAGGTTGGGTTGTAACGATCAGCGACCAATTATACACCCTACTAATGCACTCTAAAGCAAACAGTAATTCAATTTTTTTAAATAATATAATAGAAGAGAAAGGAGAAGATTCTAAAAGAAATATCTTTAGTGATACGGCTGGCCGATTTCTTTAGGTGATATTATTTTTTGCGCGATTTCCAAAATGATGTGATAGCTGAACCCAGCGCCAGCCTCTAGCGTCAGCCTCCAGCACCGGCCTCCAGCGCCGGCCTCTAGCATCGGCCCCCAGCGCTGGCCTTTGGCTACGGCCTCCAGCGCCAGCCTCCAGCGCCGGCCCCAGCGTTGGCCTCCAGCGCTGGCCTTTGGCTATGGCCTCCAGCGCCGGCTCCCAGCGCCGGCCTTCAGCGTCGGCCTCCACCATCGGCCTCCAGCGCCGGCCTCTAGCGTCGGCCCCCAGCGCTGGCCTTTGGCTACGGCCTCCAGCGCCAGCCTCTAGCGTCGGCCTCCAGCGCCGGCACCCCCAAAGACCGGCACCTCCAAGGCCGGCACCTCCAAGACCGTCGGCCCTGAAGGCCGACAGCTCCTTGGCCGACGGCCCCAAGCCAGGCGGCCCCGGCACCTTCTAGCCGGCCCCGACCTGTCCAAGCCAGGCAGCTCCGGCACCTTTCAGTCGGCCCCGGCCTGTCCAAGCCAGGCGGCCCGACACCTTTCTGGCCGGCCTGTCCAAGCCAGGCGGCCCCGGCACCTTCCAGCCAGCCCCGGCCTGTCCAAGCCAGGCGGCTCCGGCACCTTCCTGGCCAGCCCCGGCCTGTCCAGCCAGGCGGCCCCCGGCACCTTCCTGGCTGGCCCCGGCCTGTCCCAGCCAGGCCGGCCCCGGCACCTTCCAGCCGGCCCCGGCTTGGCTGGCCCGGCCTGTCCCAGCCAGGCCGGCCCCGGCACCTTCCAGCCGGCCCCGGCTTGTCCCAGCCAGGCAGCCCCGGCACCTTCCTGGGCCCCGGCCTGTCCCAGCCAGGCGGCCCCGGCACTTCCAGGCGGCCCCGGCCTGTCCAAGCTAGGCGGCCCGGTACCTTCCTGGCCGGCCCCGGCCTGTCCAACCCAGGTGGCCCCGGCACCTTCCAGCCGGCCCCGGCCTGTCCAAGCCAGGCGGCCCTGGCACCTCCCAACCGGGGAGGACGGCCCCTGCTTTCCCTTCTTCGGTAGAACAGGATCCACCAACCAGTTGCACCCACCGACCTTGATGGGACTTGACCTGCAGTCTTGACATATCAAAAAAGGAGGCAGTTCTGCCATTGCTGCCATTACCTTAAATACTCTGACAAAGTGGTTGAACCCCATGCCTCACAGACGTCAGCTCTGACACTTCACCCATCAAGGTCATCATTACAAGGCCTCAACCACTCAAGCCAGACAAACTCTTAAGCGCCTATAAGATGGGTAAGAGGGACTCCCAACCAGGTAACACGCTCATAACACCCGTTAACGCTCGCAACGAGAGATCTCTCTCTCGGAGCCATCTCTCTCTTTCTCTTTCGAGCTTCCTCAGCTCACGGCTGATGCCCAGACCACTGACTTGAGCGTTGGAGGGTCCCCGCCGGAATCTCGACCCCCGAGACTTGCTTGCAGGCGCGAGGAGCTCATCGGAGGAGGCGACCGCACGCTCGAGGCTGATGATTTGGCGTCATCATTTAGAGATTCCTAAAACTAAGAGCAATGAAGAATAATTTAATTAGGGTTTAATAATTATTATCAATCAAGTTAACAAAGATTAGACTCTCTACTCTAGGCTTAACCTAGATCTAGATAGCTTCTAACTTCCAAGACCGCCTTGGAGCCCTCTAGATCAAAAATTTGTTGATCAACTAGTCGATTAAGGGTAAGGTCAGTGGGCATCTCCCTATTGCTTACTAGGTAGGCGAACGGAACTAATTAAGTAACCACTTTCCTCTTCTTTTCTAAACATCAGTTAATCAGTCAATCTCGACCCGGTCTAACTCTTTCGGATGCCTTGTCCTATTGAGCTCGAGTTCCTTAGGGACTGACATCTAATTATTTTAAAATTAAAGGCTTGGGTTAATGCAAAATGATGGATGTGGTTTATGGGCCAAGGAAGGGTGATCAACTCCCCACCTTATCTTGATTAGGGGTTTGTGCCCTTAAAGTTAATTATGAAAATGCTATGCAACAAGCAGATGTCCAGCTCTTGAAATTATCAAACAAAATTAATCTAATTACTTTTTTTTAAAGATTTTTGTGATTAAGTTTCTAATTTTCTAATAAATTATGAGATGTCAATAGAAAAATTTTGAGTTTTGCAAAAAATAAATTTATCTAAATCAATCTAAGCATAAAAATAAAATAATATATATATATATATATTTTTTATTATTATTATTATTATTTTAAATTAATTATTTTATGGAAAGTGTTTTAGTGTTTTCTTTCATGTTCTTTAAGGTAAGTTGATTAAAAGAAAATTTGATTAGGTTAAAAAAAAGATTTGTGATAAGAAAGAAAGTAAATTTTTATGTTAAAAAAATAAGAAATCTAATAATTAAGGTAACTAAAAGAATAATAAAAAAATAAAGAGAGCAATAACTATTCCAAAAAAATTGACAATAAGAATAAAATTAAGAGAATTTATGGTAATTTTTTAAAATTATAATTTTTTTCAAAAACTGCACTTAAGTCTCCGACAATGGTGACAAATCTGATGCCTGTCGTAGCGCAATGATTAAACACCTTAATTTCACTAATTTTAGGTTAGAGTCGCGAGAGCAAGGGGTCGAATTCACAGGGACTTGAGTGGTTATTTTGAAATAATTTATGTAATTAAAAATTTAAATAAATAGATAATTGGTAGTAAAAATAATTAAGATATGATATCTTAATGAAAGCACGGCCCGTACCTGTAGATCACGGCCCGTCCCTTTTAAGAATAGACCAGTCAAGGATTATTTTCACTTAAAGAAAATTCAATAAGAATTAAACATGAATAAATATTTTATTTCAAAGCATCCAAAAGAGTATATTAAAATTAAAAATTCTTCTTTTCTAACATCAAGAAGGCAACAGCCCTGAAGATAGCTTTGGATTTGCTTCCAGACCAAACTCCCCAGGATTCTTTCTTCCTGAACCGAACTGAAGATGGGTTGAACTGAACCGAAGATGGACTAAACCGATTTCTACCTTCCTGAACCGAAGATTGATTCTCTGTTCTTCCTCAATCGAGCCGGTGCCTCCCAGGACTTCCGAATGCCTCTGAACGCCTCCTAGCTCCTTATGCCTCGCTTCGGACTCCTCTATGCCTCGCTCCGAACTCCTCTCTCATTGTTCAAACTCCTTTTTGGAGCTATTGTAGATGCCCGAACACGAAGAAGACGCGGCTTTCTGACCGTTCTAGATCAAACGCCCGGATGCGGAGAGATTGCAGACTCGGATTAATTTTCCTTCCAATCAGAGGGTCACACTTTCAATTTGGGAGTCTTTAATCTAATTTATTTCTTGATTGGTTGGTGGAATAGCGGAATCAGAAGAGAAGAAGAATCGGAAAGAAGGAATGAAAATACGATGAACTCGGCAATTGGTTTGCTGAGTTTGCTTTGAGATTCGTGCTTATGAAGATAAATCCTTATAAAATCAATTTTGAGTTCGTTTTAAGTCCGATTTGAGTGCCGCTTGCATCGTTGGACTCCTAAATTGAGCTCTTTAAGTTGATGAGGCTTTACCTAAAATATTGTATAAAGTAATTAATTATTAAATGATAAAAAAAATTTGATCTATTAATTAATAGATTTATGATGATTATTTGTGTGTTTATCACAGTTTCATAAAATCCTAAGTGTATGTGACCTTCATGTTGCAAATGTGGTGATTAGGTCAAGAAGGTTGTTCAAGGGAGCCACTACAAGAGGGGTAGCAGCCGGTGAAGTGTGCTATTAGTTAAGATGAGGGGTTCCTTATCTAGCTTTGAAAAATATACTACGTGATATTATGTTAAAAACCTTGCTACAAACTTAAGGCATGCTATGTTATGTGTAATGTTTCAAATTTTTTAATTACGGGAAATGAGAACCAAGTTTCATGATTTTTTTTTAAGCATGTCTTTATAGTAAAGAGTGTTTCTAAAGCAAAGCTTGTGTTATTAGTAAAGAGTGTTTTCTAAACAAAGCATGGATTGCATGAAAGAAAATGTTTCAAGGTGAAGCATGTGTTTCAAATAAGGAGTATCAAAAGCAAAGCATGAGTTTAAAGGTAAAGCATGAGTTTAAAGCATGTTCTTAAGCAAAGCATGGAGTTTCATGAAAAGCAATATTTTAGGTAAAAACATATGTTTTAAGAAAAGTATAAACCTTGCCTTTTAGATATATGTTTCAAGTGATGCATGGGCATGCATGAATAGCAATGTTTCAAGAAAGTATAGTTTATTTATGTTTGGATTATAAACTTATTTTTGAGAAATTTCATAGAATGCAGCATAAAGAGCATTGGACCATCTATGAGACTAATCACCCTGTAGACTATGCCATAAAATGAGCTTTGCATACACTACTTACAGCTGACACCTCCTTGCGATTTGATCGTACTATGATTCCAAGGCCAGGGGGAGTACATGCTAGACTAGCCCAGTGGGATAAAGAATCACAGCTCGGTAAAGAGTTAGGTTACTATATAGCCCGAGAGAGCATAGTGATATTAGCCCGGAGAGAGGCAACCAAAAGGCCCAGGAAAAAGGGGCAAGCTCACAACTGAGGTGAACCGCACATGTGAGGGGTGCCATGTGGTGCGGGGATCCTCAGTACTCAGTTCACTCACCCACTGAGAATACGCATGCAACGGGCGATTGTAGGGATGTCTTTAGTGGTAGCACACAGTCTAGCATCATAAGATTTGAAAATGGCTGCATTTTTCTATCTAAATTTGTATTGTTGGAAGCATAAGCTAACTTATAAATTTTCTTATACCACATAAAAAGGTTTTCTTTTTATCTATCTATGCCGTGTTGTATGGCTATTTAGTATAGTACAGTTATGTATCGAGTTTCAGTGTAATGTGTATCAATATGCTTATTAGCTTTATGATATTTTCAATTTTTTCATTGTTAGATGGTTATCCGGACTTAGGTCTCACCCCTTTATCGTTGAAATTTTTATATTTCAGACCAGTGATAGCTAATTGCAGGCTAGAAGGTTGGACGTTGACCATTTAGCATCTTAGTAGGTTGGCCTTAGTGTCATTGTTCTTTGTGGGTTACTAGCTTTTGGGAAGCCCTTTTGGTGTAATTGAACTATGATGTATGGTCGTATATTGAGGGTAGCGATCAAGGTAGTTATGTATGTATGTGTAAAATTATAATCCCTATGATGTATTTTAGACTTGGATTGGAAGTGAAAAGTTACTTTCATTGTGGAATGATTTGTGAGTATGATCTTTGCACAGGATTGTTAATTATGTTCGAACTGCCTCTGTCTTTTAAAATAGTGTGGAGATCATGTTTTTATCTGAGCAAGATTAAATCAAATTATGATGTTGTCTCGTGAATTGTAAGGATTGATTGAGCAGGTCAATATTTAAAAAAGGTTGAGCATTTTGTGCATGTAACTTGTGGCAATTAGATAGGGTTCGCTTGGGCTTTATGGTATGTAACATAAAGACTAGCAAAACTCTACCTAATTACTATAAGTGAGCATGTATCGGGGAGGGGTCCGACATCTTGTGCTTTTCTTTCTTCAGTTTTATACTAGTATCACACCAAACCAATCATCAATTGGCACAAGCTACCGAAATGGTTCAGCAGACTTTGCTTTTATTGATTTCTCTTGTTATGACCAAAGAGAAATCCAAAGCTCTTAAAAAGTTTAAGATCTTCAAAATTGAGGTTAAGAAACCAGTGATTTTAAGTCTTAGTGGGATGGGGGCCATTCAGTCGCCTCATCTCATGCTAGAGAGATTTTTGGATTGATCTTGATTGTTCCATCCTATTTCGTTTCAACCATAATACATTATAGTGTCAATTTTAAATAGATCTAATTTATCATAAAAATATAACTTTTAAATATATTTAAAAATTAAATAAAACATAACTTTATAAATTTTTTTTAAAAAAAAGCATCTCAAGTAAGTACTGAGATACTTAATCAAGTCAAGATTTAGGACAAGATGGGATGCAAGGTGTTTTGTTTCGTGGAAAAGTTGCAATGACTTGATCTTATGAGTTTAAAACCTTGTAATAAATAATTAAGAAAGGTCATCAAACTTATGAGGTCTGATCGTGGTGGTAATTATTATGGCAAACAGGATGTAATTAGGCAAAAAATGGGACCACTTCCCAAATACTTACAGGACTGTGGGATATAGCCCAATATATCATGCTTGGTAGTCCTAAACAAAATAGTGTGATTGAGAAGTGTAATTGTACTTTTAAGGATATGATGGGGAGCATGATGAGTAGGCCCAACCTTCTTGAGACTCTTTGGGTGAGTCTATTAAGATGGTTCAGTATATACCTATTAGAGTTCCTAGTAAGTGTGTATCCAAAACACCTTTTGAATTATGGGAAGGAAGGAAATCTAGTTTGAACCACTTTTGTGTTTGGGTTTATCTTGCTGATGTTAGGATTTATAGTCCTTCTAAAAAAACAAGACTAACGCTAAGACTACCTGTTGCTATTTCATTGGATATCTAAAACATTCTATAGGATATAGATTCTATTATCCTACATATGGCACCAAGATTGTGGAGTCCATGACAGCTAGGTTTTTGGAGCTTTTAAAGTTGTTGATATTGGAGTTGTTAGCTTCTTGATGAGAGTAAGCCTCACAGATTGTTACTATTTCTTTGCTTGTATTACATGAAAGTGTTGTGTCTACACTATGAAAATAGTAGATCATGAATAATAGAATATTAAACCTCTTATAACTCATCCTGCTTTTGTTGAAATGCCTCATGTGCAGGAAACTATTATAGAGGTCCATGTGAGAAGATCTACTATATAAAGGAGATCTGCTATTTCAAATGATTATTATATATTTTGGAGAAAGTGACTATAACATTTCTTATGTTGTTGATCCTGTGACCTATAATGATGCTATCATTAGTTCTCAATATGATATGTGGATGGATGTAATGAAAGAAGAAATACATTTCATGGCGTACAATAAAATATGGAAGTTGAGTTTTTTCATAATTGCAAGTCAATAGGTTGCAAACGAGTATATAAGACTAAGGACTCTAAAGGGAAGATTGAGCGGTTTAAAGCAAGAATGGTAGCAAAGAGTTTCACTCAGAAAGAAGGTATTGATTATAATGAGACATGTATTGATTATAATGAGACTTCTTCTCATGTTTCTTTCAAGGATTCTTTCAAGGTTATTATGGCATTGGTGGCTTAATTTGATTTAGAGCTTCACTAGATGGATGTAAAAACAACCTTCTTGAATGGTGATTCTAGAGAAGTTTATATGGTGCAATCTGAAGGATTAAAAGAGTCAAGGAGGAACATATGGTTTGTAGACTTAAAAACTCTATCATGGTCTTAAGCAAGCTTCTCATCAATTGTATTTAAAGTTTGATGAGATGTTGACTTCTTTTTGGTTTTCAGGAGAATACGGTGATTGGTGTATATATCATAAGGTCAATGGGAGCAATTTCATTTTCTTACTGCTTTATATGTTGATATCATTTTATTTGCTAGTAGTGATCTTGGTTTGCTATGTGAGATTAAGCAGTTGTTGTTCGAGATTTTTGATATGAAAGATCTTGGTGAGGCATCTTCTGTTCTTGGTATTGAGATCCATACGGATAGATCTTGTGACATGTTTGGACTCTCTCAAAGAGCTTACATTGATAGTGTACTTAGTAGGTTCGACATGCAAAATTGTGAACATGAGGATATGGTGATGGGCCTACTCTTGAAATTTAATCCTTTTGGGTTAAGCCAACCCATAGATCTGGCCATGTCCTCATGCTTGAAGTTCAATCCTTTTTCAATTGAGTCACTCCAAAGGTATGTGGTTGCAGGCCTATTATTCAAACTCATCTTTGGGCTAAGCCATTGTGTAGGCATGTGGCTCCAAGCCTGTTCTTGAATTTAATCATTTTGGGCTAGGTTACCCTGAAATTAATCCCTTTTTCGATTAAGCCAACCTTTAGGCTTGTGGGTACAAGTCCATTTTTGAAATTAATGCTGTTGTGTTAAGCCACCTTGAATCCATGTCGCTACAAGCCCATTCTTGAAATTAATCCTTTGAGGTTAAACCACCATGTAGGAAATAACCTTGACCCAATTTCGTGATGTTTTTGGTTGAGCTACTCCAAAGGAATATCTCCTGTTCCCCAAGTGAATTTCAGTTGCACCATTTGATAGATTTTGAACTCTATTTGTGGGGCTGGCTTCGGACAGCATGAGTGGACTGTGTTTGGCCTTTGACCAGGTTGCAAATATTAACTGCTTTGGCTGTGTGCAAAGGTTATTTTGAGTTCACTATGGGCTTTACATTGGTCTGCTCTTCGAATGCAAGTGAGCTATTTTGGACTGGGCATGCCCTATATATGTTCAGCAGCTTCAGTCTTGTGATTAGGACTATTTTGAGTACTGGCTAAGGGCTGAATCTGGTAGACATATGAATTATATCTAAGTGTATGAATTTGGTCATGGTAAGTGCAGGTTGAACATACAACCAATGGGCCAGGTGTGAATATAAAGAATTAGTTGGACGCAAGGTTAGCCGAAGCAAGTCGAACTAGCCAGTTCGGCCTCTTGGTTTGGTAAGGGGACCTCCTCAAACTGCCTATACCTGGTAACAGGGTGGGGTGGGTTCAGAAAAATAATCTTTGTCCCTACCATGTCTTCATAAATGAGGATTTTTTTATCACCACACTGCTTCGCGGGAAATGTTAAATCTCCATCCTACACCGCATCCCCTCCCATCCTATCTCCACCCAACCTCGCCCCTAATGATGTATATGGATTTTCAGTAAAAATTATGAGGGTAATTTTGTTGATACAAAAATATATAAGGGTATTATAGAGTATGGGGCCAGTGGGGTGAGGACAGAGTGGGATGGGATTTACTTGTTACTTTCCTTGCCCCGTCCTCGGTGGCGGGGACAAAAACAATCTCCATCCCTATCCCCATCCATAGAGAGAAGACAAGGAATCCCTATACCGAATGGGGCAACATGGGATGGGTCCCTGCTTTATTAGTTGAAAATGACAAATATAAAAGAGAATTTTTGAAAATGTTTTTCTGCTTGATTTCACTAAAAGAATTACAATATATAGACATTAAGAACAATCAGATATAATTCTAGGCTATAATCAGATCCCAATCAGATCCCTTAATTTTAGGCCATAATCAGATCCCAATCAGATCCCAATCAGACCATAATCAGATCCCAATCAGATCCCTAATTAGATCCCAATCATAACCCAATCAAGCCATAATCAGATCCCAATTAAATCCCTAATCAGATCCCAATCAGATCCCTTAATTCTAGGCCTATTATAGGAAGAAATACAGCAAAAGAATATATACAATAATAATAAAAATTTTGGAGAGGTAATCAAGGAATATACAGCTATACAAAGACTAAATAAGGAAAGATGAATATATTGACATCTCTCTCAAATTGATGTGGGTAAGTCTATCAGCATCAATTTGCTGCTGATAAACTTGTGTCGTTGGCGTGTCAAAGCTTTTATAAAGACATCGGCTATTTGAAGATCAGTAGTAAGATGAGAAAGAGTGATAACACCTCGAGTAAAGGCATCCCTAATATAATGACAATCCACCTTAATGTGTTTTGTGCGTTTATGATATATTGGATTTGCAGCTATTTGAATGGCACTAGCATTATCACCATGAAGGGGAGTAGGATCAGTTGGAGGAAATCCAAGTTCAGAAAGAAGACCTCGTAACCACACAATTTCAGAACAAGTTGCAGACATGGCTCTATACTCAGCTTCGTGGAAGATTTAGAGATAGTCCTGCTTCTTACACTTCCAAGAAACCAAGGCATCTCCAAGAAAAAATGCATCAACATGTTATAGATTTTCTAGTATTCGGGTAGCCAGCCCAATCTACATCACTATAGGTAGTCAAATGAAGAGCAGATTTTGTAGGAAAAAATAACCCATGAGTAGGTGACCCAATTAAGTATCAAATAATGCGACGAACTGCAGCAAGATGAAGATGTCTACGTGAGTGCATAAATTTGCTAACTATATGGACAGCATATGAGATATCAGGTCTTGTGATTGTTAGGTAGATAAGACTACCTGCAAGTTGCCTATATAGAAAAGGATCAGGCAAAAGCTCGCCTTCATCTTTGCGGTATTTCACATTCACTTCCATTGGCGTATCAATAGTGGCAGCATCCTTTAAACTAGCTAGTTCAATGAGATCTTGAATATATTTATGTTGGTTTAAGAACAAACCATGATCTCGAGAGTGAACTTCCAATCCCAAAAAATATGTAAGATGCCCAAGATCTTTCATTTGAAATGTACTATGCAACATTTTTTGAAGCTTAGTGATCAGCCCACTGTCATTACCGGTGATGATAATATCAACATAAACTAAGAGAAAGACCATACCGTGGTTGTCTTGTGAAAGTTGAGTGAGGAATCATATTGACTTTGTGTGAAAGAGAAAGTGAGAAGAGTACTGTGAAACTTTTCAAATCAGGCTCTAGGTGCCTGCTTCAACCCATACAAAGAGCATTGTTGCTTGCAAACTTCATGAGAATCCATCATTTAACATATCGGTTGGAAGTTTCATGTAAATTTCTTCCTTAAGGTTCCCATTCAAGAAGGCATTTTTTTACATCCATTTGATGTAAAGTCCAAGATTGAGAGGATGCAACAGCAAGAATGGTTCTCACCGTGGTCATCTTAGTAACTAGTGCGAATGTTTCTCCATAATCGAAGCCATATTCTTGTTTATTGCCAAGAGCAACCAATCGAGCTTTGTATCTATCTAAAGAGCCATCAGACTTGAGTTTCACAGTATAGACCCACTTACTACCAATGGGCTTAACATTTGGAGGACAAGAAACAATGTCCCAAGTATGATTTTCCTTAAGTGCTTGAAGTTCTGCTTCCATTGCTTTTTGCCAACACTCATGTTCCATAACCTGCTTATAACAAGTAGGAATGGAAATAGAAGACAAGGTAGTAGACATAGCCACAGGGGTTGAAAAACCATACCTTTCAGGAGGTTTGTGAGGTCTAGAGCTTCTACGAAGAGGAGTTGGATCATCGAAAATGGGTAGAACAGGATTTGATGTCACAGGAAGATGTGGAGGAACTTCAGTGAGACCTGTAGGAGGATCAAATGCAGGAGTGCGCCGACGATAAACATAACCTGCTTTAAACCTTTGTACTGGTGTTGGTGATTGAGGAAAATGCGGTAAAGTAGATAGAGAAGGGAATTCGGAAGTTTGTTGGGTGCTAAAGAAGGGCTGGTTTTAAAAAAAATGACATTCCTAGAGACACAAGTATGACGGGCATCAGGATCATAGCAAAAAATCCTTTTTGAGTTCCAGCATATCCTAAGAAAGCATACTTGACAGATTGGGCAGTAAGTTTATTTCTTTCATGCGCAGGAAGGTGAACAAAACAAACACATCCAAAAATATGAAGATTAGAATAATTTGGTGCATGTCTAAGCAAATGAAAGTAGGGAGAATCATTATTCAAGTTGGAAGATGGTAATCTATTAATCAAATAAACAACAGTAGACAAAGCTTCACACTAAAAATGAGAAGGAACACGACTCAATTAGAAGAGTGCGAACAACATCAAGAAGATGACGATTCTTTCTTTCAGCCACACCATTTTATTGTGGTGTGAAAGGACAAGAACGTTGTGATATGATCCCATGACTTTGAAAACAAAATTTTAAATTCATTTGACATGTATTCACCACCTGACTCAGACTACAAGATTTTGATTCAGAAAATTGTGTTTCAACTAAAGCAAGAAAAACTTTAAATACAAAGAAAACCTCACTCTTAGACCGAAGAAAATATACCCAAGTAAAGCGAGTGAAATCATCGATAAATGTAAGAAAGTATTTGTAATGTTCATGAGAAATTACAGGTACAATACCCTATACATCAGTATATACGAGTTCAAAAGGTTTGGTTGTGCGGGTTTTATGCAGTGGAAAAGGAAGCTTTTTGCTTTTACCAAGTTTGCAAGATGCACAATCAACCGTATCATTAGAAGAAGTCGAATATTTATTTTCAAGTAAACCAGATTTAAGTAAGACACGAAGTACATGAGAATTAGAGTGTCCTAAACGTCTATGCCACACCTGATTATCGCATTGAGCAGCATTACAAGCAACATAATTCGATACTGGAGAGGGAGATAGAAGCAAAAGAAAGAGATGTCCCACTTTAGGTTCCTTTGCGATCATCTTTTCGGACATTTGATCCTGCACAAGACAACCAGAATTTGAAAATTGAATTGTACAATTGTTGTCAACTAATTGGCCGATAGATATAAGATTAGTGGATAGCTTAGGAGACAGAAAAACAGTATTTAAAGGGTTGAAATATCACCAACAGCTGTGATATGTAAGGAATTACCATCAGTAGTATGAATCTAAAGATCTCCGTTATATTTTTGAACACTATTTAAAGGTAAGGCAGTGTTGGTCATGTGATTGGAAGCACCAGAATCAAAATACCAAGGCTTAGGATTAGAATTTCTGTTACCTGAAAGGCCTAAAGCAGAAAGGGCAGAAAATATCATTTGTTGGACCATTTCAGGAGTAATAGAAGACTGACTAGGACTAGGGGCATTGAAGGGACCAACCAAGACATTGTAGGCAGTTTCAGATTTCTTTGGAGGCCAAGTGGAACAATCTTTGATGATATGCCCTGTTTTCTTACAATAATTGCAGAACTTTTTAGTACAATCAGTAGCAATGTGTCCAAATCCTTTACAACTATAGCACTAGATATTAGTCATATCTCTGCCTTCTTTAGACCTCCCTTGAGCAGCGTAGGCAACAAGAATTGGAGTAGAATTTTGAGCATTCTTCTCTAAGACAGCCTATGTAATGAGCCATTGTTCTTCCCTAAGAAGCTCTCCTACACAAATATCCAATGAAGGTCCTGGTTCTCTGTTCATCAGGTTGGACCTGATTGCTTCAAAATCCCTCCTTAACTTCATTAAAAACTGGTCACACTTGCTAGTCTCATGCTCACTTTGGATAGCAATGAATCCTTCAGGCGGTACACTTGCATACATAATATCAGTATACTCAGCCCAAAGATTTTCAAAGGTAGAATAAAACTCTTGGATTGACATACCTCCTTGACTGAGTTGACCCAACTCGAGTTCCAATTGAGACCTTCGTGCTATATTGCTTTAGTTGTAAATTTTCTTCAAGTAATCCCACATTTCTCTAGAATTCTTATAAGGCTTGAGATTGAGAAGTATGGAGGATTCCACACTTCCAAGGATCCAAGACATAATCTGAGCATCCTTCACCTCCCATTTCACATATTTCTCCTTCTCCTTCTCGCTGTTAGGTGCAGGATATGTCCCATCAATATGACCCCATAATTCCTTTCCCTTGACAAAGATCTGAAATTGAAATGCCCAGGCAGAATAGTTCTTGCCATTAAATCGAACTAGAAAATATTCAGATCGTTCCAAAGACATGACTCAACCAAAAACAAGAAAACTAAGAGATCAAGTCCAAGAAACAAAATAGAAGAACACAAAAAAAACAACCAAGAATAGAACACTAAGATCTTGGAGCTAAACAAGGAACCGGACACAAGATGAAATAATCTCAGAGTTTTGGCTCTGATACCATATACCATGACAAATATAAAAGAGAATTTCTGAAAATGTTTTTCTGCTTGATTTCACAAAGAGAATTACAATATATAGACATCAAGAACAATCAAATTCCTTAATTCTAGGCTATAATCAGATCCCAATTAGATCCCAATCAGTCCATAATCAAATCCCAATCAGATCCCAATCAGGCCATAATCAGATCCCAATCAGATCCCTAATCAGATCCCAATCAGATCCCAATCAAGCCATAATCAGATCCCAATCAGATCCCTTAATTCTAGGCCTATTATAGAAAGAATACAATAAAAGAATATATAAACAATAATAAAAATCTTGGAGAGGTAATCAAGGAATATACAGCTATACAAAGATTAAATAAGGAAAGATGAATATATTGACAGAAAATGCTATCCTTATTGCCCTTGTACTGGCATACTGAATTGAACTGCTAGGTTCGGCATTGTGGATGTGGGCGGGGCCGTTCGGTCTATTGTAATGACCTATCAAACACATGATAAGCAAATTGTGAATGATGATGATGATGATGATTATTATTATTATTATTATTATTATTATTATTATTATTTGCCTACATGGTGTTGTAAACTGGAATTTGATGCTATCCTGATCACTACAGGAAAAACAACTAGATAAAAGCTTAAAAGAAACCAACAGCTCGTGACATGAAAATAGGGAAGAGAAACAAGTCATAATGGAGAGGGATTAAAATGCAGATGATACATTGATATATGGATTATGGATGGGAAGATAGAGAGAGAGAGAGAGACTAATGGTCCACCTCTTTTCTTCTTCTAATTTCTTTGCTGGAATCCATATTCCTCTTTTGTCTCCTTTTCTTCAGATATCAGATCTCCATTTCTCTCTTTTGCTCTCTCTTATTTAGTCTTTTGACTTCCCTTGGCTTCCTCATCCTCTCCTATATGGAGAAGTGTGGAATAGGGCAGCTGTGCATGGATTTGAGGAAGAATAAGAGGAGATTGAGAACTTGCTGGAGCCAATGTGGGGCAGTTAGAAATAGATGAAAGTAATCCAGTCCTCATCTTTCTCTTCTTCTTCTCCTTTGAATTAAATGGGAATTGGGCTGGACTTGTTGGTGTGGTGTTGTGCTACCCTTCTGCGTCACAGTGAAAAATGCTGGGCTGCTCCTCATTGCCATGGATAACTCTACAATCCACAAGATGATGTAAACTCAACATATACATCACAAACATCATTGTCCCACTAACTTCTAGCTCATTTTGCTGTGATATGAGTCACAATCATTTGATTTTAAACTTTTATAACTTGCACCAAAAAACTTGAACTTGATATCCAGTTAAATACACAACTCAACTCAACTCTTTAAGCCTTTTACCAACTACATGGGGTCGGCTACGTGAATATGTTTCCTCCACTATGCTCTATTCAAGACTAAGTTGACATTCAAATTATAAATAGTTATATCTTTTTTAATTATTTCTATTCATATTAGTTTAGGTCTACCTTTACCTCTATTCTTACCATGAATTGTTAAAAGATACTCTTTCTAAATAGAGCATCTAAGGGATTTTGTTGTATATGTCCAAACCACCGTAATCGATTTTCTCATTTTATCTTCAATTGGGTTACTCCTATCATTTCTCTTATATGTTTATTTCTAATTCTATCTTTTAAAGTTTTACCACATATTCATCTTAATATGTGCATTTCTGTTACACTTAATTTATATACATGTTGTTTCAGTATTGCCTAACACTCTATTCCATATAGCATAGCTGGCTTAATAGCGTTTTTATAGAATTTTTCTTTCAATTTTAAATAGCTAATTAATTATAGTTCACATTTGATCCCAAATATAACATAATTATAAGTTTCTATATGATTTTTATCAAGAATTCTGAGCTAATTTGTGTTGTCAATATTTAAATAAGTTATGTAATATTATTTTCATGATAAAATACTTGAAAATTTGAAATGCCCGTGCAAACAACAATCATGATGGTTGTCAAGGATGATTAACATCCCTTTTTTTATAGATTAAAGTAAAGCCATTTCAGTTGTTTGATATATATTTATATGCGAGCACTGGTAGTTAAAATTTCATTTACATGGAAATAGAACTGAAGCATTCTATCTTAGTTTGTTGTTTGTGAATCTTGTTGCACGCTTGCATATCTCCATCCAGTGTGCACTAAGTGTTCTCATGGTCAACAATATGTATTGCGTCAGCCAAGGTATCTAATACTCTATTCCTTTTTTTAACCATGCATAGTTTAGATGTTACAGATCATATGAATTAAAATGTAAAGAACATTCAAAAAAAATTTTGCAGGTGCACATTTTTAATCCATCTAGATGCCACATTCTAGTTGTTATGGAAGTTACAGCCATGGAACCTTTTTTAAATAGTCCTGTTTATGAAATGACCTAGATTGAGATGCTCACATGCACAAGTTGATGAAGATGCCATCTTTTATTAATGGTCAATGATCATTGGAATAATGAGCTGAGATCTGAATAAAATTGTGATTCATCAGTATTTGATTTACTCTTTTTTTGCAGGAATAGAGGTTATTCTTTTATTTAGATAAAATTCCAATGATTAAACATTTGTGATAGAAATGGAATAAAAATAAATGAAAATAAATTCAAGTTTCAAATGAATGACTAAAAGGATAGCTGATTTGTTAGATTTGAGTTTTTAATAATGTTGGTGTTGCCTTAGTTGGGGTCATTTGGACTAGAACTTGGTAACATTGCTTAAGTTCAGTCACAATATTTCTTTTCTTCAAGATGCTTCCTTCATGATTCACGGTTTCTAGGAAAAAAAGAAAGAGTATATCCTCTTAAAAGGAATAGGACAGGAATCTTTTTTGCTTCACAGAAAGAAGATGGCTAGGATATGAAATGTGCTTATCTTAGGTCTTGACTTTGCAATGTTGTGGCTAAACCAAGTTTTTAAATCTCGTGGGACTAAGGTGTGCCAGTTTTTCCGCAGAACAGGATGCTTTGCATCTCATTTCGTCCCAATTCCCAATCCTGTCGATGTTTCATTACTTGCTTAGGATGCTTTTTTTCTTAAAAAATATCTATGAAGCTTGAGTGTTTTATTTGATTTTTAAATATATTTGAACTTCAAAAATTATATTTTTATGATAAATTAAATTTATTTAAATTTAATATTATAGTATATTATGGCTCTGATAAGATGAGATAGGATAGCCAAAGATTGGTCTCGGAATTACTTTAGGATGAGACGGGATGGTCATCTCAGCCCCTATCTTGTCGAGACTTGAATCACATTTAGGATGTACTGGGCTTAACTATGTATGACTTAAAGTGTGCTAGTATGTTAGGAATGGGTCAACCTGCTATGAAGTAAGACAAAATGAAAAGTGATTTGGGACTGAAACTAGCATTCCTTTTACATCCATAATCGACATCTTGACTACATGTGTGGATTATTTACATTCAACCCAAGAAGGAATGCACTATTATTGAGGAATGTTGCTTGCAGGATTTGAATCCTATCTTGTTGGTGGGTGTGTGAGGGACTTACTCCTGAAGAGAACGCCAAAAGATTTTGATGTAGTTACAACTGCTAGTCTTGAACAGGTTTTATTACCTTGGCTTCTTTGGAGATGCATACAGAAGATTTTGATATAATATGTTGTTCTTTTTTTAAAAAAAAAATTATGTTGGACTCATAACTTTTCTTGCACAGGTTAAAAGGGTATTTTCCCGCTGTAGAGTTGTAGGGCGCCGTTTCCCAATATGCCAGGTTCATGTCAAAGGCTCCATGATTGAGGTTTGTGCAGCTTCTGACATTAAGTCCAGCTCTCTTATTATTGTGTTTTAGAACCTAATTTATTTGCTTGTCGGATTCTCGTTTGCTAGGTTTCCAGCTTTAAGAATAGGAGTAAAAATATCGAGGAAATACAAGCAGTTGTTTTCTCTCAAACATCAAATACTTGTGATAAGAAAGACTATATTCTCTGGAAAGATAGCATGGAACGGGATTTCACAATTAATAGGTAATTTCTGTGATGTGCTATTAGTTTGTGTTGAATAAGCGTTCCATCCAGATCTTTTTTACGTATCAATTTTCCTAATTTAGTTCCTAATTTTAAGGGTTTAGGGGTTGCCGTTGACAGTAAAACTAAGTTGTTATGATGATGATGATGTTTTATTTTAATAGCAGTTTATTCTTTGACCCCTTTGATGGTAGCATCTACGATTATGTCAATGGAATAAAGGATATAAGCACATCTAAGGTGATTCTTTGTTTTCTTAATGATATATTAGCAAGCTTATAATAGCTATATCTAATTATCTATGCTTTTACATTCATTTATTCGAAATAAGATTTTTCTCTTATTTTTTATTTTTATACTTGTATGATCAGGTGCGTACTGTAATTCCAGCTCATTTATCATTTATAGAGGACTGTGGTATGCTCTAGTCTCGTGTAATTGCAAGTTTTTCATTCTTCTTAATATTAGCAGCCTAGACATAATGACAAAATAATTCCTTGCTAGAAAAGCTGACAAATTCTGTCAATCACAGCCAGAATTTTGCGTGGCTTAAGAATAGCTGCTCGTCTTGATTTGCAATTTTCTGAGGAGACTGCATATGCTATACAAGAATATTCTTCATCCATAAAAACACTTGACAAGGTGCTTGAAGAAGGATTAGTGATCAGCCAAAGGCTATTCCTCTTTTTTGTCTTCTTTAATGTCATTTCTTTTAACAAATATCAGCTTGTTTTCCCCTTCAGCAAAGGCTACTGATGGAATTGAATTTTATGTTGGCATATGGGGCAGCTGAGTCCTCTATTCGTTATCTTCATCAGTTCAAACTTCTTGAAATCTTGCTTCCCTTTCATGTGAGTAGAAGTGCAATTATGTCAAAATTTATTCAGTTCTTGTAATTTGTAGATAAAATTCCTAGTCAGAAGAAAATTTTGTTTGGACTTCAGGCAGCATATCTGGCTGATCAAACCAAGAAGCAGTCTGGGGAAAGCTCTGTTATGCTAATGGTGAGATGTTTATCCTGGGCAATATAATCAAACTGAAACTTTCATCTCTAAATTATGCATGGATTGTCATGAGTTGTATGATTCAGTTCTAGTGCTGTAGATCTTTTGGATTATAATTTGGACTTAGCAATAATGGAGCCTTTTATATTGTCTTCATGCCTAACTATCATAAAAATCAATAAGCATATTATAAGTTGATTTATGTTTTAAATCTGTTTGTTTACTGAAAAAAAAGATTCAGTGGCTGTAGTAATAGTCATATTAAATGGGCAAACCTTGCATGTTTATGGTTGTATGTCCTTAGGTCTCTGGAGTTTATTGTGATAGAGTGGGGTCGAGTTCAATGAATATTGGAAAATCATTTCTTCTTGTTCTTCAAGGATCCTTTATCATAGGTGGTTGTAAGCTACATGTAAATCGTGACATTGGTAGATGCAAAGCTGTTAAGATGGGGAACAAACATTAAATTGTGAGGGTTTAGATTGGATTAAATTATGGAGTGGATCACAAACTGTAAGATTTTTTCTGATTTTTCTCAAAAATTTAATACCTAAAGAACATGAAAATTGAAATAAGTCTTAAAATAAATTAGATGAATGAAGAATAAAAAGTTGCACATATTAAGAGTCTAGTTTCCATGGTCATCATTCATAAGCTTGTATATAAGATGTTTAATGAAAAAAATTATTTGTGTAATTTTATTTAGGATATCTATGTACTTTCTATCAATTCAATTATCATTTTAGGCAGGCTGTCTTAAAAACACAAGGATGATATTTTAATGTATGTTTGTACGAACAAGAAAATCAGCCTCTTATCTTTTATTCGATGAACTCCAATAACATGTTTGCTAATTTTACTACTTAAGATCTATTAGTAGTGATAATTAATTTATAAGCCATGTAGTCAAATATTTAAAAATGGACTTCTGCATGATTTAATAAGTAAATCATAGTTATTTAACCTAGATTAGAGAACTGGGCAGGGAGCCAAGCCATTGAGTCACTAGTCTGAAGTCCATCAGCTAGACCAGGTTTATATAAAAAAATAATATTTAAAAAATATAAAAAATGTTGTAATATAAAAATATTATCTAGAGATATTGATAAAATTTTTATTTTAGCACTATTCTTCAAATCATAGAGTTCTATATTTTATCCTACACTTTAATTGCAGCATAAATTTAAAATAATCCTGAATCATGTAACTTTGCTGCAATGAAAATTATAGATAATATATGAAAATATGTAGAACCTATTGATATTTTCAAACTTTACAATATGAAAATATGTTGAACCTATTGATATTTTTTAATTAACTTGAATTGTAAAGTCTGGAAATACCCAAAAGAATAAAACGCAGGATACTTATTTTTCTATTTTGTACCCAAGGGTAAAAGTATTAATTATTGAAATATCAAAACACTGCATATTTAGTGAAAGACATATCACTACAAGTACAATAAATCATTACATTCTAGCATATTCATATATCACTACAAGTATAATAAATCATTACATTCTAACATCCCTAAACATTTCTTGGTGGTTGACTTAGTGCTAATTATATGACGGGACTGGGGTTCAAATCTGCACTCCAGCTTTATCTAGGTAGGATTCTTTTATTTAAAAAAAAAGAATATTGAAAACCTGGCTTAACCAACCTAAGCTGATTTTGAGCTTGCCCTAGTTGTCAATTTTCTATAAACTTGACTGGTTCAACCTGGTTTTCACCAGGTCAGATAGATCCGGTGTTGTAATTAAACTGGGCCAGACAGGTGTGTAGATCACTGGTTTTCCAGTATGATCTGGGTTTAATAACTGTGATGTGGGTAGCATGATCAAGTTGGTTTTTATGACCCAAGGGACTATATTGTCCATGATATGGTTTTGGATCTTATGGTCCTCTGGTGAGATCTGCATTGCTTAAGGCCACTTTGATTGAGATCATGAGATTCAGATTGTTAGTCATATGATTTTAACAACAATGAGTGGATGCATTCCATTTCTGATCTAGTAGAAGCAAGGTAGGTTGAACCAAATTGAAACGATCGGTTTGAGCTGAACCGAATCGTTTGAAAACTGGTTTGAAAATTAGTCTCGGTTTGGTTCTGCGCACAAACCAATCTAAATCGGTGTGAACCAGTCCAAACTAGTTTGGATAGGGCTACAAGTCGGTTTGGTTGAGTCACACCCCTACCTGAGCCCAACCTGAATTTATGTTTTTTTTTTCCTGGTTTTGGGTTGGGTCAGGGCCCAAAATTTTTCAAAACTCAGGCCCGAGCCCAGCTCAAGATATGCGCAAAACCTATCAGCCGAAACCCTCCTCTCCACCATCGGCTTCTTCATCGTCAGCCTCCTCTCAGCTGCTGCCACTGGCTATTCTCAGATCCCCATTCCTTTTCAGAATATCAACATAAGAACTTGAAGAGTACTTGTGGAAGATCGGGGCAGCAATGCCTACCAAAACCTCTTGGAATTGGTGACAATATTTAAGGAAGCCATCAGAAGGCCCACCATTTGAAGTGGTGTTGCCATCCTCGGAATGATTGAAAGAAAAAGGAAAAAAAATGCTTAAGAAAGAAAAAGAATGTGGATGAAGAGTTAAAGAGGATGATGGGGAGGAGAGTGTGTGAATAGGGTCTTTGATTTGTGCTAGACGGGGTGGAGAGCCTAAAGCAGAGACAATGTGTAGAGTGCCTAGGATATTGGGGCAATAATCCAAAGTCTGAACCAAAACCTCTCGAAACTAATGATGATATTTAAGGAAGCCATTAGGAGGCCCACTATCTCAAGCATTGCTTCTATCCTCGGAATAATCAAAAGAAAAAGGAAAAAAATTGCCTGAGAAAGAAGAGGAATGGGGATCAAGAGTTGTAGAGGAAAGTAGGGAGGAGAGAGAACATGATTAAGGTTTGGATTTATGTTGGAAGGTGCAGAGAGCCTGAAGCATGGGTAATGAGTAGAGCTCGTATTCTTTCACTTACTCTCAGGTCGGGCTTGTGCCTTTTTTTAAGCCTCAGTTCCATCACATGTTGATCATTGGTCCATACCTTTATTTATTGAGCCTAGTTCAGGCTTAGACTTGGCGGGGCCAATATTCTATCCAAAATTGGTCCAAAATTGATATGAGCATCAATTTTGGCCCAAGTCCAAGCCCAACATGAACGTATGACAACTTAGCCCATGGCTCGACCTGATGCCAACTTGGTTCAATTCACTTAACTTTCAGCCCTAAGTTTAGGTCTAGGATGGTCTGGGGGGGGGGGGGGGGGGGGAGCGTGTGGCATATGATCTCTTGTGAATTTACATTCTCTTTCTACTCTTTATTTCCATTCAAAATCATGTAAATAATTTCATTTATTTAAAATTTCTCATGGAAATAAAGAAAATTTCTCCCATTCGAATTTAACATAAATATTAGAAAAATCAAATTCTTAAGAATAAAAGGTTAACTCTTCCTTTCAAGAATAAATTTGAAAAATTTTAGGAAATCCCAGTTGAGCAAATCTCAAGTTAAGGTACTTTCAATCTATAAAAATCCTAGAAAATCAATTTAAGTTATAAATGATGAAAAAATAAAATATCAAAAAAATTTAAAATATAATTCATCAGGCTTTGGCTAATACTTAATCAAACTTATAAGGTTTCTAGACTTAGATAAGATCTTAGTAACAATGAACCTCACAATGATTTTTACTGACTTGATTTATAGTTTATCAAAATAATAAAATTAAACTTATCATAAAATTCTAAGATTAAAATATATTTATGAAGGTATAACATGTCACTAGATAGGAGGTTAGGGTGTTTTTCTTAATGGAGGGACCTTCAGTTTAGTGACACAATTTGGATTTTAAGAAATACAGTTTTAACCTTGAGATTTTATGAGAAGTTTAATTTTGTTATTTTGTTGAACTGTGGATCAAGTTGACATAGGTCAGTGTGAGGTTTACTATTACTATGATCTTGTTTAAGTCTAAAAATCCTATAATTTGATCAAATATTGACCAAAGTCTTATAAATTATATTTTAAGATATTTTTTTGGTATTTTATTTTCTCATCAGTTCTAAATTAAGTTAATTTCTTGATATTTTTATCTATAGTAGAACTATCTTAACTTGATATTTGTTAAATCGAGATTTCCTAAAATTCTCTAAATTTGTTCTTGAGATGAAGAGTTGACTTTTTATTCTTAAGAAACTTGATTTTTCTAATATTTTTGTTGAATTTAAATGGGGGGGTATTTCCTTTATTTTCATGAGAAATCTTAAGTAAATGGAATTACTTAAATGATTTTCAACGCAAATAAAAGAGAGGAGAGAGGATGTGACCTCACGGGAGGCTCTCTGCCTCCTTTATCACATTGAAAAGAAACAATTTAAAAACTATGAAAAAAATTGCCAAAATGGCGAGCTGGCCCAAACTGCCAGTTCGCTGCTGCTTTGATCCTGTTTGATGCTGAACTAATCCGATACTGGTTTGGTGCCGGTTCATAGGTCTAGAAACCTTTAGTAGAGGTAGGACGCAATCAAGCTATGCATTTGTCTGTCATACTAGTGATATTCTACTTTGCAAGCATGATAGGTTCTTTGTAGAAATAATGGGTAACTCTTATTGTTAATTGTTTTTACGTATTTGCTGTTGCAACTTGTTAGACTCTTTTATGGAAATTCTTAAATGAGAGTTCTTGAAGGTTCTTATACATCCTTCAAAATATCACCTTGCTCTTTGGTACTGAAAGTCTCTTCAATTTTTTCTTCGGATACAGTGTGGGTTTTTCTTGCAAGAATTCAGTAGCTGTAAGTTCAAGAAGATATGTGCCTAGATAGAGTGCAGTGACCAATTTAGATCCACAAGCTGGTCTAGAAGTCTAGGATGGTTACTCTCATTGTTGCATTTTTAATCTATCAGATATCTCCCACTGCAAAGGGGTAAATTTCTTTTTGCTCTTTTGATTATGAGAACACCTCACTTGACCCACTCATTCACTTCATCATACAGTTCTCTATATTCTTCAGATGCTTGATAGCAACCTAGAACTTAAAAAATCTGAAGAGATCTTGAAAACACTAATGAACCATTGTTTTTGGGGAAGTACATCATTTTCTCTCATCACTTAAAACATTTGTTGGCTTATCCAAATCGTTTGGACTGAAATTATTAGACACCTAGAGAGGATATATGAGCTCAAATTACAAAAATTCTTGCTTCGAATTTTTAGATTCATTATTTATGAGGCTCAATCTGTTCTACAACCTCATCCTTGTTCCCTCAACAATTTCTTGAAACAAAGAATATCTCAATCCCTTAAGGAAATTCTCTTTACTTTCTCTTTTCTTGAATAAATTGAAACCAATCACCTAGTCATCATATCTTTTCTCAAAACTTGCAAACTTCGAGTTTAATGTAGACGAAATACTTTCTAGAATTTACATAAATAAATTAATGACAAGTTAACACAAGTGGCTTTATGTGCATTGAGTACTGCATCACAGACCATTTTCATCCTAGACTTTGAAAACTGGCCTCTGTTTTTAATTGTTACAGGAGAAATCAAAGTCCTTCTGTCTTGGTTTTGGAGTTAACTGAAACTTAAAACCATTTTCTTATCTTATTTAGTGTTTGCTACATCTAAATATCTGTTGAAGCAGGTCCCTAATCTGATAGCAAAGGGCCCAACTCAAATTTTATCAGTTTTAACCCATCTCCTGAAGGCTGGATAGGATTTTCTAGCCTTTTTGCATATGGTAGTAATGTTTGCAAATTTTAGTGGTTATTTATAATGAATTGTTAAAATCTTTTTGGACTCCCAGTTCTACATGATTTGATTTAATGTATCCTGTGACTTTTTTCTCTGAGCAGATTTTTTTTTCCCCTCTTCTGGATTTCTCTGTGGGCAACCGCATATGTTAAAGATCTGAAAAAAAGGGGGACTTTTCAACATGTGAAATTGATAGCTTGGAGCTCTTGTGCACCAAAACCTTTTCATGCTTTGTCAGTGAGAAAACTTCATGTATTCTTGGGTTAGTTTAGTTGCATATAGGTTTAGCAAGGATTCACGTGCTAGTGTGTCCCAGCATGTCTGGCTGGTGCCTTACCATTCTGACAAGAAAACGGTACCTGACACATCCCTGGGACTCCAGTTTGCTGATGAACTGGGACATTGAACCATCCCTATTGGTCCCTGCCAGGACGGTTGTGTCCTAACATTTGGAATAGTGGTGCATCTCAATACTTGAGATGATGGTCCCTGCCTGGACACATTTATTTTTTCTCCTTTTCATTCATGTTGATGGTTGTTCTGGTCCGTCCCAATCTGTCTACTCTTGATACATGTAATAACACGAGACGAAGTCAGGGCAGATACCAGTACTAAGGCTTTCATATTTGGTTTTGAAAAGTGTTTGAAGTGAGTCCATGGGGAATCTTTCCAAGCGCTAGTTACTCAGTAATGAATAGTGGGCTTTGGAAGTGACAATAACTAGATGGTCAGCTGTGATCAAACATGATGCATCATGGTTGACCATATTTGGTCGTGATCAATCATGGTAGATATGGTGAATTTCTGACGAGTCCTGATTTGCTACATCTAAATGTCTCTCAGTGGAATATACATTACTCACATGGATTTTATGTGTATATAAACATGCTAACAAATGCATAATGTGGAAAATGTGACTTAAGGCCTCCTATCAAAATAAATCATTCGCCAACATACGAGCTATAACATATAAGACTAGCACCCATAAAAGTGCACTTGTAGGACTCAAAAAAGATCTTTTAGAAGAATATGGATAATCAAAAACCAATATTGAGTTGAAGGGATATACCCTTAAAACAGTTTTCCGACGTGCCATGGACTGCATTCGGTACTAATCTATTAACATGATCAAAATATCATCTCATCTTTTTGCTACCATATTGTTCAACTGAGAAAATGGGACATGGGACTGGTGCAGGACTTTGGTTCAGGTGGGAGTTGAGATGTTTTGCCTGTCCTGGTTGGTATTGGTCAAGATAAAGTCAGTGCTAGCCAGGACCCATCTGTGTCCCTTTGTTTTCAAAAGAGAGGCCCTAGACAGCCCCTTACTACTCTCTTTTCTTGTTACTTCACTCATGGGAGGGGCTTAGACTCGGTTTTTATTTATTTTTTTTTTTTTGGGGGGGCGGGGGGGTGCTGTGTAGGGGAAGAGACACACACACACACACACAGAGAGAGAGAGAGAGAGAGATTGGGGGGGGGGGGGGGGGTGTTCAAGGGACTATTTGCACCATATACCTATCATTGATTGAAAAATCATGTTTAAGAACTCTAAAGTATTTAAATATTCATTGCAAATTTATTTGAAGCAACAAAGTCAGAAAATTGGAAAAACAAAACATCAATGGTAAATAAAGTTGTCCCATTATGGTACTGAGATGTGGACCATCCCAGAGTTGGGATGGTGGAGTCCCAGTCCACATCGACTTGGGACCACATTATTATGGCAGTATCAGAATTTAAAATTTTGGAAATGATGGATTCATTCATTGAATTTGTCAATTAAAATTACATGTATGTACATGTAGTTGTTTCTCT
This sequence comes from Calamus simplicifolius, assembly GCA_900491605.1. NCBI lineage: Eukaryota > Viridiplantae > Streptophyta > Magnoliopsida > Arecales > Arecaceae > Calamus > Calamus simplicifolius. The sequence goes on along the minus strand of UESW01003885.1, from coordinate 1,111,008 downwards.
CTCCCCTCCCTCCCCTTGTGTAACACACACACACACGCACACACACACACACACACACACACATAACAGATAAATGATATAGTTCTGGATTGGAGTTTTATGCTGCTTCATTATGGTAAAGAATCATATGCTTGTCAGATCTCTCTAATGCAATGGATTTTTGTGTTTTACAGAAGTTATTTTCCAATGTTGACAAATTAATTGCTGCTGACCGCCCTTGTAATTGCAGTTTATGGTGAGAGAAACTTAAAGATCATATAACTTGCATTTTGATTATATATGCACATCTTTTTTTGTATTTATTGCTTTGGTTGGTTAGTTTGAGGGTTGGGGTGATGGAAAATGCATCTTCGACAACATCACGTTGCTGCCATTTTTATTTTGGTTGTTGCTCTGATCATTGTATCTGTAGTTAACCATTGCAGCAAGCCAACAACTATGCAATCACCATGGGTGTTCTAATATGTGGGTTCTATTATTTATTTAGATATCACTTATATCACAAAACTCAATTTGAGAATATTATGCTCTCATAAACATCAGCTCATTTTCCTAGTGGATGTACTTCATAAATGCTTTGTTTGGTTTGCTTAGTGGCATTGATAAGAACCTAAATTTTACTTGCTGGAGACTGGCTGATCAGTTCTCTTGCTTAATGTAAGCATATTGGTTGACATTTTTGTGCTTCTTAGTGTATCTTATTTATTTATTTATTTCATTAACCTTCTATTACATTGAGAGATATAAATTGTACATCAATAAAATTTGAATGCCAGGTGGTATTTTAGCTTTTCATGAAAAGAAAAATCAAATCTGTGTTGTTTGATATTTAGTTTGCTGGAGATATCAAGGTAAAGAATTGATACTGCTAGAAAATTGGAATCTTTAGATTCTAAATCTTTGTTGATAATACTGAATAGCTAAGGGTATTCCATGTATTATAAGAGAGTGGGTCTGCTAATTTACATATTGTCCTTTTAATGTTGTTTCTTTTCACTGAAGTAGTGAACTTGTAGTACTTCATTCTCTTTACTCCAGACAACCATGAGCATTTTATGTCAAATTTGGGGTGGAACTAAAAAAGTGATTCTGATGACATACCTCATACCTGAAAAATACCTCATACCAGAAACCACCCAAATATCAATATGAACCTCAAAGAGATGGGACCACAGTTGAAGAACCAACACCAGCCCTCGAGTCAAGAAGACACAATACAGATGACCTAACCAAGGCACATACGAAACAAGGATAAACCCTGTCTTGAACTCATTCAAGATCCTCTTAGCCACTTAACTGTTATGCATTGATTCCCACAATAACTTTGAGCCTCCTTTTGGCAGGGGCAAGTATCTCAGCAACCGCACTATCCCGAGGTCTAAACCTCTTTTGGGGATATAAAAGTTTCTTCTCAACTGGACTTCTTTCCAAAAGGCATTGTTAATGAGAAGGTTTCCCATGCTCAATCACATGATTTTGCTCGGTGATTCAAGTCTTGGCAATATGGGGGCCGAGACGGCCATCCCATCTCATCCTAGAGTGATTTTGAGATCAATCTCGGCTGTCCCGTCTTCTCTCAACTATAATAGTATCAATTTTAAATGGATTTAATTTATCATAAAAATATAATTTTTGAAGTTTAAATATATTTAAAAATTTAATAAAACACTAATGTTTTGCAAATAATTTTTTTAAGAAAAAAGTGTCATTCTAAGTGAGTATTGGGATGCCTAACTGGATTGGGAATTGGGACAAAACAGGATTTAGGGTGTCTTGTTCCATAGAAAAACCGGGATACCTCTATCCCATAAGATTTAAAACTTTGGTTTCACATGCAAGCTTATGTCGGCTAGAGCGTACCTTGCTTGGCCTACCCTGCATTTAGTTGGTACCATTGTACTTTTTACTGGGTACCGGGCAAGCTGGTTGGTATTAAATGGTACTGGTCTGATTGCTCTGCACTGCTTTGGCAGATGTAGATATTGGTTTGGTACCTTCAAATCTCCATTAACCTTTGTTGTTTTGTCCAAGGGTAGATAATGATCTTTAATATTTGAATCTTGAAAGTTGTCTTGAGAGATGAAATCATTATGTATCTGTTTCCTTTATAGGCGTACCAAGGGGACTCAAATTAGAAACTATGTGGGGTCTAGAACATTAAGAGGAGGAGAGGCCAGCTAGAATAAGGTGTGGATTCAGTGTGTAGTTTTCACAAAACAAAAAGGAAAAGGAAAGAAGAAAGGTAATGTTTGGCCCTTGTTTTTCAGTGGGAAATGTTGGGGAAATAGACCTTCGAACTATGGCTCAGAAAATCAATTCTATTTTCACCAGCACTGGTTGTCTTAATTTTGCAGATTTTCAATGGTCCAAACTTGAGTTCCATTAGTTTCAATAAAAATTGACAAAGAAATCTCAAACCATCAATTATAGAAACTAAAATATAAAATAAAACAACTCAAGAACAATGAATTGGATATCATTTCGAAATATAGTATATTGATTAGGCCCTTTGGGTTAATTCTTTGTAGTACCATATTGAAGTGATAAAAAAATATATTTAATAGATGTTCTAGAACCATGTTAAGGGGGCCTATATCATCGATAAAGTAGAATATGATAATAGGCATTATTGTCATCTTAGCCCTCTCCCATTAAATGTGCACTTGCCTATAGACAGACATATTGAAGTCTTAATGCAAGGATTGAGCAGATCATTCGATTGGCTGTCAGCCTGACTTCAAACTCTCCAGAAATTGGTGTCAAACTCATGAGCAAGGCAAATATAAGACAGAGAGGGCCCCGCATAAAACTTATATGTCTACTTGGCTGGTAGAGAGATATGCCTCATTGGTTATAGTTTAAGCTTGTGTCTAACAAGCAAGCTTCCAAAATTTCCATAGACTTGCAAATGGCCGAGATGTTTTTTACCTCCAAGCACGAATAAGCCAAGGCCAAACCACAATTTGAGTAGCACTTGACATTAGACATAATTCTGAAATTTTATCTCTAGGATGTCTCTGCTATGTCAAAAAGTTTTCTTTTAAATATCTTTGTAATCTAATGCCGTTGTGCTTCCAATTCTTCTCAAAACTTGCAATATCTTAAATTAATAATTAGAAATTTTTTCTCGAACATTTAAAGAGATGAGAACTTCATATACGTTAACCTTAGCCCTGTAAACCAGTCCTATATTTGGATTATTTCAATAAAACCTAAACATTTTAGTTCTAGTTTTGGAATTCCAGACAAAACTTTAAACCATGATTTGAGTGTTGGACTTTACATTGAGCAACCAACCTGCTGGTCAACTCATCATTGTTCATGAATCTGATAGAACCTTGAGAATTCTACAACTCTCAACTCAACTCATCATTGTTCATGAATCTGATAGAACCTTGAGAATTCTACAACTCTCAACTCAACTCATCTAAACCTTTTCCCAACTACATAGGGTCGGCTACATGAATCTACTTCCTTTACTCTACTCTATTTAGAACTTTATCTGTTAGTGTTCCTATGTTTCAAATTTCTAGTCTAAGCTGACTGTTATGGACTAACTTCTTTATCTGCACTCGTTTGTAGTGCAAGAACCCTTGCTCATTTATCATCGCATCCAGGTGCCCCTTGCCCATTTTTCAAAACACTTGGAGATAGGTACAACACGTCTCTCAACGGAGACGTCCTAGCCTTTCACATAGTTTGATTTATTAGATTCATGTTTTAGGAGATCTAACGGAGTTTTACGCTGGCTATCAGCTACCTAACGCAACCTTCTCCTTTACCCTATTTAAATAGCAATTTTCTTCTTCCCTCTTTGCCTCATCTTTGTGTTGTCTCCCTTTTTTTTATTATTTCCTTCTATGTCCCATTCCTCTATGCTAGGTTTAGTTTTGTCCAGCCTCCAAAAATGTTATGTTAGGAAGGTGACTTGAAATTTTCAATGATAAGGTGATTTAATGAATTGTTAGCATTCTATTTCCCTCACAAGTCACAATCCTTGTTGAAGGGATATTGTCACTGTGAGTTCCAAGGTTGGAATTAATTTGGCCTTTCCCTCATTTTTGCTGTCTCCCTTTTTTTTGTTATATCCTTCTATGTCTTATTCCTCTATGCTAGGTTTAGTTCTGTCCAGCCTCCAATAATGCCATGTTAGGAAGGTGACTTGAAGATAAGGTGATTTAATGAATTGTTAGCAATCTATTTTCCCACACAAGTCACAATCCATATTAGAGGGATATTGTTACTGTCACTGTGAGTTCCAAGATTTGAAATAATTTGGTCTTTCCAGAAGTTTTTAGTAAAGGATTGCCATAAGTAAAAGGTGAGCCAATTTTGAACTTTGTAACTCAAATGTGATTTGGGATTATTTTAATAAGGGAAATTGCAAGTCCAATCATATTCTTAGTTTTCTTTTTCATTTGTTGCATATATTTTTTATCATTATATATCAAAGCCTTGGTGGAATCATTTTCAGGTTCTATCTAGAAGCTTTTTGAAAAGGTGGATTTCTATGAGAATCGAAGAAGATAGTATCACTTGGACTTAAGGTATGCCGAACCATATTGAACCATTCGATATGGAGCGTGAATCGTTATGGTTCATTTTAAAACGGTATGGGGCCGGCACTGCCTTGAACCATTTTATATATAGCCCAGAACCGTCTTGTACTTACCTCATATTGACCTTATAGTATATGAAACCATCCCGTACCATATCAAACCATCCAATTTGGCTCGGTATGGGGTAGTTTATGGATTGAAACCTTTCGATTCGCCTAATCAGTACGTCATTGGTTCAGTACAGGATAACCGTTACATCATCAGTTTGGTATGGTATGCCTCATACTAAACTATACCAGTTTGATATCAAAATAATACTTGTTCTTGGTATAGTGAGCCTTGCTTGGGCTCAAGGTTCACAAAACCGGTAATAAGACTCATGCTAGTATATTATCGGTTTGGTACAGTATGATTCAGTGTAGTGCAGTGTATACCTATAACAAAATAGGGTGTCTATTCTTTTCTTACTATTAACTGTATTACCACTTGGTACAGTATGATTTGGTGTAGTACAATGTATACCTATAACAAAATAGGGTGTCTATTCTTTTCTTACTATTAACTGTATTACCACTTGGTACCAAGTGGTACGGGTTGGTACCACTCGGTTCAATTCAAATCGGTTCATACCGAATTAAAACTTGGTACCATGCCAATATGGTTGGTATGGTATGGCAGACCTTGCCTGAACTCTTGCATTCACCTCAAAGACTCTTTATGAATACAACTTGGTTTGTTAGATATGCATTGGACATGATAAATATTTACCAAATCCTTTGATTGCAGATCTTAGAGATTATCAGAATTAGACCATTGGAATACTTGTGACAGCTATAAAATCTAGGGAAAGCAACACCGAATTACTAGCGCACTCCTTTCCAATCTTAAATGTCAAAGAAGTAGCCATCCTTATGTTTGAAATTGAATGGCATTAAATTATTATTTTCCTATTTAGCCCTGTATATCCTTTATTTCTTATTTTGTCTTGCCAAAACAAACCATTTAATACATATCCAAATCCTGTAACTGGTTTTGTGTCAATGCAAAGGCTGGGAGAGGCTAATCTTATTTTGAATTTACCTTTTTTTGGAGGTTTTTGCCCCTTGAAGAATATGAAGTCCCCCTTTTCTTCTTCTTAGCATTTTGTGTGTAATTTTCTGGAACCTATATGTTCTCTTTATCTCGTATCAGTCATGATAGACAAGTCATAAGTGACAAAAATGGAGGCTGAGATCAGTGCTTTCTATGGGTGTTTTGGACAAAGTTGGTTGTCAGTAGCCACTAAGATTTCTGAAAGATTTCAGCCATTTACTTCAAATATGAACATCCCTTAGCAGCTACTCATAAATAAGGGCGAGCTTTGAGTTTTTAAATCTGATGATTTGGGTTTTCACATTGATACTCAAGTTTTTTGCTTGCACGTTCTGAGTTTTGAGGATGGTGAGTTGATAGCTAGGATCTGTTAAACGCCAGAAGATAGGTCAGTGTAGGGTCCTTCCTATTTGAAAGCGAGACTATCTAATGATAATCATACCCGACCTCAAAGCACACAATTAGCGGTGCATTAATCTGCCACACACTTATAGGGCTAGGCCCCCATGAGCATGCAAGGTGACAACCCATCGAACAGAATAAATACAATCAAACTAACAATAATCCAATAACATAGGTAGGATAGCAATTTCCAAGACCCACTAAATTTTTCTGAAACTTAAGTTGGCCATGTGCCAATTTTAAAACAACCACAAATTAAACATCAAAGTGATACTATATTTTTGTCAATATAACCACTTCGCACACTTTTTAGGGATCCAAATAGTTCTACAAAAGCACAATATCATGGAGGGCTCCAAACTAAATTACAAAAGTTGTCAGCCAAAGTAAGGCCTCATTTAGCAAACCTTTTGGATGGCTTAAAAGCACTTTTCGATGTTTTTTAGGATGTTTGGTAAAAATTCTAAAAGCGCTTTTAAGGTAATGCAAAAGCTGTTAAATGCTCTACTTGAAAAGGCTTAAATTTAAAACTTCTTCAACTCTACTTGAGAAAGCAATTTTCATTAGCCTTGAGTCACAGATTCAAACTAGAACAACCATATTTTAATATTATAACATAATAACAATATAATATAATTGTAATAATATAATGTAATACAATATACTATATTAAAGTATTATTATAATATATTGTAATCATGGTATTCCAAACCTAATTGAATCAAATGGTTTGGTTCGAACCAAACCAAACTGATCAGTAACCAGTTCATTTTGAGCCTTTGGCTTGGTTGGGGGGGGGGGGGGGGGGGGGGGGGGGGGGGTGGGGTGGAGTGAACTGACTGAAGCAACCCCATACCAACGAATTGAACCGAGTCAAACCGCTTGTTTTGGCCTATTCGAGCGATTTATAGGTTAGAACACCTAGTCTACCTAATTGGAACACCACCAATTCAGTAGAATAACCTTACTGATCTGATGCCAAAATGGTAAACGGTACTGATTTCAGTACGACAAATCTTATAATAAAATTTATTATAATTTTATAAAAATATTATTATAATTATAACATATTACATAATATAAAATAATAAAATATAATATTATATTTAATATTAATATTATTATAATATAAATATTTTGTAGTGTTATAATATTATTTTATTACATTATGCTATAATTTTGTAATATTATTGTGATAATATATCATAATATTATGATATTTATTATTAGATGGTAATTATAATATTTTTAATAATATATTGTAATATAATTTTCTAATGATAGTAAAATAATATATCATAATAATTTGACATTATAATCATTATTATATTAGAATATCATTATATTTTTTATGCTATATTATAATACTATAATATGATATACGTTAATATTATTATAATATGGTATTTTTATATTATAATATTGTTATAATAATTTATAAATTAAGAATAATTTATAACAATGGTTTTTAATAATTTAATTGGTTAGTTGAAAGTACTATGTAATGTCTTTTATCATTTTTATTCTAAAGTACTTTCTTAATTTAGCTACCCAATAGATGTTAAAGCCTCATAGCACTTTAAACATATGGTTACCAAATAGTACATAGGTTTTTCAAAAGCTCTATTGCCAATAGTTCCGCCAAACAGGGCCTATGTTTAAGACTTTGCTCTAAACTCGCTGCCCAACCTCTTCTTGTACCCTTCTATATCTTAAGACTCTGAAAAGGAGAACAGAGAAGAGTGAGATAAAAGCCTAGTAAGTAACTAACAAATCTATCTAAAAGTATTGAGCAAATATGATAAGAGCTTTCAACAAATTTATGGATGCATCATATAAAATTATTTATTTAACAAAAGTAGGGTTTTCATAATTACAATTATACACATAATTCCAAGGATTTGTGTATAAATAAATTTTCAAAACATTATTCCAAATATGATTCAAAGAGAATTTAAAAAGCCATTACCAAAACCAATGTTTCTTATGCAATTATTTTCTATAGGCAGTATATAATCATTTTTCAAAATAGTTTATTAACTCATTAGTCTATATACCTATGGTCACGTTATGTATATGACGGATGAAAGTGCCACATTTACCCTTGCAGATAGGTCCAAAGTAATCAAGTTTTGGAATGATCCAAGTGCCAATTTATAACCTCTATTGGCAAAGTTGACAATATTGCTAACCTAAAAGTCTAAAGCAAACATACAAAATCCAATTGTTTTACTAACATCACTGCATTCCATTTTTCAATTTACAAAGATGGTTCAAAGAACCTATAAAATCCTTAATTATATATGCGGATCTAAGAGTTTCAACTTTTAATTAATTGACATGCATATATGGTTTTCAAAGAAGTATTCAAAGTTATGCAAGATTCCAAATGATTCTAATATTAGCCTACAAATATGATAATAGCCCAAAATTACATCTGCAATGCCATGATAGATTCTTGCTTGATCCAGTTTATATATATACAAATAATAATTGGCAAAAGTAAAAAGTAAAAGTTTTGGTTTTAGTGTTGTGTAGATATCTAACTAAACAGTATCATATCATATTAAGCATGACATATGTCAACAATAGAGTACAAGTATGGATGAGTGCTAGTGATGGCACACATCTCATGCCTAATATGCCATATTGACTTTGAATCGTCTTAGCTTGAGAGTGGCACACTTCAAAACCCTAAGCATTTAATTTGAAAATGTATGATTTATTTCAAAGAAGTAATTTTACAAAATGGATTATACAATTGTCAAAGTATTAGGCAATAATATCATAGGCATATATTTTAAAGATATATAACTAAAAATACTTTGGTAAGGTTGAGGTTACTTGCTCTGCAAGTTTAGACTATGGTCAAGTCCAAATACTCTAAAATTGTCCCCCCAAGACCTCATAATTGTACAAATTTATGAATATAAGAATAATTTTGAAATCCTCTAAGTCCTAAATTCTTCTTTATTTCTAAGAACCTTGATATATTAAAGAAGGTCATTCTAGCCCCAAAACAAAGCTTAACAATTGTTCGATGCTAAAAATCTTGCAAGCCTCACCTAAAGCTGTCTAATATTAATTGAGATGATGAGGGAATAGAGAGAGAGGTAGAGTGAGAGATAGTGGAAAGAGGGATTGGTCCCTTTCTACTTTTTCCTCCATGGAGAGGGATGGAAAGAGAGAGAGAGAGTGAGAGGGAGAAAGCTTAAGATGAGGGAGAGGCTGGCAAGGTGATGTGCTCTAGAAAAGGAAGAAGAAAAGTACTAGAATCGGGAATTCTTAATACATATTTCTTTAGACGTTTATTCTAATTTATTTTGAGACTATTTTTGTTTAGGTTTATTAATTGATATCCTAGTTCTAATAATATAAGATTTTGTCTTTGAATATGATTTGGATTGGGCCAATCTCACTTTTTTAATAGGCCCTAGCCACATCCTGTTAGAATCAACAAATCAGCATTAAAGTTTAAAGTTTTTTTTCTTCCCTTGCTCGAACAAATTCTTTGATGTAATGCAAGACTATAATTCTATGTGCAAGGTTTTGAATCCTATACAATGGCAGTGTCCCAATATTTCCATGGAATGAAATACCTCATTGTCCTACCCCATCCTAATGGCCATCTTGGTACACCCTTATCTCTCCCTCTCCATCATTTTTTCTCTATTTATTTATTTCCTTTCTTTTCTTTTTCCTCTTCTTTATTTTCCTTCTTCCTTCTTCCTTCTTTCCTTTATTTCTTTCCTCTTTCATCTTCTTTCTTTACAAGGTTGGGTTTTGCTGTCCTGTCCCTATCCCTTTTCCTATCTCATTTTTCCATAGAAATGGAACAAGATGGCCAGAATGCTCTTCATCCTGCTAACACTTAAAGCCTTACCTATGAGAGGTGATTGATGTAAGGCCACAAATATTAAGTGTTTTTTATAGAGGTTGGAAGTTTATGATTGAAGACTTTTAAGGAGTTGGTGCGAAGTCAATAGTTCTCTTCTTTACGTAAGCTTGCTTGAATCAAATTTGGTATGAGAGCCTAGGACTCCTTTGATCCTGTATTAGATTTTGGTCCTACCATGTTACTTTGATCTTATACAAGATAAGGAATCCTATAGGATCCCTTGTTTGCTTTAGATTTTGGTGTTAAGAGTCATTGATCCTGTACGAGATAAGGAATCCTAGATCTTGGTATTAGAGCTTAAGATTTTGGTCCTGGTGTGCTACAGTTATCCTATGCCAGAGGAGGAATCTTATAGGATCCCTTTCTTCCATCAAATTTTGGTGTTAGAAACCAAGATCCTTTATCAAGTTATAGTAATGCACTCTTTGATCTCATGTAGGATAAGGAATTCTGTAGGGTCCCTTACCAGCATCATGGGGCAGCTGCTAGAGAGTGGTGTCGTGGTGAATAGGAGGTGTGCTCAATTAGTAAGAGGAGAGGAAAAAGAATGAAGAGAGTGTGGGGGCTACTATTAAGATTTAAACCCTTTGATTTCATGGCCAACTTCATGAAAGCCAAGCAACTGGAGACTTGCTATCTCTTAAAGCTGATCTAAGAGATAGCAAGTCTCCAGTTGCTTGGCTTTCATGAAGTTGGCCATGAAGGAAAACGAGATGGGGGCCAGTATCGAGATTTAAACCCTTGATATGCACAATACAGGTATCATTTTACTTGGTGAGAAAGCCAGCTAAATTGAAACTGTTGATAAAATTTAACCTTATCATGCTATTTTAATTGTCTAGCTACAACTTCTGTGGTCATGTAACTCTTTTTCAGATTAGTAAGACAATGTTTATGATAAGCTGTTGATATGCACTTGGATTTTTATATTGTCAGAACTTACAATCTAATACTTTTTAATTTTTAATTAATGATGTACAAATTGGCTCCAGGCTAGGATTATTGGCATTCCACCTCACACTCGTAGAACATCCTCAAGATCCTCTAGTAGTTTTGATGATCTCTTCTATCTTGCACCATGGAACATGGTGTAAAGCCACAGAGTTTGCAAGAAGAAATGTAAAAGGTCTTGTTCACTTTGTTCCTGAAATTCTACAACCATCTGAATCTAAATCAGATGAGCTACTCCTGGAAGAAACCTCTTGTCTAGCATCATTGGTTAAATCTTCTGTAAATGCTTTAACCAGAATGGATGTTCTTCAGCAATCAATGGACAGATACCCGGAGTCTTTGCCATGTTTGGGACTGGTAAGAACATATTGTCATGCTGCTCTACATTTAAAAAAAAAAAAATTTCTTGTCATTGTGAGCTATGTTTTTGAATGCACTAAATCTCATCTTTCTATATGCCTTTGATAGTTTATATGCCATTTGTTTGTGTATAAATATGAATTTGGCAAGATCCTTTATTTATGTATAAATATAGTATGCCATCTTATTGGGTGATGATGGAAATTTATAATATTATGGATTCACATCCTAGTCCTGTAGCATGTTTCTTGAACATTCTATTTTTGTCTAGAGAACTGCAAATCCAACCTCAACTTTGTTTTACATTTGCTTGAATTGGCATACACATACATCTACTAGTTATTTTGCACATGCTTATACGTGTGTATCCAATAAAGGTAATAATTCATGAGTTAGCAACAACAACATAGAGAACATAAAATGTCAAAAATAATAGAAGCAATATCTATCACAGATAGTTGCTAAATTGTACCATTAATAGCAAGCGCACAAACGTTAGCATTCAAGCTTGAAAAAAATGATGAAATTTTCAATTATCAACTTCTCATTCTAATTCAAACACAATATATTTGAATAAAGGTAGACATTATGCAATTTGATCAGAAAGTTACCATCCTCCAGTAATGTTTAGTTTTGATACATTGGGTTGCCTTCAGTAGTTTGTAGCTAGGTTTTAAACCTGATATGATGGGCCTATTGGTTTTTCCATGGAATAGGATGCATTACTGTTCTGCCCTAACCTGACACTTTGGATGGGGATTGTTGCAGGATGCACCAATTGGGATGTTGGGATGACCCTGCCCTGACACTTTGAACAATAACCCATCTTGACATCTCACAAGATGCTCTGTCGGGATTCAAAACCATGGTTTTAGCAAGACCCTATCCTCACACTTTGAACAATAACCCATCCCAACATTCCACAAGACGTTCAGTCAGAATTCAAAACCATGATTAGTAGCAAGATCCACAAATCGATATCAAGAACCCTACCAGCACATTACCAGTTTAATATGGTACAGTATGCACTCTGTACCAAGAGAGGGTGTTAATACATTTCCTTACTCCTAGTCGTAATGTCATTTGAAATTGGGTAGTAGGGATTGGTTCCTCTTGGTTTAGACTAGTTAGTCATACTGAATTGAACCTTGGTTTCATGCTAGTACCTTATTAAAACAACACGGTGCTATCAATATGGGTCAGTATGTAGGCAGATCTTAGGTTTGTAGTTCTTTCATTTTATTGTACAGTAGTAAGTCAAACTTCAGTATATTTATTGCTATAACTATTCCTTCATGCACCCTGGTAGTTCATCAAGCCAATGTGCATGGGGCTATTGGTGCTTTCTGAGGGGTTGGTGCATGATGGGTGGTCAAATCATGATGTGGCAAGGAAGTAGCAGTTTAGCGTGAGTAGCTCATGCAGTGACTGAGCAGCATGCTGTATTATTTCTCATTCAACAAAAAGAATTGAACATATTCAATTAGATGGGTAATGCTGCAACATGGACTGATAGATATTGCATAAGAGAATGTTGCAGAATCCACAGGATTGCCAAATAATGAGAGGCTTTACATGTGCCATCAGGAGAGCAAGATATTGCTGTATATTTTGCTCAGATGAGTGAAATAGGATTGTTCGGATCCAACAACAATAGAGATTTATGTTGGGTTTCCTCCTATATGTTTATCTGGTTTGGAGAAATTCAGGTAGATGGTATTAAGGTTTGATTGATTGTCGTTTAGCATGTATTCAGTTGGATTTTGGTTCTGCCTAAGGAGTGTGTTAGATATCAGGAAAGAGATGTTACATGTGGCCTTCCTCATGACTCCCAAAAAATAAACCTCGGTGAGAGTTTGGGCATGCGGCTGCAACTTGGCAAAGTGTGACTTCGGTTATTCTATAATATAAATGGGTAGAATAGAATTTCAAATGATCTTTCACTAAATGGAAACATCGACAATTGCATAATTTTCTCAGCAAAACAAATAGGTTACAGGACCATGGATTTCAACCGGACAACATAGGTTCAATTTCATGCTAGAGGGTTTTTTTTCGTATCACTCTAATTTTATCAATATTGCATATAGAATCTCCTCTTACCACTAATTAGATTTTTAAGTGTTTGGCGGGAGCATTGTATATTTGGGGATAGAGTTACCCTTATCAAGAAACTTATTTTTATTGGTCACTCACCATCACTAAAACTAAGGTTAGACAACCTAGGTTAGGTTCACTATTCTCTTGATGTGCTTGGCAAGTGAGCCACAGATGGAGACCTTGAGTCTACTCCTTGCAGGCCTCACCCGAAAAGAAATCCTTCCACTCTCCTTGTCCCTTCCTTTCCTTGATGTGCATCTCTAGAGGACTTGCTAAAATCCATGCTTCAAAGCATAACCGTGAAACTCCCTCCAAGGCCAACAACGGAACATGAACTTTCAATGTTCATTGCAAGTTAATATGAGAAACTTTGACCCTTGTCCTTCTGTTAGTTCAGGTATATAATAATAGAGCATCTTTCCAAGAGTTGCTACTATTTGAGGGCAAAGACCCCTCGATTAAGGCAGTCTAGATGTGGGTATTAGGATTGCAAATGTTGTCAGTGAACATCTGCATGTGCTTCATAGCTTTAAAGTCATTCACGAACCAACCCATGGCCATGACATGGGTGTAGACCTATTTTAGTTGGCCTGCACCCATGCACGATCTCACCAACCCATACATGCACTCCACCTGGCTCCACTGTCATGCCATCTATGATAACAACCCCACAAGGAAAGTATTTAGCTCTCTTGGGACTCATTGAGCATAGAGTAGGTGAAGTAGATCTGTGCCCAAATGATCGCAAACTCCCTCCACCAACTGCTCACCATGTGGAAGCTAATTGAGTGTTACTTTGTCGTTTTAGGCAGAGGCATTGAGCCAAAGGGCAGTGCATTTGTATGTATTTGATCCATACCTCCAAAAGAGGCACTTCTCTTCTATACTCACAAAATAAAAAGGAGAAAAATTATGGCCCAGATAACCCAAGAGGTGTCAGCATGTTGAGATTGGTGATATGTGAAGGGAGGGGAGTGATGGGCCACCATAAAGAAGGATAGCAGAATGCAAGGGGAGCCTTCTCCTCATCCCTTATCATCATGAGGCCATCCCATGATGCCATGGCCTCTGTCTTGAGTGGTGACGACAACACTCATTCTCTCCAGCTAGTCCTTTAGAGGTGGAGGTGGGGAGGGAGGGGGAGAAGAGGACAAGGGAAATTGGATGACTTCTTTTCACTTAGGTCTACAGACTTGGGGTCAGGGAAGGCTATTTGATGAAAGGCTAACTGGACTTATTTCAATTTACAGACATTTTGTGGATCAATTTATAAGTAGTTGGAAGTTGCAATCCATGTTTTGCCAGCTTGCTCTTTGAGTTTTGACGATGTCTCCCACCCTTCCGGCTATCCATTTTCCAGATTCTTCCTCTTTATTTTTGGTTGTTTAAGATTTTCTTAGATGTGGTGCATGAGAAGCCTGAGGTATAATTATAAATCAGGCCACTAGGTTGTTCCCAGCAAGATGATGGGAGAACTTAACTGAGGAGGAAAGAGTTGGTGGTCAAGATGAGGAAGATTGTTGCAAGGCAGATCAAGATAAAGTAGAAAGTGGTGTGAGTGATAGGAGAGAATACAAGGGGATGGGGCTCTTAAGGGTAGAGACTGGAACAGAGAGGAGGTTTGAGTAGCAGTGACTAGAGTGAGTGAGAAGAGGCATGATCAAACCCAGTACTTTGGAAGAAAGATGGAAGAAGAGAAGCTACAGGAAGAGGTGAAGATTGAGACTTCTCAATGAGCTTGGATCAGGGGAATCCAAAAACTTGAGCATGGGAATCCAATATCTAGCTGAGTTGTACAATATCTCATGGTCAAATTGGACCAGCTTCTATATTTTGCATGACTAGAAGTATCGTTTGCTTTTGTACTTTATAAGGGTATGGTGAGTAATTTTCAACATGGCACAAGCAACTAGATTGTTTATTGGGAACTAAATAGCCATACTTATTAGGAAAAGCTTTGAGGTTGGTTTCATATCGCTACCCTAGGGGTGTAATTGAGTCGATACAGCTCATGAGTAGCTCGAAATTGACTCAAAAAATACTCAAAATCGACTCGCTACTTATCGAGTCGAGCTCGAGCTCGAGCTACTCGAGTATATTATCAAGTTGAGATCGAATATTAGAATACTCGGCTCGAAAAACTTATGAGCTTAATCGAGCTTACTTAATTTTACTATTTTACCCTTGTATTTCATCAAGCTCGAGTTCGAGCTCTAAATAAGAAACTCGATCGAGCTCGAGTTGAGTTTTGAGCTTCAAATTTTAGAGTCGAGCTCGAGCTTGGCACTGTGTCAACTCGACTTGGCTCGATTACACCCCTACGCTACCCTGAAGCTTGAAGCTAGATCCAACCTTTGTAGATGTCATCTAGACTTGTGAAATATGTAAATTTCTTTGCAAATGTTTTGGTATGTGCCTACATGCATGTATCCGTGTGCACACGCATGCGTTTGCATGCAAAACCTATGTGACGCACATCTTGGTGGCATTTGATCTCCTTTTTCTAATACCAAGGGCAACCTTCATAGATGTTGCGAAGATTTAATGGACTATGGTAATTCCTTTGCATTACATTATATTCGATGTTTGTTGTCTATGTTTTGGGTTGTTTGGCAACCTTTTTAGGAGTTCTATTCTTTGCAACTAGGCTAAATGCAAGTAACTAAGTTGTATCCAAAGTCCTTTTGTTGCATCTACAGATGCAGTTTCGAGTCTTAGCCTTAAAAGACCTCCGTCACCTCCCTTTTTCTATGATAAGCATATAATAATAGTATTACAATAGTTCTAATAATAAAAAATTATCATGGCATTATCTTTTTTTATTATACTTGTTATTATATGATAAAATAATTATCAATGTCATATATATTATATTATATATAAAATATTATATTATAATATATTATCTTAATATAATATTATAATCATTGGTTCTATTATTATACGAAGGTCATCAGTTTGAAACACAAAATTCTGCAATGTAGGGTAAGGCTGGGTATATTTAACCCTCTTTAAATTGTATAATGGTGGGAGCCTTATGCACTAGACTGCTCTCTCAATACAATATGATATGATATCATAGTTAACATATCATATCATATTATTATAATTGGTTATAATCTTGCTGTCAGTTGCAAGAGATCGCAACGTCTCCATGTTAATCAACCAAATACTGGGATTGTAATTTCAATTTTCAGATGCAAGCAAGCTAAACAGGCAATTAAAAATAAAAATGCAGCATTTCTAGTTGTAACTAGGTCCTCCAAGGATGGCAAAACTAGGCTAAACTAGCAATTTGGAGTGAACCGTACTTAAACTACCCCATGCTGACCTCGAATTATACCGAACTGTCACATACCATGCCGAACTATCCCATTCAGCTAGGTACGAGATGGTTCATTAGTTAGGACCTTTCGATTCGCCTAACCAGTTCAGTATGATATCCACCAGTTCAGTATGAAATGCTTCATACCAAATCATACCGATTTCCGGTACGCAGAGCTTGGCATCTACAAACGTAGGCAACTGAGGAACCTTTTTGTTGTTTTACCAATCATCTGTTGGATGGCATGTTCACCACCCTTACATTTTGGAAATTAAACAGATACTCCATTCTCTTAAATTCTCTTTTAAGTGTTGAACAAATATGTAAGCATTTAGCTAACTGAGCACTTCTGAACACCTTGGATTTTCAGGTTTTTGTTTCTGAGAAAATGGGACGGCGTGTAGCCAAGCTCTTTGATGTCCTGGGAAAAGATATAAAGTCTTATAACAAGAAGAGAGAGACATACGACATTAATTATGGGCTGCTCAAGGCGGGGGATCCAGATGAAACCAGATTTGTGCTTGGAAAGGTAATCTTGGACAGTGTATTGGGTGAGCTTCCTCATGTACAACGTCAGAGTGTGGCTCGAGCGGAGAAAAGCCGTGTTTCACTTTCTGCTCTGTTCAAGTAATTTATCTGTAAAAATTACCATAGAAGATGGTGATATCCTCTCTATTTGGACATATGAGATCAATTCCATTCGGTTCCGGGATTTTCAGTTATTGCGGAAAGACACTCAATAGAGCTAACTTGGTTCGGACTAGGTTAGTTGTGAAGATTTGTGGCTAAGTTGGCAGTTGATTCTATATTGCGCTCTAATGCTACTTATTTTGAGGAAATGACTTTCATTTTTGTAAATCATGTGTAATCTCATTATCATGACTTTCATTTAGTTTCAAGTTGGTCGTAATCTTTTTTGTAACTAGAACTTTTTGTTCATAGGTATTCTAGATCTTATAGATCCGCATATGGTGGTTTAGATTTTTATTTTGTAGCTCTTAATGCCAATTATGACTGTGGTGGTACGGTCCTCTTTTATCCATCCATGCACACATGCCTGAGTAAAGACATCCTGCGGAGGCATCAAGTTGCCTCAAAATCAAATCAAAATACATATTACAATCCAAGATCCATTTTTTTTAATCTTGAGATGCATTCATCGTAATTGATCGAAATATCATTGAAATTTAAAATCCTCAAAGAAAGCCATATGATCCAGCAATTTATGACTAAAAATATGTTATAATCCAAAACATTTGAGATGAAATTTACTTTACAACATATTCTTTAATATTGAATACTATGACTTTAATGATTAATGCAACATGAAAAACTATGTTATCTTTGGCACTTTGCAAGTCGTTAGATCAAAAAAGGTAAGCTAATCAAGACCACTTCTTCAAATGGTCCATTATGGTCACTCGTCTAACTCACTAAAAATTATATAATAGACACATGTAACTGATTGGTAAACAGCTATGATCTTTAACTTTTGTTATCTTTCTAATTATTGAGCTCTATTTGTTTGATTGCAACAAATGTTGTTATCCCATTCCATATTACTCTTAGGGCCATTTAGTTGGTGGTAATCCAACTTGATAATTTAAAATTATAATGTAAATTATCATATTTAGTAATTAAGCATGGTAAGTTGAGTAGAACATTAGATTTTGATAATTTAGGATTACCTAAATCATGATAATTCAATTCCTATTTGAAAGGTCTGGTGATCTTAAATTATTCTCTTGATTTTCATGCAAATATTTAATAATACCTATTTTGATTATATATTTACACTAGACAATACTTAGATATTTAATATTATATTTATATTTTATATTAAATTATTATAATATATTACTAAATATTTAAATATTATATATTAATATATATTATATAATGAGATACTTAATAATTATATATATTAAATATTTATAATATTAGGTATATGATATTTTTAAAATCAGATTACAAATAATTTAGATTTTTATAAGAACATTTCATATTTTAATAATAAAAAAAAAAGAAGAGAGGACCACTTAAAAGATTCAAAAAAGATTTATAATGAAATTCAAATAAAATTTAAAAATATGTTAAACTGATTATTGTATTTTGTTATCATGAACTAAATATGGTAATGTTATATTTCTCAGAATTTGATTACTAAGTTTAAGAATATTAGTAGTATAAGATTTTTGATAATATTATACTATGAATCAAATGCCACCTTAGTGTACCATCTTAGAAGCTATTTGGTTCATAGTAATTTATATTGGTAAACTGGGATTATCTTGCAAATTATCATGTTTAACAATTAACATGGCGATTTGGATAGTAATATTTGATTCTTGATAATTTAAGATTATCACAATTCATAGTAATTTGGTTCCTTTTTGAAAGGTAGGTATCTTATATTACCATAGTTTGATAATCTTAAATTATGTTCTTAACCTTTATATGAATATTTTATAATATTTAATCTAATTATATTTAAAATACACTTAATTTATTTAAATATTTAATATTTAATAGTTTACATAATTATATATATTTATATAAATATATAAATATTAAATTTGAAATTATTAATGTTTTTGTCTTCATGTATATTAAATTATTATATTTAAATAATTCATAATATATATTTAATATTATTTATATTATAGTTTAAATTTTTAATAAAAAATATTATTTTAAAAGAATAATATATTATTACATATTTATATGTACTAATTATCAAATGTTTATAATATTTAAATATATATTATTTTAAAATGATTTATGAAGAAGTCTTACTTTTTATTAGAACATTTCATATTTAATCAAGGAAAAAAAGTTAGCCATAAAAAAGATAAAGGTTTTATAACAAAATACAAATAGAATTAAAAAATATAGTACTATAAAATCTTGCATTCGTGTAAATCCAAGCTAGCATTGCTAAGACAAATCTAATATAGTATTATTGCATTTTCAGTAAATTAATTATCAAAGTGTAAGATTATTGAGAATGTAAGATTTTTGTTAATATTATGTTATCATGAATCAAACATCACCTTATATTGAAATATAAATGATGAGACATAATTGGCACAAGTGACCTTAAACTATTTGTCAATTATTTTGTAGTTAAGATATACGTGTTGTAAATGCCATTTAATATACTGTGTTTTACTACTTTCAGTGATTAGATTTGCTTCTTGATCTCAAAGATTTGTGTTACTAATTGAGATTCAGCTCCATGATAGAAAATCATTTGTTTTTCACAACATACAATTGGTTTTCAGCAGCAAATCAAGAGCTTCCTACTTGCTAGTAGTGTGAAAGCGTCATACACAAAATAGTAATATTTAGGTAAATAGAGCTTTTGAACTGTGTATGTATATATGTATCTTTTTTTAATTTCACAATGAGCTCAATTTCTGAAGGGTCTTTGTTGTTTTATAATTAATGGTTTCTAGATTTGATCAAGAGCCTTAGGATCTAGACCTTGCTTTAGTTCTTCTTGTTTAATGATGATCACTCTCACATTGCTGAACAATCTCCTCTTGTTGCTAGTCTTGGCATTTGCAAGCTAAGGATGAAATTAAAGAAGATAAAAATGATTGAATGTGTGACTTCAGATGTACTATGAAGTTTTTTTATATACCAAATTGATCTGTTTAAATTTTAATCCTTTATAGAAATAAAATATTATATTGAATTTCCATGATTTTTTGTTGTGAATGATTTTATAATCAATGGTGTTTATGGTGGTTGATTTGAATGGTAGATTTGGTTGTATGATCTCTCTCCCTCTCTCTACCCTTTTTTGATTGATTATAATACTTTGGTGGTTTTTATGAAATGTGACAAGTTGGGAGGTAAGCTGGCCACTCCATGTCATGATTGATGTCATACTTCCCTTTACTTGACCAACCAAAGAGATGAACTATAGTTACAAATCCAAGTTATAAGTAAACAAACACTAAAAACTACTTCTCGTAACTACTATACCTGCAAACCAAACACTTGGTTTGTAATTCAGATCCACTAGTTCCATTCCCATGTAATCTCAAACATACACAGATGGGAGTTGTATCCAAATGCACTCTAAATACATTTCACCAGTGGATGACAAAACAAAGAACGTATGTTTGATATCAATGAAACATTACTTGACTTGACTTAGTTCAATGAGGTACATTACCACATGTTCTAGTAATTACAACCTATGATTGATAACTTGTAATTATTCTAATTTCAAAATAAAAGGTTAGAGTTTTAACACTATTTTGGAAGAGGGGTTTTCAGGGAAAAGGAAAGTAAATGAGGTATATTAGGATGCGGGAGCTTCTATTTGCACTGCCAAATTACTAAGTACACTCCCCACTTAAAAAAAAACTAATTTTACCCTATAAAACTTGACCAAAATGCCCCTGGATTACTCTCTGCACTCCTCCCTGAACAAAACAACCCCCCCTCCCACCCCTCTTGCTCCTCCCCCCTCCCACGTTCATGTGAAAAAAAATTTTCTTAATCCATTTCGACCCTCATTTGAAGAGATTTCAACCTTCAATTGAACAATGAACAAGCAACTAGCGATTTGGGAAGGTTTTACAGACGCAAAGGTTCATTTTTTAACTTGTTTCAATTTTTTTTCATGGTTCATGATTTGTTCGAACATACAAGGCCGAACAAATCACATATGTTCGGCCACACAGGGCCGAACAAAGGCCTCTGTTCGACCTGTTTGACCAAACAAAGGCCCTATGTTTGGCCTAAATAAGCCAAACAGAAGCCCTTTGTTAGGCCCTGTGTGGTCGAACAGGAGCTTTTTGTTCGGCTGGGATGGGCCGAACAAGGGAGTTGAGGTTTAGTATTTATGGTAATTTAGGGTTAGGATTTAAAATAATTTTTTGACCGTGTAGGGCGATGCTTCAACCGAATGCAGCATGATTTGCTCTGAATGTGTGATGGATTACACAAATGAATTTACAACTTATGAGGTCTGATAATTTGATTGTAATTGTTTTATTAGTTGACTAAGCAATGTGTAAAATTGTCTACTCACATTAAACTATTTATTATGTAGATATTCAAGAGTAGAGAAGAAATGTGTAATTGGTGTTGGAAAGCTGGGAGGAGGAATGGATTTGTTGTTATTATTAAAACTTCTTATTCGGGTGGCAATGTTAAGAAACCAAGAATTGTATTTGCTTGCGAGAGGAGTGGTACCTGTAGAAGTAAATGCATGAAGGAAAAGGGATTAAAGACCACAGCCAGTGGCACTAAGAATTATGGATGTCCTTTTTCTTAAGAGGGAAAAAATTGGACACTGCGGATGATTGGATGTTAATTGTCATTTGTGGTGTACACAATTATCCGGTTGCGAAGCATCTCGAGGGGTACTCATATGTTGGACGATTATCTAAGCAGGAGACTTCATTGTTAATGGATATGTGAAGAGTTTGGTTCAGCCAAAGGACATATTGTCCACATTGAAGCAAAGGGATGCCCTCAATGTTATGGCAATGAAGACAATCTACAATGCACGGCAGAGATGTAAGGCTCTAGAGATAGCTGGGAGATCTCATATGCAACATCTTTTAGGAAATAATCTGAGGTAAATAAATGAGTGGCATAGGAATTGTATTAAGTCTGATGTTGTACGTGACTTATTTTGGGCACACCCAGGCAACATAGATTTGTTATGTACATTTTCTCATGTTTTGATAATGGATTGTGCGTATAAGATGAATAGATATCGTCTTCCTCTCTTAGAGATTGTGGGGGTGACATCAACTGAACTCACATTTTCTATTGCTTTTGTATCATGGACTCTGAGCGAAAAGATAACTATACATGGGCATTAAAGAGATTGCAAAGTGTCATGGACGCTGATGGTCTGCCTAAGGTGATAGTAATAGATAGAGACTTGGCTCTATTGAATGCAATTTAGAGGGTATTTCCTATAGCAACACATTTGTTATGTAGATGGCATATTAGTAGGAATGTTTTGGCCCAATGCAAAAGATTATTTGAAACGAAGAAGAAGTGGGATAAGTTTATAATGAGTTGGAATATACTAGTATTGTCCACCACAGAAGACGAGTACAACGATCATTGGAGTGCACTCCAGAGAGAGTTTAGTACCTATCAAGATGCTTTACAGTATGTGTCAGATACTTGGCTGAGCAAATACAAGAAAAGATTTGTCGCAGCGTAGACAAACGCATTTAGGCATTACGGAAATATGACAACTAATAGGTATCACAAGAAATCAATTCATTTAAGCACTTTATAATTTAATTGAGTATTTCTTATCTAACTTTTATTTAATTTTATGTACTTTACTAGGGCTGAAAGTGCATATGCAAAGCTTAAAAGATAGCTTAGATCAAGCCAAAGGACTTTCGAGTCATCTTGGACAAAAATACATAGTTTGATTGAGTTGCAGTGATGTTAAAGCCTCATTTGAGAAGAGTTTGACAGTCGTGCAATATAACTTTAAGCCTGCTGAATTCAAAGAACTGTGAGTGTAGTGCCCGGTTCAGATGAACCAGACTTGGTTCGGATGAACCAAGCTTGTGGCTGTTGGGTTCCCCAGACTAACGCTTCGCTCCGGGTGAAGTGAAGCGCTTAGTCTTCCGGGAACCCCCCGTTCTGAAACGCTGCACTGTGATTAAATAGGGAGGATGAAACGCTGCACTGTGATTAAATAGGGAGGATGAGGACCCTTCCTTTGTGCAGGCGCACTTCTGTCATCAGGTAATCCCCTGGGTAATCCCTAGAGAGATAGAGACAGAGAGAGATAGAGACAGAGAGAGAGATAGAGAGATAGAGAGATAGAGACAGAGAGAGAGATTGAGCCTGAGAGAAATCTCAGAGTCAAAAATGTTCCGGCCGTCGACGTTTGGTTCAGGCCCGGCGGCATGCTCGCCGCCGCGCCGGGCCTGAGCCTTGGCCGGCGACCCGCCGGCGCCGGGGGTGGCGTCCGGCGGGGTGGTGAGAGAGAGAGAGGAGAGAGAGGGCCAATTGGCCCTCCTCTCGCGCGGTGGCGGCGGCGGCGTGCTCGCCGCCTCGCCGGGCCCGAGACTTGGACTGCCGCCTCCACCGGCGCCGGGCGTGCGTCCGGTGGAGGTCCGGCCGGCCATGGTGGCCGGCCGTGCCGCCGGCACACTTCCGTGCCGCGCGGAGGAATTAGAGAGAGAGTGAGAAATTGAGGGTGAGGGAGGGGGTTTGGCGGCCGGCCGCGGCGGCGGCCGGCTCTGGCCCGGCCACCGGCGGCCGGGCCACCCTCAATTTGGCCGGCGGCGGCCCTGGCCGCCGGCCATGTGCCCGTCCCCTGTTCGGTGAAACAGGGGATCGGGAGGGAGATAACGATTTGAACCGGGCCGGCTGGGCCGGCCGGTTCAGGCCTTTTGGGCCGTGCAGTGAGCGGATTTCGGGCTGAATTTTGGGCCCCGTAACGGGCCGGGATTAGAAAAATAACTATATGGCTAGAATCTAGGTGAATTCTAGTTTCATGGGGTATTTTTACTTCCCCATTCGGGTGTGTGTAATGGGAGATATTCGAGCCCAAAGTAGGGCCCGTGAAATAGTTTGGGTAGAAATCCTAAGGGTCAATTTAACATTCGTATTCTAATAAATTAATTGTGTAATAATCCTGTAGGTGCTCAGACATCCGAATAGTTGTTACATACCTCTTGGATTGCGTACTGAGGTAAGTAAGCCAGTTATCAGTTTATTAAATAATTTATTTCAGGATATGCGTAATTAAATTGTGAATTGTTATTGGCTAACTGTGTAAGTAGATGAATACTATGATTTCATGTGTGGATGCTATGCAGTTATTATGCATGAGAGATGTTGTTGCTATGCATGAGAGATGTTGTTGCTATGCATGAGAGATGCAGTTGCTATGCATGAGAGATGTAGTTGCTATGCATGAGAGATGCGGTTATTATGAAATTGATGTGATGTATTACATGTAATTGTTCAATAGGTATAATCCACTGTTTATACAATATTGTGTTGTTATTGATATGATGAGTGCATGTGATGTGAGGTACTGTTATGTGTCGCCGCGGCTCTCCTTTATCATGTCATACCCTAGTATTTCGACCCTACTTCAGTAGGGGGGATACTGGTTGATACATTATGGTATTTCGACCCTACTTCAGTAGGGGGGATACCGGGTGGTACATTATGGTATTTCGACCCTGCTTCAGTAGGGGGGATACCGGGTGGTACATTATGGTATTTCGACCCTGCTTCAGTAGGGGGGATACCGGGTGGTACATTATGGTATTTCGACCCTACTTCAGTAGGGGGGATACCGGGTGGTACATTATGGTATTTCGACCCTACTTCAGTAGGGGGGATACTGGTTGATACATTATGGTATTTCGACCCTACTTCAGTAGGGGGGATACCGGTTGGTACATTATTGAGATATTGCAGGGCCGTGGGTCACATTTTCAGTTACCATTGAGAGTATAAACAGTGGGTTTACTTACATTGTATGATTGAGTAATTGTGAAATGTTTGTGCATGCAGATCATTTATATGTTTATTGATTGCTATGCTATGATTTGACTGTATAACATGGTTTACTTACTGAGTGTAAGCTCACAACATTCTTACAATGTTTTTATCAGAGCCACAAGGTTGAAGAAGGATTGTGGGGTGATGGATCTTCTATTAAATAAAACAAGATCGTTGTTTTGTTGTAGTCCCAATATTACATATGTGTAGGGCTTGATGCCCAGACTTTATTATCGTGGTGTGTAAGGGTGTTAGCCCAAAACTTTTATTAATGTATTTGACTTGGTTTTATTTATAATGGTGCTTTATGTTGAAAAATTTTATGACGCCTTGCGTGCCCGGCACGCGGCGGGTTGTCACCCTAGCCCGATATTTGGGTCTGGGGCGTGACAGCTTATATGGTATCAGAGCTTAGGTTATGACCCTAGAGACACAGATATATTGACATGATAACGGTTTTGACCCTAGGGACACAGACATATTGACATGATAACGGTTTTGACCCTAGGGACACAGACATATTGACATGATAACACGTAGAGAACATATTTTGATGACATTATACTTAGAGACACCTGACATTTTAGCTAATGATGATATTAACCACATTTAATTTAACAGGAATTAGTTATGGCTCGCCGTACTAGGAGCCAACTGTATGAGGAGGACTCTCTGGCCGGTAATGCTGATCAGCCAGTGGGTCAAGGGACTACTGGAGGTTCGGCTCCTGCCAACCCAGTAGGAACTGAGCACCAGCAATTCCAGTCCGAGATGCTTCAAGCTCTCTCGGGTATAGCGCAGTCTATGAGGGACATGCAGCATCAGATTCAGCAGGCTTTGACCACTCAGTCTACACCCCCTTCTGCTCCGACACCGACTACCCTTCCTGTTCCGCAGCTGCAGCCGACCTTACCCACTCCATCTGCACCGCCGACCCAGTCTGCCTTATCTCAATCATGGGTGGGGAACGGCCGTAGCTTTGCAGATTTCAAGAAGTTTGCCCCTGCTCCCTTCTCTGGTTCTAGTAACCCTATTGATGCTGAGAGATGGGTGCGTGATATGGAGAAGGCCTTCATGGCCCATGGTAGTCAGGAGATGGAGAGGATCAGATTTGCTACTTATCTCCTTCAGGGGAGGCTTATGATTGGTGGTTATTAGAGGAGCAGCGTCGGGGTGGTCAGACTATTTCTTGGGAACAGTTTAAGGAGGTATTCTTCGATAAGTACTTTCCCAGGAGTATGCAAGGAGGATGGAAACAGAATTTCTCAAGTTGGAGCAAAGGAATCTCTCGGTGGCCCAATATGAAGCTGAATTCACCAGGCTAGCCCGTTTTGCTCCAAGTATAGTATCTAATGAGATGGCTAAGATCGCCCGTTTCACGGAGGGACTTCGACCCAGGCTGATGCAGGCGGTCAACGCATTCGAGCTTCCCACTTATAGTGCCGTGGTGAATAAGGCCTTAGTAATTGAGAGAGACATGAATACTGTTCAGAAGGATTGGGAGCAGCAGAAGAAGAGAAAAGGGCATAATACTAGTCAGCCCCCAGCTCATGCCATGAAGAGAGGTGCACCCCAGGCCCTAGGAGGACAATCATATAGGGAGGCTCGCTGTAATCGCTGTGGGAATTTCCACTCGGGGAGACCTTGCCATGGAGTGCCTGGTGCTTGTTTCTTCTGTGGAAAGACTGGCCATAAGAAAGCCACGTGTCCTCTTCGACAGAATCAGCTGCCATCTTCCAGTCAAGGAACGAATCAGCAGCAGCAGCAGCCACCGAGGACTCAGGGAAGGGTCTTCGCCCTCACTCAGCAGGATGCTGCCGCTTCTAATTCTGTGGTGATAGGTATATCAATATTTCACATCTAGCATCACATTCTTATCCTGTGCACTGGATTAATAACTAGTTAGACATTATACTCTTGTTGTTAAATTGGAATTTCATTTACGTCCAGGAATGATTAGGATAGGCAATGATTATGCTCAGACTCTGATTGATCCGGGTGCCACTCATTCATTTATATCTGACACCTACCTTAGCAAGAATGCATCATTGACACCTGAAGCTCTAGACCATGAGTTACACATTGCCTTTCCAAATGGTGATACTATGAAAGTTGATACTATATGCAAATCCTGCCTGATTATCATTGAGGATAGGAAACTGAATGCCAATCTTATTGTCCTTCCTTTGAAATTCGTTGATGTTATCCTTGGCATGGATTGGTTAGCTTCCTATCATGCTTCTGTAGACTATTTCAGAAAGATCGTCCACTTCAAGATTCCTTGTCAGCCCGAATTTAGTTTTACTGGTGGCCAGAAACTTCTAGCCTCAGTGCTTATTTCGGTACTACAGGCTGAAAAATATCTGAGGAGTGGTGGTCAAGGATTTATTGCTGTTATATGTGATCTTCAAAAGAAAGAGGCCAAGTTGGAGGATATTCCTATAGTTAGAGAATTCCCTGATGTCTTCCCAGATGAATTATCAGAGTTGCCCCCTGACCGAGAGGTTGAGTTCTCCATTGATTTGATTCCTGGAACTAGACCTATATCCAAGGCCCCTTATCGCATGGCCCCGGTTGAGCTAAAAGAGTTGAAGGACCAATTACAGGAACTCCTAGATCGGGGATTTATCAGGCCTAGTGCTTCTCCTTGGGGTGCTCCAGTTCTATTTGTTAAGAAGAAGGATGGCAGACTTCGGCTATGCATTGATTACCGGGAAATCAATAAGGTGACAGTGCGGAATAAGTATCCTTTACCGAGGATTGATGATTTGTTTGACCAACTTCAAGGAGCCCGGGTATTCTCTAAGATTGATCTCAGGTCGGGTTATCATCAGCTTAAAGTCAAGGATGAGGATGTTCCTAAGACAGCTTTCAGATCTAGATATGGCCATTATGAGTTTTTGGTGATGCCATTTGGTCTGACCAATGCCCCAGCAGCGTTCATGGATTTGATGAACAGAATATTTAGGCCATACCTGGATCAGTTTGTGGTTGTATTTATTGATGATATCCTGATCTATTCTAAGAGTCTCAGGGAGCATGAGGATCACTTGAGGATTGTGCTTCAGACTCTTCGGGAGAAGAAGCTTTATGCTAAGCTGCAGAAGTGTGAGTTTTGGTTGGACCAAGTAGCTTTCTTGGGTCACGTAATTTTTGTGGATGGTATTTCTGTAGACCCGAAGAAAATTGAAGCTATTACTAACTGGAGCCGACCTTCCAATGTGGCTGAAGTCAGAAGCTTTTTGGGGCTAGCCGGGTATTATAGAAAATTTGTGGAAGGCTTCTCTCGCATCGCTCTACCCCTAACTCGTTTAACCCAGAAACGAGTGAAGTTTGACTGGTCAGAGGAGTGTGAGGAAAGTTTTCAGGAGCTAAAGCAACGTTTGGTGTCAGCTCCTATCCTTGTCCTTCCGACAGGATCTGAGGGTTTCACACTTTATACTGATGCCTCTCGGAAAGGATTGGGATGTGTTCTAATGCAGAATGGAAAGGTGATAGCCTATGCTTCCAGACAGTTGAAGCCTTATGAACAGAACTATCCGACTCATGATCTGGAATTAGCTGCGGTGGTTTTTTCTTTAAAGATTTGGCGGCATTATCTCTATGGGGTGTCGTGTGATGTGTATACAGATCATAAGAGTCTAAAATATATCTTCACACAGAAGGAGCTCAATTTAAGGCAGAGGAGGTGGTTGGAACTTTTGAAGGACTATGATCTGAATCTACATTACCATCCAGGGAAGGCCAATGTTGTGGCTGATGCTTTGAGTAGGAAGACCTCTTCCGAGTTAGCTGCTATGCTTACCTTCCAGCCTCACATTCTGAAGGACCTCGAGAGGTGGGAGATTGGTCTGAGAGTACAGCAGTCTGATGGACTTGTTGCTGCACTTATTCTTCAGCCGACTCTTGTTGACAGAATTAAGTCCTCCCAGATGGAAATTCAGAACTTCAAAGAATTAAGGTTGCTGTTCAGTCAGGAGATCAAAATAATTTTATGTAATGGATGATGGATCCCTGAGATTTAAAGGCAGACTCTGTGTGCCTAGTAATGAGGAGATGAAAACCGAAATTTTGAGGGAGGCTCACTACTCTCCCTATACTGTGCATCCTGGTGGTACTAAAATGTATAGAGACTTAAAAGAGAATTTTTGGTGGAAAGGGATGAAGAGGGATATTGCTCAGTTTGTGGCCAAGTGCTTAGTATGTCAGCGTGTAAAGGCCGAGCATCAAAAGCCTGCGGGACCTCTTCAATCTTTAATGATTCCTCAGTGGAAATGGGAAAAGATTACTATGGATTTTGTAACTGGTCTGCCCAAAACTCCCAGGAGTAATGATGCTGTTTGGGTTATTGTGGACAGACTGACGAAGTCAGCTCATTTCCTACCCTTCAGAGTTGGAGTCTCGAGTGACAGATTGGCTAGCTTGTATTTGGAGCAGATTGTGAGACTCCATGGTGTTCCTTTTCCATTGTATCTGATCGGGATACCAGATTTGTATCACAGTTTTGGAAGAGTCTTCATAAAGCCTTGGGGACCAAATTGAACTTCAGTACGGCATATCATCCCCAGTCTGATGGGCAGTCAGAGAGGACCATTCAGATTCTAGAAGATATGCTACGTGCCTGTGTAATGGACTTAGGTGGGGCTTGGGATAGCCACTTATCTTTGGTGGAGTTTGCTTATAACAATAGTTATCAAGCCAGTATCCAGATGGCCCCATTTGAGGCTTTGTACGGTAGGAGGTGTAGATCTCCTTTGTGTTGGGATGACGTGGGGGAAAGGAAATTGCTAGGCCCTGAGCTGATCCAACAGACAGTTGACAAGGTGCAATTGATCAGGGAGCGCCTTCGCACAGCTCAAAGCAGGCAGAAGAGTTATGCTGACGTCAGGAGGAGAGAATTAGAATTCCAGGTTGGGGATCATGTTTTCTTAAGGGTATCACCAACCAAGGATGTGATGAGATTCGGGGTCAGAGGAAAGCTTAGTCCACGCTATATTGGACCCTTTGAGATCTTGAGTAGAGTTGGGGAGGTTGCTTACAGCTTAGCATTACCTCGATCTTATCTGGTGTTCATAATGTATTCCATGTATCCATGCTGAGGAAATATGTTTCAGATCCCAGTCATGTCATAGCTTATGAACCTATTCAGCTGAGGAAGGATTTATCATATGATGAACATCCTGTGCGTATCGTGGACCGCAAGGATCAGATTCTAAGGCGGCGTACCATCCCGTATGTCAAAGTTCAGTGGAATAATCACACAGAGAGGGAGGCTACTTGGGAGCTGGAGGAAGAGATGAAATCAAAGTATCCACAATTATTTGAAGGTAATTTATCTATCTCAGATTGTTGACTTTAGAGATTTTAGTACACCAATTTCGAGGCCGAAATTTTTATAAGGAGGGGAGGATATAGTGCCCGGTTCAGATGAACCAGACTTGGTTCAGATGAACCAGACTTGGTTCGGATGAACCAAGCTTGTGGCTGTTGGGTTCCCAGACTAACGCTTCGCTCCGGGTGAAGTGAAGCGCTTAGTCTTCCGGGAACCCCCCATTCTGAAACGCTGCACTGTGATTAAATAGGGAGGATGAAACGCTGCACTGTGATTAAATAGGGAGGATGAGGACCCTTCCTTCGTGCAGGCGCACTTCTGTCATCAGGTAATCCCCTGGGTAATCCCTAGAGAGATAGAGACAGAGAGAGATAGAGACAGAGAGAGAGATAGAGAGATAGAGAGATAGAGACAGAGAGAGAGATTGAGCCTGAGAGAAATCTCAGAGTCAAAAATGTTCCGGCCGGTCGACGTTTGGTTCAGGCCCGGCGGCGTGCTCGCCGCCGCGCCGGGCCTGAGCCTTGGCCGGCGACCCCGCCGGCGCCGGGGTGGCGTCCGGCGGGGTGGTGATAGAGAGAGAGAGGAGAGAGAGGGCCAATTGGCCCTCCTCTCGCGCGGTGGCGGAAGCCGGTCGGCTTCCGCCGGTTGGTTCGGGCCGGCGGCGTGCTCGCCGCCTCGCCGGGCCCGAGACTTGGACTGCCGCCTCCACCGGCGCCGGGCGTGCGTCCGGTGGAGGTCCGGCCGGCCATGGTGGCCGGCCGTGCCGCCGGCACACTTCCGTGCCGCGCGGAGGAATTAGAGAGAGAGTGAGAAATTGAGGGTGAGGGAGGGGGTTTGGCGGCCGGCCGCGGCGGCGGCCGGCTCTGGCCCGGCCACCGGCGGCCGGGCCGCCCTCAATTTGGCCGGCGGCGGCCCTGGCCGCCGGCCATGTGCCCGTCCCCTGTTCGGTGAAACAGGGGATTGGGAGGGAGATAACGATTTGAACCGGGCCGGCTGGGCCGGCCGGTTCAGGCCTTTTGGGCCGTGCAGTGAGCGGATTTCGGGCTGGATTTTGGGCCCCGTAACGGGCGGGATTAGAAAAATAACTATATGGCTAGAATCTGGATGAATTCTAGTTTCATGGGGTATTTTTACTTCCCCATTCGGGTGTGTGTAATGGGAGATATTCGAGCCCAAAGTAGGGCCCGTAAAATAGTTTGGGTAGAAATCCTAAGGGTCAATTTAATATTCGTATTCTAATAAATTAATTGTGTAATAATCCTGTAGGTGCTCAGACATCCGAATAGCTGTTACATACCTCTTGGATTGCGTACTGAGGTAAGTAAGCCAGTTATCAGTTTATTAAATAATTTATTTCAGGATATGCGTAATTAAATTATGAATTGTTATTGGCTAACTGTGTAAGTAGATGAATACTATGATTTCATGTGGGATGCTATGCAATTATTATGCATGAGAGATGTTGTTGCTATGCATGAGAGATGTTGTTGCTATGCATGAGAGATGCAGTTGCTATGCATGAGAGATGCAGTTATTATGAAATTGATGTGATGTATTACATGTAATTGTTCAATAGGTATAATCCACTGTTTATACAATATTGTGTTGTTATTGATATGATGAGTGCATGTGATGTGAGGTACTGTTATGTGTCGCCGCGGCTCTCCTTTATCATGTCATACCCTAGTATTTTGACCCTACTTCAGTAGGGGGATACTGGTTGATACATTATGGTATTTCGACCCTACTTCAGTAGGGGGGATACCGGGTGGTACATTATGGTATTTCGACCCTGCTTCAGTAGGGGGGATACCGGGTGGTACATTATGGTATTTCGACCCTGCTTCAGTAGGGGGGATACCGGGTGGTACATTATGGTATTTCGACCCTACTTCAGTAGGGGGGATACCGGGTGGTACATTATGGTATTTCGACCCTACTTCAGTAGGGGGGATACTGGTTGATATTATGGTATTTCGACCCTACTTCAGTAGGGGGGATACCGGTTGGTACATTATTGAGATATTGCAGGGCCGTGGGTCACATTTTCAGTTACCATTGAGAGTATAAACAGTGGGTTTACTTACATTGTATGATTGAGTAATTGTGAAATGTTTGTGCATGCAGATCATTTATATGTTTATTGATTGCTATGCTATGATTTGACTGTATAACATGGTTTACTTACTGAGTGTAAGCTCACAACATTCTTACAATGTTTTTATCAGAGCCACAAGGTTGAAGAAGGATTGTGGGGTGATGGATCTTCTATTAAATAAAACAAGATCGTTGTTTTGTTGTAGTCCCAATATTACATATGTGTAGGGCTTGATGCCCAGACTTTATTATCGTGGTGTGTAAGGGTGTTAGCCCAAAACTTTTATTAATGTATTTGACTTGGTTTTATTTATAATGGTGCTTTATGTTGAAAAATTTTATGACGCCTTGCGTGCCCGGCATGCGACGGGTTGTCACCCTAGCCCGATATTTGGGTCTGGGGCGTGACAGTGAGGTTGCATATCTATAAGTGTATTAAATCATATCCTCGCCCAAGCGAACCGAGCCAATTCAGTTGGGATTGATGAATTAGTTTATGGGTGTGCTATTCGATGCACACATGGTTTATCATGCGCTCATGCGATTGTGCGGTATAGGATGGAAGGTCAACCTATTCCCCTCGACTGCATAGATCCTCATTGGAGAAAACTTGATATGGTGCCTGCTTCAAATGTGTAAAGTATTAAGCTGAGCTGTGAAGCAGAGTTGGATATAATTGCTAAAAAATTCAAGTAGTTAGATGGGGCTTCTCAATTGCAGATATTAAAGAAATTGAGAGAGATTGCAAGCACAGATAGTACTTCTCTTGAAGAACCTACAAAAAGGATGATCGGTTCACATGGTCGCACTTCATTGAAGGCCGATACATCTACTCACCATGACCCTTCTGCCTTTGAGTTGGTTCTCTTTGGACAAGATAATTATTCATCTGGTATGGGCACCCCAACGATGCAAGTGCAAAAGAGGCAGCCGAGGAAAAAGGTAAGAAGCATTTCTTTCATTTTTAACAATGAGTACCGAGGCGTGCCGATGTGTGCCGGCCCGTATCGAGGCATGCGGTTCTGCCAATGCTGGCCCATGCTGGGGCATGCCGTGCTCGTGTTGGGGCATGCCGGCCCATGTTGGGACATGCCATGCCCGTGATGAGGCATGCCAAAACCTGCCTTGCCGGGGCATATAAGTCGGCAATCTATATTGATCAAATTATTAGCATACAATTGTTTGCAATAAAATAAGAATCATTCGATATGGTTTGCAGGTTTTCATTCTCAAATCTGATCATATAAGCCAACAATCTATATTAATCAAATTCCATATGGGTTGAGGTCATTCATCCTGAAGGGAAAAAATAGTTTTTCCTATGCACAGGATCTCAAGGTGGAAAGCATGTAAATCGGTTTTAATATTCATATTGAATATTAATTAAAGCAAATTAACAGATCTAAAATTTAAGATTATTTATTTAAGTTTAAAATAGTACCAATCGTTGCGGAAGCTGTTGATAACGAAGGTAGCATATCCGATCTGCAAAAAGAAGTTCCCCTTCGTGCCTTGCAAGAGTCGTACATGCCGCTCCTCTATATCACACGCACGCCTGATGAATGCAGACAGGAGGTGGAATTCTTGAACAATGGAAGGAGAACTCTTCTCCCAAGAAGAGATAATCTCCAATTGGACTTCTTGCAGACTTTCTGTGATTGCAGAAGATCAGCTTTCACGGAAAAGTCTCTATCATTTTTTTTTCTTCTTACTTGTTCACACTTTTTTTATTCACATCATAACCTTTTATATCCGATGAAAAATTCCGCAATCAAAAAAAACATGAAAGAGCTCTTTAAAATGTCATTACATGAATCACATCATGGCATTAAGTCCGCAGTCACCTCATCAATACGTCCCTCAAATGGCGAGCCTAAGAGGAAACGTAAAGTGACAGGACCTTTGAGCATCCTCCCGTAACATAATCAATAACTCTGTTCCCATGCTGTTATAACAAGTGGATGATGACGAATGAAAGATATTATCAATTAAAATTTTCTTTTGTTAACAAAATTGATCCAATTAATTCCGTTTGAAGTCCAAATTCAAATCCGAAAGAAGCTACTCGTAGCTCTTGAACCATACTTCATATTTTGTCTTGCCGAGCTCCAATCCGAAGTGATTTATGAATTCAAAATTCATAAATAAACTTTCAGAGGCTCTATTGGATATCCGGATCGAACCACTTCGAAACCAGATCCAAACCACTCTATTATCAGACCAACCATTGGTCCATGGTTCAAATTAACTTTATTCAGATTCATATCGTGTCCCAAAATTCTATTTGAGTTACTGCCTAACTCAAATCACCCTCGAAGTAGGTGCTGCCGCTAATGTCTAGAGCTAGCTAGACATAGCCAGAACGAACCCCGTATGACCCATCTGATTGAGTCCCACTCAAATCAGTGATTACGCCTGCGTACAAGTCATCCGACTATGTGCGTGACTCCATAGGTTCAAAACTAAGCCGGTAGCACATGAACGCTTTCTATACTAATCGATGTGACCATCTAACCATGGTTCCTAACGTCCGGATAGATCGAATTTGCACAAGGCAACATTCTGGAACCCAGGCTATGGTTGCCGCATAATTCATCCCCTTATCCTAGTACTCTGGGTGAATACAGAGTTAACTGCCAACTTCGAGTAAATCACCTAAGTATGTTTCAATGAAATGAATCTTGTGACACCTCGCAAAGATTACCTTGGCCAAAGTTTTGCTAAATTGAAACATAGTTCGAGCACTCTCTAACACTTAGAGTGGACAATCCCATCTTGACTCATCACTGACCCAATAAGTACTTGACTGCACCCAGCAACCTTCCGTCACCGGATTAGAAATCCGGTGGTCCAGTGCCTAAGTACAGTGAGTTGCTTATCAAGTCAACATGATAGTCTCATGTCAAAGGAACACTTATACCCATTGCCTTTCTGTGAGTTGCTCCAGGCAGTTGAGCACTCAATAGAGATGAGTCACTGTTCAGTGAATGTACTCCTACACTCATCCGCATATCATACCAGTGTTATACACTCCTTGGTTTAAGAGAACAAACCAACCCATATGACATACAACGATCTACACTTGATTACGTCGTCGTCCTCGGTAACGACGTATCATTTGGCCGTGAACTTATTTAAGAGTTACTCAACAATTCCTCCATTGTCGAATACATGTAACTCTAAGGACTACAACATATTGGGATTCTACTGGAAGATGTAAACTATATGCTGTATGGCCAAAATTCACTCTTATTTATTGAATAAATCATGCTCATATACATCAACTCATAACCGTCTACAAGCTAGACGATTGGCTGTAGGACACATTTCCTAACAACTCCCACTTGAACTATAGCCAATCGGAGCAGTATCTAATACCCATCTTCCACTTGTGTTCATTGAACTCCTTGATTCCGAGTGCTTTAGTCATTGGGTCAGCTAGGTTTTCCTTTCCGTCGATCTTCTGAAGGTATATGTCACCTCGTTCCACGATCTCTCGTACAAGGTGATAGCGGCGCAACACATGCTTGGTTCGGTGATGCGACTTTGGCTCCTTGGCTTGGGCAATTGCTCCTGTGCTGTCACAGTATACTAGGACGGGACTCTCCAGGGCAGGTACCACTCCTAGCTCGCTCAAGAACTTTCGTAGCTATACAGCTTCCTTTGCTGCATCTGATGTTGCAATGTATTCAGCCTCGCATAATGAATCTGCCACTGTGTTCTGCTTGGAACTTTTCCAGCATATTCCTCCTCCATTGAGGGTAAAGATAAATCCGGATATGCTTTTGTTGTCATCTCTATCTGACTGAAAACTGGAGTCAGTGTACCCTACTAGTTTTAAGTCAGGTTCTCCATAAATGAGCCATTGGTCCTTAGTATTTCTCAAATACTTAAGGATGGTTTTTACCACCTTCCAATGTGCTTCACCTGGGTTAGACTGGTACCTACTCACTATCCCTAGTGAGTGTGCCATGTCTGGTCTTGTACATGTCATAGTATACATGATAGAACCCACTGCTGAAGCATACAGAATTCTACTCATGTACTCTCTCTCCTCAGGAGTTATCGCACAATCCTTCTTGGAGAGAGTAATTCCATGGCCTATCGAAAGATAGCCCCTTTTGAATTATCCATGCTGAATCTCTTCAGCACAGTCTCAATGTACTTTGACTAGGACAATCCCAGTAGCTTCTTAGATCTATCTCTATAGATCTTCATCCCTAGGATGTAAGAAGCTTCTCCTAGGTCTTTCATGGAGAACTGAGACAGCAACCAAACCTTTATTCCCTGTAGTGCAGGGATGTCATTCCCAATCAAGAGAATGTCATCCACATACAGTACAAGAAATACAACTATGGAACCATTTGCCCACTTATACACGCAGGGTTCTTCTCTGTTCTTAATGAAGCCATAAGTCTTGATACATTTATCAAAACATTTATTCCAACTCTGAGAAGCTTGGTTGAGTCCATAGATGGACTTATGAAGCCTGCATACTTTTGACTCGTCTATAGATGTGAACCCTTCATGTTGTATCATATACACCTCCTCTTCGAGCTCTCCATTTAGAAAAGTTGTTCGGACATCCATTTGCCAGATCTCATAGTCAAAATGTGCAACTAGAGCAAGCATAATCCGAATTGACTTGAGCATTGCTACAAGGAAAAAAATCTCGTCATAGTCAATACCATAACGCTGACTATACCCCTTAGCAACTAGATGGGCTTTATAGGTCTCCACCTTCCCATCTGCACCCCGTTTCCTCTTGAAAATCCATTTACACCCTATGGGTTTTACCCCTTCAGGTGGATCAACTAGTGTCCATACACTATTGATCTCCATGGATTTCATTTCGGACTTCATGGCATCTAGCCATTTCTTAGAGTCAGATCTCTGCAGCGCATCCATATAGGTGATTGGATCTTCATCGTTCTCATCGAGTTCGATGGGATACCCATCACGGACCAAGAAACTGAAGTATCTGTCCGGCTGACATGGTACTCTACCAGATCTCCTTAATGGTACCTCAGCGGGCATCGGGTTTGAACCATTCAAAGCCGGTTCCATAGCGGTTTCTGAGTGTAAAGGTACTTCTCCTTGTCGAACTTCATTAAGTTCAACATTAGCCTTAGCACTTCCAGTAAGATACTCCTTTTCTAAAAAGGTGGCTCTCATACTGACGAACAACTTTTGCTCTTCAGTTTGGTAGAAGTAGTATCCTTTAGACTCCTTAGGATATCCAACAAAGAGGCATTTGTCAGACCTTGGTCCTAGCTTGTCTGTCAACAATCTCTTGACATAAGCTGGACACCCCCAGACCCTAAGGTGTGTGAGCACCGGCTTATGCCCCGTCCATATCTCATATGGAGTTTTAGCAATAGATTTACTAGGGACCCTATTAAGAATGTAACAGGCCGACTCAAGTGCATAGTCCTAAAAGGAGATAGGCAAACTAGCAAAGCCCATCATGGACCGAACCATATCTAATAGGGTTCGATTCCTCCTTTCAGACACACCATTTAACTGGGGTGTCCCTGGAGGTGTCCATTGAGAGAGAATCTCATTCTCCTTTAGATATGTCAAAAACTCATTAGAAAGATATTCACCTCCTCGATCTGACCGAAGGATTTTAATATTCTTTCTAATTTATTTTTCTACCTCACTACGATATTGTTTGAACATTTTAAACGATTCAGATTTGTGTCTCATTAGGAAGACATAACCAAACCTGGAGTGGTCGTCTGTAAATGTAATGAAATAGCTAAACCCTCTCATAGAGGCAGTATTCATAGGTCCACAAACATCCGTATGTATGAGGCCTAGAATCTCTTTGGCTCTTTCACCTTTTCCTGTAAAAGGTGACTTGGTCATTTTCCCAAGAAGACAGAATTCATAAGTTTTAATTGATTCACAATCAATGTCATTGAGGATGCCCTCTCTGACTAACCTGCTTATCCTGTTCTTGTTTATATGACCTAGCCTACAATGCCAAAGGTATGAGTCATCGACATCATCTATTTTAGGGCGTTTGTTTGGAGTGCATAATACATTAACAGGCTGTAATAGAAGGTAAATTCCATTGCTCAATTGTCCACACATCACTGGTAAATCGTTCATAATGATATTTAAAATATCTTTCTTTATTGAAAAATCATATCCTTCAATAGCCAACTGGCCTACAGAAATGACATTAAATAAAAATGCAGGACAATAGTGACATTCACTAAGCAATATTTTATTAAATTCGAAATAAAGCTCCATGACTCCCAATGCCAGTACTGGAACTCGGCTTCCATCACCCACGTTTAGGAATCTTTCACCTTCTTTGAATCTTCTACTAATTTGAAGCCCCTGCAAAGAATTGCAAATATGAATTAGACTCCCGATATCTAATACCCAATTAGTAGTATCACAGATAGAAAAATTACAAGGTGTATCATATAAATACCTTGTCCAGCAACTCCTTGCTGGTTTTTCTTCTTAGGCCTATTAGGATCCAGGGTTGCTATGTACTGGGGACAGTTCCTCTTTCAGTGACCCAGCTTCTTGCAGTAGAAGCACTCAGCCTGACTTTTGTCAGCCTTCTTCTTCTTGGTTGACTAGGCCCAGCATGTTGCACCTTTTTTCTTTTATTTTTCTTCTTCATCCCTTTCTTAGGGTGATGACGTCCTGCCCCTGAACCTCCCACCAAGTTTACTGTCTTCTTTTGAAGCTGTGGTCTTTCTCAAAAGTCTGCAGTAGACCCAGCAATCCATGATAGTTTACTGCAGGCTTCATCATTCTATAATGACTGAGAAAGTCCAGGTAGGAGCTAGGTAGTGAGTTCAGTATGGCATCCTTCCCAAGTTGCTCATGCCAAGGAAATCCAAGTTTGCCCAGACGTTCTATCGTCTTGATCATGTACAGTACATGATCGGTGACAGAAGTCCCATCACGCATACGCGCGTTGAAGATGGCACTAGACATTTTGTACCTTTCAACGTCGTTTGGCGTCCCGAAAGATTCCTTCAACATTTCAAGTATTTGTTCCGGTTGGGCCTCCTTAAATTTCTTGCTGAACTCATCATTCATAGAAGCCAGCATTATGCAGCGCACTATGGTGCGGTCATTGGTCCACTTCAGATAAGTGTCCCTGGCCACACTAGGCACATTTGGGGCTGGCTGCTCAGGTGCAGGATCCATTATCACATAAAGGATCCTTTCATGCTCTAGGACTATCCTAAGCCTTCGATACCAGCTATCGAAGTTTGGCCCTGTCAGTTTATCATTGTCCAACAGTGACCAGAGCGACAGATTTGTAGACATTTCTGAAAGGAAAACCAAAAACTTATTAGTGTACATGATTTATTTAAACCTATAGACTTGGACATATGGTCTAAAGTTCTTCCACTATTTTATTCAGGTTGGTAGCCCCTACCTCCAACCCGAGAAATTACTCCTAATTTCTTAGTGGGTACTAGAACCCAGTAGACTACATATGAGCCCGACTTTGGCCGGCCCACCCATATGTATCTAAAGGTAGGTTCATAACCAATTGTTTCCCCAAACAATTTCTAGTAATTTATTTTGCCCCAGGTTGCACATCAATCGGCCTTTGGGCCTCCTATTTGGTGTCCTGGTTAGGTCCAACCATTAACATGACATGTTCAAGCTTCTAACCAATGAATTGGTCAAGCTCGACTTTGGCCGGCCCACCTGACCATCGTTGAGAGAGTTGCATTGAACCATCATAATATGAATGATAATTCCAAAGACCAGATGAGTACCAGGCCTTTGGGCCTCCAATAATTATCTTAGCCATTAGACTCATTATCACTCTCTTAATGGGAGGCTATGATCTAATTATCCCCATAATTTAGTCATTTTAGGACTTAATAATTTTAGAGGGTTTGATTAATTTGTGACACATGAATGACATGGACCAATTTATGTATTCTCCCACTAAACCATTTAGTTGGGTTCATTAATTTGGTCCATGGGTACCTAAATCAGTCAGACTGATTTTCCTTAGGAAGCATGGGTTAGCCCAAGTCAATAGGCTAGTCTAATCAAGTGCTGGGACCACTTAGCCAGGCCGGCTTGATCAAAAGGCCGAGTTGCGCCATTAACCATCTTGCTTAGACACTAGCTGATAATCAACCATCTTTTCTAGACACTAGCTGATAATCAACTAGCCAAGTTAGAGGTAGCCGCGACCTTGATCAGAACCTTTCTAGACAACAAGTGGTTGACCAGACCCAATTAAATTTGCCTAAAGACTTGGGTGTCTACTGAGCCCCAAATCAAGTCCATTTAGATGTATGGACTAATCAATCTAATCTAATTAGATGGATCTCAAGAAAAAAAAAATTTATCTCAACATTTGATTAGATTCAATTTTTTAATTTAGTCCAATTCATCTAACCTTAGGTCTAACCCATTTAGAGAACCTGATTCATGCTAACCCAATTAGCCCATGATTTATGATCATGTCTTAAGGTCTTTAATTCATAATTCTAGATCTTAAGTTAACTCCTTTTCAAATTTGAACCAATTTCAATTTTGAGTTCTGATTTTGAAACCTTTTTCAAAATTTTTTCGTAAAACATCTTTACTTTCTTTCTATTTTCTGTGATCTGACTTTTACGTAAAATAATTTTACTATAATTTATAATTAAGTTTTAAATCAATTAAGATGTCTTAATGTTAATCTTTATTAACATTTCATCTTTAATTAATTTTGGATCTAATCAAAATTATCACATAATAAATGATTAATTCGGTTAAAATATATTTTAATCTTTCTTTCTTCTATTCTGTACATCCGTTCATGGGTTCTTTCACAGTAACACCCTTACAAAACCTTTCTTGAATAAGAAAACAGAGGCTATGAAACCTTCCTATGACCGGACGGCCTGGTGAATATACCCAATCCAAGATATAATAGAACACAGCATGCAAGATCTACATTAGATCTACCTTTAAAACATATATTTAATCATCATTAAATAACTTTAACATACTTTCATCATGCAAAACTTTTAAAACTACTATAGATCTAAAATAATCAAAATAAGATCAACTTTAGATCTACATTAGATTATGTATGCATAATTATATCATATCTATTATGCTTATACATGCATTCCTAAGCCTTAACCATGGCTCTCATACCATTTGAAGGTCCTATGCACAGGATCTCAAGGTGAAAAGCATGTAAATCGGTTTTAATATTCACATTGAATATTAATTAAAGAAAATTAACAGATCTAAAATTTAAGATTATTTATTTAAGTTTAAAATAGTACCTCTCGTTGCGGAAGCTGTTGATAACGCAGGTAGAAGATCCGATCTGCAGAGAAGTTCCCCTTTGTGCCTTGCAAGAGCCACACGCGCTGCTCCTCTATATCACACGCACACCTGATAAATGCAGACAGGAGGTGAAATTCTTGAACAATGGAAGGAGAACTCTTCTCCCAAGAAGAGATAATCTCCAATTGGACTTCTTGAAGACTTTCAAAAATAGCTTTCACGGAAAAGTCTCTTTCATTTTTTTTCTTCTTACATGTTCACACTTTTTTTATTCACATTGTAACCTTTTATATCCGATGAAAAATTTCACAATAAAAAAAAAACGTGAAAGAGCTCTTTAAAATGCCATTACATGAATCCCATCATGGCATTAAGTCCGCAGTCACCTCATCAATGTGTCCCTCAAACGGCGAGCCTAAAAGGAAACGTAGAGTGACGGGACCTTTGAGCATCCTCCCGTAACATAATCAATAACTCCGTTCCCAGGCTGTTATAGCAAGTAGATGATGACGAATGAAAGATATTATCAATTAAAATTTTATTTTGTTAACAAAATTGATCCAATCAATTTCGTTTGAAGTCCAAATTCAAATCTGAAAGAAGCTACTCGTAGCTCTTGAACCATACTTCATATTTTGCCTTGCTGAGCTCCAATCCGAAGTGATTTAGGAATTCAAAATTCATAAATAAACTTTCAGAGCCTCTATTGGATATCCGGATCGAACCACTTCGAACTTGGATCCAAACCACTCTGTTATCAGGCCAACCATTGGTCCATGGTTCAAATTAACTTTATTCTAGATTCATATCATGTCCCAAAATTCTATTTGAGTTACTGACTAACTCAAATCACCCTCGAAGTAGGTGCTGCTGCTAATGTCTAGAGCTAGCTAGACATAGCCAGAACGAACCCCGTATGACCCATTTGATTGAGTCCCACTCAAATCAGTGATCATGCCTGCGTACAAGTCATCCGACTATGTGCATGACTCCATAGGTTCAAACCTAAGCCAGTAGCATAGGAATGCTTCCTATACTAATCGATGTGACTATCTAGCCATGGTTCCCGATGTCCGGATAGATCAAATTTGCACAAGGCAACATTCTGGAACCCAGGCTATGGTTGCCGCATAATTCATCCCCTTGTCCTAGTACTATGGGCGAATATGGAGTTAACTGTCAAATCCGAGTAAATCACCCAAGTATGTTTCAATGCAATGAATCTTGTGACACCTTGCAAAGATTACCTTGGCCAAGGTTTTGCTAAATTGAAACATAGTTCGAGCACTCTCTCTAA
The DNA here is from genome assembly GCA_900491605.1 of Calamus simplicifolius. NCBI lineage: Eukaryota > Viridiplantae > Streptophyta > Magnoliopsida > Arecales > Arecaceae > Calamus > Calamus simplicifolius. The sequence continues at coordinate 1,067,778 of UESW01003885.1, read as the reverse complement.
CACTTAGAGTGGACAATTCCATCTTGACTCATCACTGACCCAATAAGTACTTGACTGCACCCAGCAACCTTCCGTCACCGGATTAGAAATCCGGGTGGTCCAGTGCCTAAGTACAGTGAGTTGCTTATCAAGTCAACATGATAGTCTCATGTCAAAGGGACACTTATACCCATTGCCTTTCTGTGAGTTGCTCCAGGCAGTTGAACACTCAACAGAGATGAGTCACTGTTTAGTGAATGTACTCCTACACTCACCGCATGTCATACTAGTGTTATACACTCCTTGGTTTAAGAGAACAAACCAATTCATATGACATACAACAACCTACACTTGATTACGTCGTCGTCCTCGGTAACGACGTATCATTTGGCCGCGAACTTATTTAAGAGTTACTCAACAATTCCTCCATTGTCGAATACATGTAACTCTAAGGACTACAATATATTGGAATTCTATTGGAAGATATAAACTATATGTTGTCTGGTCAAAATTCACTCTTATTTATTGAATAAATCATGTTCATTTACATCAACTCATAACCGTCTACAAGTTAGACGATTGGCTGTAGGACACATTTCCTAACACATCCAGCATATCAAGGATGTAAAAGCTGATGGCAATTGTGGATTCAGGGAAATAGCTGACTTGCTGGGATTTGGAGAGAAGGATTGGCTTTGTGTTAGAAAGGATTTATTACATGAGTTGCAATATCATTCAGAGCACTATTGCACATTATTTGTCGTCGAAGGAAGGTTTGATGAGATCGCTCATGCGTTATCATATTTTGAGAATTGTCCACCATCTGACCGATAGATGACTATGCCAGATATGGGGCATCTTATAGCATTCCGCTATAATATTGTCCTATACCATCTCTCCTTGCAACAATGTCTGACATTTCTTTCTCTTAGATCGGTACCTCTTCCTTCTCTATTCCGCAAAGACGTTGCAGTGGCTTTCGTAAATGGCAATCATTTTGTGGAGGTATAAATTAAATGTCTATTACTCATCCTTAAATGAGTCATAAATTAAACAGGTCATATTGTTTACTAATTTATATATTTTGTAGGTGTTTCTGTTGCCGGGTCATCCCGTTCCCCGTGACCAACTGAAGAAGATATCATTTATCCTGTGCTTCCGAATGGGCAACTTCATATGAATTTAGGATTCAATAGTTTAAACAAACTATCTTGTCAGATGCTATTATTAGCGAGTTTGTTGAGTTGTAGAGTGCATTTTTTATTAATCTTCAAATTTGTATAATAAACTTTCATTAAATTTTAATGTAAAGTGTATTAAATCATCTACTATCTCAGCTCGGGGCGATTTAGTACATTAAATTTTGACTCTGGCACAAAAAAAGAAAATAAACTTGAAACTTTCATTCAAAATGCATTATATTTTACATATACAAAATGTTATCTTTTTTATAAAAATCAGTATTGTGGCGGTGCCTGAATAGTGCCAGGCACATCAGGCTCATCGATCGAGATGTGCTGATCCTACAAGACCTGTGTCATATACGAAATAACATCGTACAGGTACTCAGGCCCTAGTACTGCAAGCTCCTTCGGACTCATCTATAGAATGCTGGCACCAATGCTAATGGCATCCTCAATACGACCCATCAAGACATACTCATCCTCATCTACTGTCTCAACTGGGGGCGATGGTACAATAGAAACCTTAGGCTCAGCATGGCTGCCACGATATCTCCTGGCTAATGCTGTGGATCTAACTCGTGAGAGACCAGCATCCATATCTGAAACATAACATTAATCGACATTAATCAGAATTAATATGCAAGATTAAAAATATGTCCAAATTTTTTTTCGAAAAACTAAACTATACCGTTTATACATGTATTTTTATTAAAATAACATAATAAGTTTTATATATAAATATATACTAAATAATCAATTTATTTGTGCATTGAATCTTAAAAGTGGAACATACTCTCTTTTGCAGGTAGATACACATAAATCAAGTCTGCTCTATGTTTTATGCTTGTTCCTTTTTGATGAAAATGCTTCACATCTGTTCATATAGTCTCACATATTACAATTCTAGCATCCTTCTTTATCTATTTTGATCAAACCATCTGAAATATTTTTTATGGACTCCTGACCATGGGAGCCAAGCAATTTATACCATCCTTGATAAATAGTTATCTTCCTAAATAATTTGCAGGATTAAGCATTCCACTCATTACATTATGATGGCCTCTCTCCTTAGCAAGGCAACTAATAAAACAGTTTTGCAGCCATTTTCTTTTCTCTTCCAACTATTTATTGCTAAGTACAAGTTTGAAGGTTCATGGATTGGTTATCAATCAAAGAGAAGGTCAATCAAAGAGAAAGTCCTCCTTACGATGGAAGGCAATTTCAAAGGCTTCTACTTTAGTAGCAAGTGATTCCATTGGGCAATTGGCAATGGCAAGGCAGTCACATGAAATCTTGATCGGTTCTATGGTGAGCCACTAGTTTGCCACAATTATTCTCAAAGATCCCCTTCCATCGTAGATCAATTTGCATAACAAGAGTTCCAATTCCCATCTATAATGGGCTAAAAACAAATATCGATTTTTGTATCTCTGTTCGGCCCCATTAGGCCGAACAGAGAGTGTTTGCCAAAGGGGGAGGAAGGGAGGGAGGGAGGGGTATGGCAGTGAGGGAGGGAGGCAGAGCGAGGCGGAGGGAGGTGGACGCGAGAAAGGGAGGCAGAGGGAGGCGAACGGAGATGCTTGTTAGTGTCAGAAAAGAAAACAGGAGAGAAGGAAGAGGGGAAGGAGGGGTTCAATGCGTTGAGAGAGAGGGGGTGTGCAGAGTAATTTGGGGGTACAAAGGAGAAGGGGTAGTTTAGGAAAATCCTTTTTTTAGGGGGGTGCAGAGAGTAATTTGCGGGGTGCAGAGAGTGTAAAAAAAATTAAAAGGAGAGTGTTCTTTGTAATTTGGGCAGTGCAAATAGAAGTTCCCTTAGGATGCCCTTGTTTGGAAGTCTTTGAAGTTGAAAAAGGATTTAGGAGGATATTTAGTACCCTCTTAAACCCTTCAATAGCAATAATTTTGAACCTTTAATTCGAAAGGTTTAGGAAGGCAGAAAATAAGGGACCTTATTATTTTTATGCTTTCTATTTTATTCTCAAACACTATTAAAATTTATAAATTATTCGATCATAAAAAAAGCTTTTTGCCTTTATTATGTTTTCTTTTATTTATAGACAAAACCCATCTACCTCCTCAGTCTCTCTCTTCCACATATTCCCTCATGCAATGCTTCTCTCTCTCTCCCAAGTACGTAGTGATTTTCCATTCCTTTTCTCTTTTTGTTTCTCTAGATTGACATGTATTAATTTTGTATTTTGAATTTTGGATTTGAACCACACTTGTAGAAATCAAAAGAAGTTTGAATAAGGCCCAAGAATCATTTTCTTTATATTTATACCATTTTTTATTTCTTTTTTGTTGGTAGCATTGCATTGAAAGGAGAAGCCATAGGGACTTCTTGTCTCTCTCTTATCTAGGACTATTTTTATGCGCATTTACCCACAAAGATCAATACCCTTGCCTATTTCAAAAAAATAAAATATAGGTCTCTATTTTATAAATTTAAAAGCTATTTTTTTATTTTAGATTTTGCTAGAGGCCTTTGATTAGGGGGTAGGTAATTAGACATTAACCATCTCCTTCTTAGAAATGGTTTCAGGCATAAAGTCAACCTCATATATGTATATTTTGAGAATTAATCTTAGATTTTTCATGATTGTAATAAAGTAAAGATTTTTTAAAAAAAATTTCCCTCAAGTACAAAATTTAGCAAGAAGTTTGATATTTTGTCCAATTTTCTAATTCGCTTTACTTGGGGCCATTTTGTAGTTGGCTGAAATATTGGTGTCATACTACTATTTTTTTAATTTAATTTTGTGAAAATATGTTAACATTAGTAGAATTGTTTAGTTATACATTTTAGCTAAGAATGGAATGCATGAATTTATTGTGTATTAGAATAATGTGTTTTAATATATATAAATTTTTCAGACATAGATGCATGAGTTGTACTTATATTATAATAATTTTTTTCTTTTAACAATTGGTATGAGTATGAAAATAGTTTAAATAAACTAGTGTACGTAAATAGAACAGAGGCTTCTTTAATGATTAGAGAAGACTTTATATCCATATTTGTCAACCAACTAATTTTATTTTTAATATATAATTATGTGGAATGCAGAGCCCAACGCTTGGGAGAAGCTTATTAAAGTATATTCATGTTAAATGGTTATTTTGAAGATGATTGAAATGATGGATTAAGGTTGTGTCGATGCATGAAAGAAAAATTTAAAATTTTAAAATCAAGCAAATAAATTTTAAATTTTATTTAAATTTATTTTCTCATTAATTGCATAAGTTTATATTAGATCTAATATTTTGATAAATTTAACATTTAAATCTTACCGGGTTATGTTGAACTCTTCAATTGGAACAAAAATTATGATGGATCTTTGGCTTCCGTATTGGAGCTGTTCATGCATCCAGCCTCTATGGATATCCATGCGAGACTGATATTCCTTCAGAGTGGACGGATCACCAAGTGTTAGCTTCTTGCAGATCCTCTCTGGTGAAAGGGTGAGAACTTGCCTACGCTCCTTAAGATGCCATGCGCGGAATCCTATCTTTATGAAGCAAATTCGAAGATCAAATCTCTAAATCCAGTTTAAAATCAATTTTAAACATTTTATCCCTTAATAATAGGGGCAATCATGGTGTTTTAGAAGAGAGAGACTATGGGAGTTTATCCAGCGTGTGATCTAAATGGGTGCGCATCCTTAGATATTCTCTCTCCTAGCTCATTGGTTTGAACATCCACCTCAATATATTTTATATTAAATACTTATTTTACTAGTTCAGGACAAAAAAAAAATATTTTTACCCAAGGAAACTAAACCAAAAAAATAGTTAAGCGATTAAGAAGGAAGACTTAAGATCTTCTGCACATGGTCATGGGTTTGAACTTAATCCAAAAGATTAATTAAATTAATGTAAGAATTAATGTGAGGAGTTCAGTCCCTATTGTGTGTGACCCCATAGGTTTCAACCTATCTGGTAGTGAGAATAATCCCTAATCAGCATTACGTTATATTGAAACTCCTTTCGGTGAGTCGAAATAATTTTGATTCTACTCAAACTTGGAATCAACAATTCTAATTGATTCCAGTGAGCTTCTCACTATCCACCAGTGACGTCTAGCAATATATAGTGGCAAGATAGTAGATTAGAAGAAGGAATCCTAAATATAGTTTCCATGTAGTATAATCCTTCTATCAAAAGTTCCGATAGGATAACTCTTAAACCCTCTTCATCAGTTATATGGAATATTTATTTGACTTGAGTTCAACTTAGGATTATTCATGGAAACTCTTTTCATTATCACATGCCATGGTCATGAATTCATGAACACAGTCTCCTAAACAATATAGGACTTCTCTTTTTTTACTAGGACTGATAGATCCCTAATGAATACTTCATAACAAGGCCCTTGATGCCTAAGAGGTTCAAGGTAATATGTAATGAAACTACAATAACCCTAATGAGTAGCTGAACTACCATAGGAAGAGGACCACTTATACTATTGCATCTCCAAGAAGTCAGTAACGAGTGAGTAAACATTTTATTGACTTCTCGTATAGTGACGCTCGAAACCGATATCTTACATCTACCAGCATTTTCGTCCTGATAACTCATACCACATATAAGAGACTCGTATCAAGGCGATCCATACTCCAATCTGATCGAATTAATCACTATCTCTATGATTAAAATTTGATTAAGAGCATTTTAGAAGTTAATCTATTATGATATGTATCTCTAATTTTCAACTCTTGAAAATACATATAATTGACCATCAACCCCATGGACAATATATGATATATCAACATATATGAAAAAAATTATCTAATAAAATTTATTTATTAATAATGATTATCATGTACAAAATAAGTACTGGATAAAATATAATGTATAAACCAATAATTGACTTTCTAGAGCACTCATCTAATATATAGAGAGAGATATTTATAAATATATTTATAATTGGTTTTCTTTTGAAATGTTAAACCTAAAGTTGCTGAATGGGTGAATAATTCATTCTGAATTATAAGAACTTGGTAGAGTTATATGGAAAAGATAGAGCCAATGGAGAGCATGTTGAAACTGCTACTGAAATAAAGCTTAGAACAATAAGTTTCGATGGTGATAATCTTGTAGATACTATCGATGGTATTAAGAACATGGTATCTCAAAATGACGTGATACTAGAAAATTTTAATTTGATAGAGGATGATGCTTAGAACATGGCTTCTTCTAAAGCATATTCTCGGGCTACCTCTCAAGGTGTAACTTCATCTAAGAAAGGTAAAAAAATAAAGGAAGAAACTCTGTTTCTAAAAGAAGGATATGAATATATTGCAAATGAATTACAAAGCTAATTAAAGATATAATGAAGACTTTTCAACGACTTTTAGTGCTGAAAAATAAAGTTTGGGCTCTTTTAGGGAAAGTAAGAGTGGAATCAAATATAATATATAATGCTTACGTTTTCCTTATCAAAAATCTCAATATGTTGGGAGCTATTTTTGGATGCTTGATGGAAAATCGTCAGGAACTACCGTAGGAGCTGATAGGTTGATGTTTGGTTCTTCTATTCTACTAAGTCATTAGTTACCTCATTACCTTGTGTAGTGTTGGATGTTAATTCTGTTGGGCCTGGTGTGGTGCTATCAAGGCCCAGGTGGGCTAACTTGTATTGGGCTGGGTTTGAGTCCAAGGGTTGAGATTAAATCAAGTCACGGGTGTACACGGGCTTGGGGATTAGTTTAATCTCATTGGTTAGTCCATGGGAGTTTTTTGTTGAGTCTGGGCCTGGCCCACTTCGTGGATGTATTTAAACTCTAGTCTCTAGGGTTTGGATGGAATAGAGAACAGATTCTTTTCTCCCAAAAATTCCCTTCTCTCATCATAGGGCGGCAGCCCTTTCTTTCTCCTCCCCATCTTCCTCCTTTTCAAGAAGTAAACCTAACAGGATTAGAAATCCTTAATTCTAGTTCTTGTTGAACGGGGAATCCCATTGCTATTCATCAAGGTCTAAACCTAACAGGATTGGAAATCCTTAGTTCTAGTTCTTGTTGAACGGGGAATCCCATTGCTATTCATCAAGGTCTAAACCTAACAGGATTAGAAATCCTTAGTTCTAGTTCTTGTTCAACGGGGAATCCCATTGCTATTCATCAAGGTCTAAACCCTAACAAGTGGTATCAGAGCCTGGTTCAAGGAGTAATCTGGAGGCCTTCAAGGAGTTGAAATAATTTCAACAGAATCTCGTCAAGGTACTTCTCTATTTTATAAAATTTATTTTTGTGCTATTTTTGAAATTGGCCATGGGGAGTAGCATAAAAATAGAGGTTGAGAAGTTTGATGGGAAGGGAAGTTTCTCCATGTGGAAAGTCCGGGTAGAGGACCTCCTTGTGCAGCAGGGTTTAGATTGGCTTTGGAGGAAAGGCCAGATGGGATGACAGACAAGCAGTGGATTTCATTGGAGAAGAAGACATGTTCAATGATCAGGGGCTGTCTGGCGGATTCAGTCCTCTATTCAGTGCTGGAGGAGAAGACCCCGAAGGGACTCTGGACGAAGTTGCACACCCTCTATATGGGGAAGAATATGTGCAACAAGTTGATGTTGAAGAAGCGCCTCTACAGCCTTCGGATGTCAGAAGGTGGAGATGTGCTGGGTCACATCCAGATATTCGACCAGATGAGCAATGAACTTCTGAATGTCGGGGTCAAGATGGAGGAAGAAGATAAAGCACTTCTGCTTTTATGTTCAATGCCCACGTCTTATGACTCATTGGTCACAACACTGCTCTATGGGAAGGAGACATTAATTTATGAAGATATTGTCTCGGTGCTTCGGACGAATGAGCAGAGGGAGAAGATGACCAAGGAAGCTGTTCCCCAGGAGGGTCTATCAGTTGGGGAAAGGACAGGCAGAGGTAGGGGCAGGGACAGAAGTAAGTCTGGAGGACGATCAAAGTCCAGGAAAGGCAAGAGAGAGCTGAAGTGCTATAAGTGTGGAGAGGTAGGACATTTTAAGAAGAATTGTCCTAAGTGGAAAAATCAGAAGGGAGAAAAAGGAGGATCTGAGTCTGTGAGTACAGTTGCAGATCAGGAGGTGGAGGATGATCTCTTGGTTGTATCAGATGATCACAGGCACAGCACAGAGATGTGGACCTTGGATTCAGCCTGTTCTCATCATTACACTCCCAACCGGTCGTGGTTCAGTACTTACACAGAGGTTGAGGAGGGGAATGTGACTCTTGGAGATAATCACCCTTGCAAGGTGGCAGGTATTGGCACAGTGAGGGTGAGGATGTTTGATGGTATGGTGCGCACTCTTACCAGTGTGAAGCATGTTCCAGAACTCAAGAAGAATCTGGTATCACTGGGGTACTTGGAGCGGACTGGATACAGCTTCAGCAGTCGTGCCAGGAGTGGAGTTCTGAACATCTCCAATGGAGCCATGGTGGTGATGAGAGGGAGGAGGCTGGAAAATAATCTATACAAGATGGAGGGCTCTGTGATGACTGTGAAATCTGAGGTGGCAGCTGTGGAGCAAGATCCCCGGGATGTGTACAGGATGTGGCATTACCGCCTGGGCCACATGGGAGACAAGGGGATGAAAGAACTGAGCAAGAGAGGTCTGCTTCCAGACTTGAGTAGCGGAGATATGGAGATCTGTGAGCCTTGTCAGATGGGAAAGCAGAGGAGAGTACAGTTCTCAGTCAGCACAGCTAGGAGTGCTGAACCCCTGGAGTTAGTACACACAGATGTCTGGGGACCAGCCCCAGTTTCTGCAAGGAATGGGGCCAGATACTTTATGACCCTGATAGATGATTTCTCAAGGAAGCTGTGGATCTACTTTATGAAGGAGAAATCAGAGGTCTTCACCAAGTTCAAAATCTGGAAGGCTGAGGTGGAGAAGGAGCAGGGTAAAAGTGTGAAGTGTCTGAGGTCTGATAATGGCGGGGAATACACCAGCAGGGAGTTCCAGATTTTTTGTGAGGAGTGGGGCATCAGAAGGCACTTCTCGGTGATGGGAACTCCTCAACAGAATGGGGTGGCTGAGAGGATGAACAGAACACTATTGGAAAAGGCAAGATGCTTAAGGCTGCAGGCAGGGCTTCCAAAGATGTTCTGGGTTGACGCAGTAGATGCAGCTAGCTACTTGGTCAATCGGTCACCGCACACCAGGTTAGATGGAGACATTCCAGAGGAGATATGGTCTGGAAGGAAGACAAGCCTAAACCATCTAAGGGTGTTTGGATGCACAGCATATGTGCATGTTGGAGCTGGGGAGCGGAGTAAGTTGGATGCCAGGTCTAAGAAGATGGTGTTCCTAGGCTACCCGCGAGGAGTCAAGGGGTATCGGCTATGGGACCCCTTGGAGAAGAAGGTTGTCATCAGCAGAGATGTAACCTTTGATGAGAGCTCAATCCTCCAGAACAGAAGTGGCATGGATGCACAGCAGGGACTACAGGAGGTAGAACACGGTAACACTAGTCAGACAACCTCCTATACAGTTGTGCCATTTGCTAGTGGACCAGGAGGATTTGAGATTCAGGTGGAGAGGACTGACAGAGGGGGTAGAAGCCAGGGAGTTCAGCAGGATGCAGCTGGACAGGGGACTGATACTGGGATCGCACAGCAAAGGCCCAGGAGGAACGTGCGACCACCAGTTCGATACGGCTTTGAGGATTCGTTGTCATATGCCCTGGTGACAGCGAATGGAGACCCTTTCACCTATGAGAGGCTATGGAAAGTCAGGATAGAGATAGGTGGATCCATGCTATGGCAGAGGAAATGCAGTCTCTTCACAGAATAATACGTGGCAGGTGGTCCAGCTGCCACAAGGAAAGAAACCCATTGGTTGTAAATGGGTTTATCAGCGCAAGGAAGGAGCTTCAGAACAAGAGGGTATCAGGTATAAGGCAAGACTAGTGGCCAAAGGATACTCTCAGAAAGAAGGCATCGATTATGGTGAGATATTTTCTCCAGTTGTCAGGCACACTTCCATCAGACTATTATTGAGTATTGTAGCAGCTCAGGACTTGGAGCTGGAGCAGATGGATGTGAAGACAGCATTCCTCCATGGTCATTTGGAGGAGAGCATCTACATGGAGCAGCCACCAGGGTTTAGAGAACCAAGATCAGATGGGAAAGTCTGTTTGCTGAAGAAATCTCTGTATGGGCTGAAGCAGTCGCCGAGGCAGTGGTACAAGAGATTTGACACTTATGTTAGGAGCATTGGACTTTCCAGGTGTGAGTATGATTCTTGTGTGTATGTTAAATCTCTGGATGATGGGTCTAGGATGTACTTACTCTTGTATGTAGATGACATGCTGATAGCATGCAAGAGTGAGAAGGCTGTACAGGAACTGAAGATAGCTTTGTCTCGGGAGTTTGAGATGAAGGATCTGGGGCCAGCCAGGAAGATCCTAGGGATGGAAATCATCAGAGATAGATCCAAAGGTGTGCTGCATCTGAGTCAGGGTGGCTACATTAAAAAGATTCTGGAGCGATATGGGATGAAGGATGCCAAACCGACAGCACTACCTTTGGCAGCACATTTTTCCTTATCGAAGACCATGTCACCACAGACTGAGGTGGAGGCTCAGGAGATGGAGAAGGTACCATATGCTTCTGGTGTTGGGAGCCTTATGTATGCCATGGTATGTTGTAGGCCAGACATAGCCCATGCAGTGAGCCAGGTGAGCAGGTTCATGGCGCAGCCTGGCAGGGAGCACTGGCGAGCACTAAAGGGAATCTTCAGGTACTTGGTAGGTACAGTTGGGGTTGGTATTTGCTATGGACAGCAAGAAGGTGCTGAGAGATCCAACTTATCCAAGGAGGCTCGTGGGCAGTTATATGGGTATGTGGATGCAGACTTTGGTGGAGATGTGGACACTAGGAGATCCACAACAGGCTTTGTGTTCAGCCTGTTTGGTGGTCCAGTATCGTGGAGATCATGTCTGCAGCCCATCACAGCCTTATCTACCACGGAGGCAGAATACATAGGTATCACAGAGGCAGCAAAGGAAGCTCTTTGGCTGAAGGGCTTGATGCTGGAGATGGGACTTGATCAGAAGGTTGTCCAGGTGCATAGTGACAGCCAGAGTGCTCTGATGCTTGCGCAGAATGCAGTCTATCATGCCAGGACGAAGCACATTGACCTCAGATACCACAGGATCAGAGAGCTGGTGGAAGATGGTGAGGTGGAGCTGGTGAAGGTATACACCAAAGAAAATCCAGCAGATGCACTGACTAAGGTTCTTCCACGGGACAGTTTTCAAAAGTGTATTTCGTTGTTAAAGCTGATGGACACAGTGGACGTGCTGAGGCCTTGAAAGCACCAAGGTGGAGATTGTTGGGCCTGGTGTGGTGCTATCAAGGCCCAGGTGGGCTAACTTGTATTGGGCTGGGTTTGAGTCCAAGGGTTGAGATTAAATCAAGTCACGGGTGTACACGGGCTTGGGGATTAGTTTAATCTCATTGGTTAGTCCATGGGAGTTTTTGTTGAGTCTGGGCCTGGCCCACTTCGTGGATGTATTTAAACTCTAGTCTCTAGGGTTTGGATGGAATAGAGAACAGATTCTTTTCTCCCAAAAATTCCCTTCTCTCATCATAGGGCGGCAGCCCTTTCTTTCTCCTCCCCATCTTCCTCCTTTTCAAGAAGTAAACCTAACAGGATTAGAAATCCTTAATTCTAGTTCTTGTTGAACGGGGAATCCCATTGCTATTCATCAAGGTCTAAACCTAACAGGATTGGAAATCCTTAGTTCTAGTTCTTGTTGAACGGGGAATCCCATTGCTATTCATCAAGGTCTAAACCTAACAGGATTAGAAATCCTTAGTTCTAGTTCTTGTTCAACGGGGAATCCCATTGCTATTCATCAAGGTCTAAACCCTAACAAATTCTCTATTCAAATATGTTATATATTACATTTTCTCTTGAGACTTTATTGTTCAAGCATGATGAACTTTATAGCTTTGTTATCATGTGGTCTTTTCCCAAGTGCATCAAATATATAGGAAAAGTATGTGCACTTAAATATTTTTCACAAATAACTAATTGTAGTGCAGTGTAGATAATATGCAAGCAATCCAACAAATAGCACAACCAAATACAAAAGATTTATAGTGATTCGGTGTCAACCCTGCACCTACATCTACTCCCCAAGAACTCCTTGGGAATTTTACTATCATCACTAGCCTACCTGGCTAGCAAACTTGTTTATGGGCACAAGCAAGCCTTACACACTAGCCTTCTTATTTATGGGTACAAGAAAATCTTACACACTAGCCTTCTGAGCTAGTCTTCTTGTTTACGGGTACAAAAAGACTTTTTACAATCCTAGCCTTCTTGGCTAGCACTTATTTTTGGGCAAAGTGAGCCTTACAAGATCAAGCACAATAATATCAAGTTTATACAACAAGCTCCTAGAAATGAGCAAATAAACAAAAAGTATACTTACACTACAAGAAAATTATGAAAAAATGATGCAACTTAGCAATGCAAATATTCATCACAAAATAACGACAGAATTGTGACGCAATTGCGACCCACAAAATCTATGATGAAATAGCAACAAATTCGCTAAATAGTGATGCATTTAGTGACTCCCAAAAAAAATCCATAGCTAAATAGCGACTCTATTAGCGACGCATCAAAATACGTTGCTAAATAGCGATGCATAATCGTGTGTCACTAAATAGCGACTCATTAATGCATCGCTAAATAGCGATGCACCAAAATGAGTTGCTATTTAGTGATGCACAGTTATGCGTTGCTATTTAAAGACGCATTAATGCATCGCTAAATAGGGATGCACTGCTTGCGTCGCTATTTAGCGACTCATAAAAATGCGTCACTAGTTAGCGATGCATAATCGTGCGTAGCTAAATAGCGATGCAGAATTGCGACACTATTTAGCGATGCATCAAAATACGTCGCTAAATAGCAACGCATTTTGATGTGTCGCTATTTAGCAACATATTTTAATGCGTCGCTAAATAGGATTTTAGGGTTTAGGATTTAGGGTTTTATGCATCATTATTTAGGGTTTTTAGGGTTCGGGGTTCAGGGTTCAGGGGTTCAGGGTTTAAGGGTTCAGGGGTTCAGGGTTTAAGGGTTCAGGGATTAAGGGTTTCAGGGGTTTAGGGGTCTAGCTAGGGTTTAGGGTTTTAGGGTTTTGTGGTTTTAGGGTTTAATTTTAGGGTTTAGGTTTAGGGTTTAGGGTTTAAGGGTTTAGGGTTTAGGGTTTAGGGTTTTAGGGTTCTATGGGTTTTAGGGTTTAGGTTTTAGGGTTTAATTAGGGGTTTAGGGTTTTAGGGTTTTAGGGTTTAGGGTTTTAGGGGTTTAAGGATTAGGGTTTTAGGTTTTAGGGTTTTGGGTTTTAGGGGTTTAGGGTTTAGGGTTTAGAGTTTTTTGGGTTTTTTGGAATTTTAAGGTTTAGGTTTTAGGGTTTAGGGTTTTAGGGTTTAGGGTTTTAGTGTTTTATGTTTTTAGGTTTTAGGGTTTTAGGGTTAGGGTTTAGGGTTTAGGGTTTTAGGGTTTTAGGGTTTAATTAGGGTTTTGGGTTTAGGATTTTTAGGGTTTAGGGTTTAGACTGCATTCTCGGCACAAAGGCGTGGATCGGACTGAAGGTAGCGTCGGTCCCGGGTAGGACCTTGTAGTCGGCCATCCAGGCACTCCTTGGGGCTGTCGATGCACACCGTACCGTGGGGCAAACCAGCCGGCCTAGCCCAAGGTCCAACTACAAGCTTTTAACTGCAATAACTTAAATATACACTATTGGAGCTAGAATTACCGCGGCTGCTAGCACCAGACTTGCCCTCCAATGGATCCTCGTTAAGGGATTTAGATTGTGCTCATTCCAATTACCATACTCGAAGAGTCGGCCGGTATTGTTATTTATTGTCACTACCTCCCCATGTCAGGATTGGGTAATTTGTATGCCTACTATCTTCCTTGGATGTAGTAACCGTTTCTCAGGCTCCCTCTCCGAAATCAAACCCTAATTCTTCGTCACCCGTCACCACCATGGTAGGCCCCTACCCATCTCCGAATTTGGGGGAAGACGGGAGTGGCATAAGGCCAAGCCCGACCCCTTGGTCGGCCACCAGGGAGGTAACCCGCGATAAGAGATCGAAGTACCACCGAGGATGGAGAGGGGAGCAAGGGGCAGGAGCGCCGCCCATGGAAGGTTCGCAAAGGAAGTGGCCAGGAAACATCGCGGCCACCCATGTCACCCCGGGGGCTCCAACAAAACGAGCGGCATTATAAAAAATGAGCGGCATAGATTATAATATATCAATATATAAAATTATCACTATATAATATTAATTATTATACACTATAATAATTAATATATAAAATTAATATTATATAATATTAATATTTAGCGATGCATAATTGCGTCGCTTATGCATCGCTAAATAGCAATGCATTTTCTATGCGTTGCTATATTCTCGCCTTATTCGGCCTTATCCCACTAAATTAGGGACGCAACTATGCGTCGCTAAAATAGCGATGTGTAAATCATCGCTAATTAGCGACTCATAGAATTTGCGTCACTAAATAACAACGCAAATTAGCGATGGATTAGCGATGCCATAACCTTCCCCTCCATCGGCCATAACATCCCCCTCCACATGGCCAAGCCACGGCCAAAAAAATATCATGTTATATTTTTTTATTACATAATATAATTATGTAATAATATAATTATTCATAATATAATATGATATTATTAATATTATTACATAATATAATTATTATGTAATAATTATATTATAATATAATACTATTATATTAACAATATCATATTATAATATATTAAGATATATTAGTTTATAGTATTATAATATAGTATAAGAAATTATGGTATTCTAATAAATAATGATTGCAATATAACATCATTGTAATATTAGCTAATTAGTGGTTCTGATAGTAAATTAATTAAATAAATTGATAAATGATTAAGTAGTGGTTTTTATAGTAAATTAATCAAGCCATAATTAACCTTGGTAGAAGAGGTCAATTGGTAATTTTTTAAATGTAGGCTAAAAGGGTAAAATGGTATTTTTTAATTATAAATTTTAGTAAATTAATTATTATTTATGTTTAATTATAGGTAATCAATGATTGATTGATTTTATTGAAGAGATTAATTGGGATTAGCGATCGGGGAGTTCCACATCTATCATTATGTAATATATCAAATATATCTTGCATGCCTCCATATTTTATATTTATTGTTGAATTTCTCAGCATGTTAAACTATGCATGATAGTTTATTGGTGAAGTTCTTACATATATTGTTACATCTTATTTTTGTTATGAAATGATTTTGACTTTGATTTAAGATACGAGAACATAATATATTGAGATATGTTATTTTGGTTATGATATGGCTATGGCTTTAATAGATGTATGATGTGAGCATATTGAGGTTTTACATAATTTTTAGAATTATACTTAAGGGTTACGTGGCGTATCATATGTCTCACAGTTGATGTGTTATGAAAATATCCGGTCCAACCTGTCCAATTTTAAAACCATAGTATTATTGGATAATACTATGTAAAAATATTGGATTAAGATTATTATCTTGGACATAATAATCTTAAGAAGTTAGTGACTATAGGCCACTATCAAAATATGTATAATAGACAAGAAAACTTTTTCACAAGCATGAGTTCGATTATCTTTGGAATTGCATATTATTTCTTACAGCACTATAATCTTTAGACCCATTTGAGAATTTGTAAGACTTAGTCTTGCAAATTCTCAAATTGTCCTAGTGGACAGTTTGATATTATTTTTTTGTGATATGTTAGTCTGCTATTAATTATCGTTGGTTGAGATTGCGGTTTGTATTTCTTTATACGTTCTCCTAGTGTGGCATATATGCCACACATTTAAGAGAACATATGGGAAAATGCTGCTAAATTTCAACGTAAATGATGATAATTAATAGCATAATAACATATCACAGAAAATAATCTTGAATGGAATAGGGCCTTACCTTTTAGATATGTGAAGGTAGAATTAATTTAGGACACTTGCATACTTGTAAAGTCTCATGATTGAACGAACCCCACGTGACCCGGCCTTGCAGGGCAGGGACCTTAGCCCTAGCTTGGCCTAATAAATTGGTTGCAATCATAAAAAAATAAAATTAATTTATCGTTATAAATGATTTAAATAGTTGTTATTTACCTTAGATATGTAAAAGAAATAATTTAGTTATATATTTACTAATGCTAATATAGTTTTATATTGTGGTTTCCTTTAATAGTTTACCAGAAATTGTATAAGTTGATCAAAAATGAGCGGGGCTCGCTCATGGATGTATGTAAGGATAAAAGATGGCTTGCTTAATCTAGATTTTTTGAATGGATTGGAAGAATTTATTGCATTTGCATGTAGCCAACCTGAATGGATGGATGGGCCTAGGATTAGATGCCCCTGCAACTTACACAGGTGTCAGAATAAAGCCTACATAGATGTTGAATGTGAAGGTGCATTTGTATAAAAAGGAGTTTGTTCATGGGTATGATATTAGATACTGTCATGGTGAAACAGAGGAAATGGGTGCAGCTGTCACAAGCCAACAAGTGTCAATTCTCGTTGATGAACCATTTGTGAATTTAACCACATATGAAGAAATTGTAATGAATGCATTGGGTAATGAATTTAATTAGAATATATTTATGGAAGAACCAAATCTAGATGCATAATAATTTTATGATATGTTACATGCTGCAAATCAAGAATTGTATCCTGGTTGTGAGAGTCATTCCCAGTTGTCTATGGCTGCTCGGTTGTTAAATATTAAGGTAGAACATCGATTATCAGAAAAAGCGTTCAATATTGTAACTGGATTAATAAAGGAAGTTTTGCTAAATGATAATGTTGTAGCATACAGTTTTTACTCAACGAAGAAGTTGTTGTATGGCTCTGGGCTCCCAGTTAATAAGATCAATTGTTGTTTGAATAATTGTATGATATATTGGGATGAAAACTCAGAACTAAGATGGTGTAAGATTTGTGGGCAATCGAGGTACACCAACGATGAAGGTGGAGCTAGTACAAGCAGGAGGAAAAGTGTGCCTTACAAGAGGATGCATTCTTTCCTCTTACTCCACGCCTGCAGAGATTATACAGATCTGAGGCTATAGCTACTGAGATAGCATGCCGAACATGAATCTAAAGAAGATGAAATGCGGCATCCATCATATTCAAAAGCTTGGAAGCATTTCAATGAAAATCATCCTGATTTCGCTGAAGATATAAGGAATGTGAGATTAGATCTTTGTACCGATGGCTTCCAACCATTTGGTCAAGCGGGGCAACAGTATTTATCTTGGCCTGTGATACTGATTGTATATAACCTTCCTCCATGGAAGTGTATGAAAGATACTGCAATGTTTTTGATAGTTTTGGTTCCAGGACCATCAAATTCAAAGGAAAAGTTGATGTCTTCTTGCAACCATTGGTGACCGAATTGAAAATGTTATGGGAAATAGGAGTCATAGCCTACGACATTTCTATGAAACAAAATTTCATCATTAGAGTTGCTTTGATATGGACAATCAGTGACTTCACGGCATATGCAATGTTGTCTGGTTGGAGCAATGCTAGGCATTTGGCATGCCCTCATTGCATGTATAATTCAGATGCATTTACATTGTAGAAGAGTGGTAAGCTGTCATGGTTTGATAATCATAGAAAGTTTTTGCCTCCAAATCATCATTATAGGTGGAACTTGATCACCTTCCAGAAGAACAAAGCAGTCACAAAATTCACTGAACCGTTAGGTTTGGCACAAATATATTTGATAATATAGAGCATTTGGGGTTGAGGTATACTTGGAAACCAGATGCAGATAGAATAAATGGTCGTATATGTAAAGAACATAATGGGAAGAAGTGGAGTATTTTTTGGGATTTGCCATATTGGAGCACAACTTGGATGTTATGCATATTAAAAAAATTTCTTTGATAATATATTTAACATGGTGCTAAACATCCCAGGAAAAATCAAAGACACTGCAAAGTCAAGAGAAGAACTTAATCAGTATTGCAGAAAAGCTGATTTGAGAAGGAATGCTGACGGGACCTATCCTAAAATTCATAAGAAGTTTTATGTAACTGGGTTAGAGGGTTAAAATTTTTAGATGGTTATGCTTTAAATATCGGTAGGTGTGTGGACATGCATAAGCTCAAGTTGTTTGGCATGAAGAGTCATGACTGTCATGTTTTTATGCAACGGTTATTGCCTATAGCTTTTTGTGAGTTGCTTCCGCACCATGTGTGGAAGGTATTGACGAAGCTCAGCTTGTTCTTTAAGAAGTTATCTGCCGCAGTCATTACTTCTACATCCATGGCAAGGCTTGAGAAGGAAATTTTAATTATTTTATGCAAGCTGGAGCGAATATTTCCTTCAAGTTTTTTTGACTTAATAGAGCATTTACCAGTTCACTTGCCATATGAAGCGAGTATAGCTGGTCCCGTGCAGTATCACTAGATGTATCCTTTTGAGAGGTAAATATATAAATCAGTAGTATATGTTGACATTTCAAATATTATTTCATTGCAAGAAAGTTGGTTTATCTTTTTTTTTTCTTACCTTTACATATAGGTACCTTAAGAAGTTAAAAAATAATGTGCATAATAAGGCAAGGGTTGAAGGTTCTACATACAATGCACACTTGGTTGAAGAAGTTTCAGCTTTTGCCTCGTATTACTTTGAGGGTCACGTCCACATGAGGAGCCAACATCTTGGTCGTAACGATGACATATGTGTGGACGAAGAAGAACCTAATGACGGTAGAATATCAGTTTTTAAAGGTATTGACCGTTCATTTGGGAGGCAGAAGTCAAGAGATTTGAGCGATGTGGAGTATAATGCAGCACATTATTACATCCATACATTGAGTAAGTATATACTTCAATGCTTAATTAGAACTTCTACTTTAAATTGTAATATACCATACTATTTAATTGCTAACATAAGTTTTAATTATTATCATCCCTTAAGGATGTATTGTGATAGACAACGACATATAAATTTCAACATCAGTCAAATTGCTATTGGGCAGAAGTTAGAAACAGAGTTCGCTTACTGATTTTATGAATTTATGAGTAGTATCACTCAATCAATTTCAATAATGGCTTTTATTTTTTTAATTAATTGTAAATAGCTTATTAATTTATAGGTAAACAGTCCATGGTTCATAACCAACAATATTTTTGTTAAATGTCTAGAGAAATGGCCATTGAAGACCGTAACAACCTCTATTAGCTATTTTGTTAATGGGTACAAATTTCAAATTAAAATACTAGCATCTTTAAGAGGTATGCAGAACTGGGGCATGTGGCGTGTGTGTTAAAGGAGAAAGTGTTGGAGCAAATATGCATATTATTATGAAAAGTTAGTAGAGATGATTGAAGTTAAATATCCCGGTTGGCCTATAAAACGAACCGTATTATTTCGTTGCGATTGGTTTGATCCGACAGATCCTATGGGTAAAAGGGTTCATAACGACTACAATCTAGTTAAAGTGAACTATCGACAAAATTGCAGAAATATGAACCATTCATCCTTGCATCCCAAGCTCAGCAAGTGTTTTACTGCGGATATCCAAGTTTGCGCAACGATAAGCAAGATTGGTGGTCTATTTCTAAAATCATCCCACGTTTAGCAATCATATTAGACGAGAGTTTATCAAGTCAATCAACTGAGTGCCCTGCATTTCAAGAGAATGAGATAAAAATGCATGCAATTGAGCACGACATAAGGGCTCCTGAAACATCAGTTAGAGATCCAAATGGTGATGTCCAAGAAATTGAGGATGCAAATGTTCGATTTCCTTCGGATGATAATGACACTGAATCATAGTCCGATACAGCATCGGATGTTAAATCAATATTTAACAAAACAAATGACACTGATTAAACATAGAGGTTTATTCAATTTTAATTTATTTTTTTAAATGTTAAATTTTACATATTCAATCATTATTCGTAATTATATTGCATGAATCTTTAGTATTTTTAGTATGACAAGCCGAGATAGATCTACTGTTGATGGATAGAGCGAGCGGGGACGTAGCCCTGCCGCATCAGTTCACATGAGCATTAGAGATGGAGAGTTCAGATCTCCAGCCTTCGACGGTCATAGCCAATCGACACAGACCTCTGAGAGTTCTTCCTACACCGGCCACACCATACTTCGACTGGATGCTGATGGGCTGTAAGTATATACTAATTGTAAATATATGTTTATGTTTTTAAGCCAATTACTTATAAACATACATTTTTTAAACAGCTTTATTGAGCAACATGCTGTATCGAGCCGGATCAGCTCCATATTCCAGAGGCGTGCTGATCCCAGTGGCTACAATTGGCACCATGTATCTGCAGGGAGTTTTATTTTTTAGAGTTTCAGGTAAACTTATTAAATACAATTTATTACTAATATAAAATTTCTTAATCTTAATATATTCTGAAACTAATTGTTTATTTCAATGCAGAAAAAGTTTACATGGGACCCTGTCATCCATGATGCCGTTAGGGCAGCATGGAATGCTCATGCGACATGCTGATACTTCGACATGCTTCAGCGTTGGAGGAGATCGGATGAGCATCCTGTGCATGTGCCGAAAGGTATTTGGCATGATGGCAGCAGGTGTGGCAGTCTGAGGCCTAGCAAAGGAGGTCTGCATCAGCTACCATGAACTGCCGATCCGAGAAGGGTGGTCTGGCATGGGTCTCTCCTGTCCATTTCGATTCAGGAGCACAAACACCATATGGTAAGAAAACATAAATAATTTAATTACTAATTTAGTCATTTATAAATACTTACATTTATATCATTTCTTCTACTTTTGTAGTCTGAGCAGAAGGGCAGAAATCCTGGTGAGTTTCGTCTATTCAGGGCAACACACATCAGAAAGGATGATACCTAGGTCGATTCACGATCACAGAAGGTTGAGGTAAGAAATTAGCTTTATATTGTATCTGTTTAATTTTTAAAAATTTATTTATGTTCATATATTTGATTCATTTATTATTGATTTTATAATTCAAAGGCACGAGTTGAGGAGCTTCAGTCCCAGGCATCGCAGGTCGACTCCACTGATGGGGGGCCACCCATCGAACTTTCACCATAGGAGAGTCGATGTATGTTTTTGGAAGCTGTTGGTGCCTAGCCATGAGACCGCTCTACGGTCTGGGCACTAAAGCTTTTAGATATTTTTTTCCATCAGGGCTACTATCCTAGCGATATTCCTGTCGAGCATTTAGATGACATTCGAAGATCTATTACGAAGGAGGTTCGGCAGGAGTTCGACCAGCACATAAGAAGCCTTCAACAGGAGCTTGCAAACATGAGAGAGCAGATGCATCAGATGCAGGATTGGTTCGCCTCATGTCGCAGGATTCATTCCAGCCTCCGTAGCCTTCCCATGATCGTGATAGTGCGAATTCTTAATATATTTTTTTCTTTACTTCTTATATTTTGTATATAAAAACTTTAAATTATTAATATATTAAATTTTTATATATTTTTGGAAATTTAGTGATGAATATTTCGATAAATATTTTTAAAAATTTAGTGATGAATGTTTTGATCAATATTTAAATGCAATGAAATTGTATTAAGAGGTTTAATTTATAACATTTTAAATTTACTTTAAACAAATTAATTAGCGAAGCTATTGCGATGAAAGTTTTTCATCATAAATATTTTTTAAAAATTTAATTATTAATTTTGCAATGCAATTGCGATGCAAGTTGGTGTCGCAAAATTGCGACGCAAGTATTGCATCGCAAAATTACGACGCAATGCCAGGCGTCGCAATTTTGCGATGCAAATATTACGTCACAAACTTGCAACGTAATGCCAAACGTCACAAAATTGCGACGCAATGCCATGCATCGCAATTTTGCGACACCAAGACAAGCGTCGCAATTTTGCGACTCCATTACAAGCGTCGCAATTTTGCAACGCAATATTTTATCGCAATTTATTAGTTACAAAATTGCGACGCAAGTAGGCGTCATTAATGTGTCGCTAAATTGTGACCTCAATTTAGTTGCGATGCATTTTTTTGTGTCGCTATTTAGTGACGCAATTGCGATGAATTGCATGTTGCAGCGAGGTTAAGAGGGACACCGAAATTACATCACTAATGTGTCGCTAAATCAATGCTTTGAATGCTCTTCAAAGAAGGTTATTAAAGCTTTAACAGCACTTTAAGAATCAAAAATAAATGAGGGCTTTGAAACAATCAATGTAGCATTCCAATACACCTCTCTTACAAACAATAAATCTCTTTTTTAAATGATTTTTCTCATAATATTTTTTATTGAAATTTTTCTTCCTTTTCTTTCTCTCACAAATATTGTTGAATCACTGTTCAACAACTCTATTTATAACCAACTCAGAAAAATATAGCCGTTACATGAATGTTGTGAAATAAAGAAGAGAGAGAGCAACACTTGGCAAGCTTAGCTAAGGAGTCCAATCGTCCAAGATAAAAATCGGATTGTCTAACTCCAGAGTTTAGATGCCCAAGTGAAGAAAATTAGAAGCCCATCACGAAGAATCAATGGAACAATTCATTGAACACAAAGCAGCCAAGGGACCAACCGAATACATGATGGAATTAGCAACCCAATTTCGTAAATTGGCAAATCAGGAGAAAGTAGCAACCTAATTCCCAAAATCGATAGCCTACCTTTACAATCTGGTAGACCAACACATAAACTAGCATGCCAATACTCAAAATTGGCAGCCCAGATTTTAACACAAGAAGCCAGGCAAAATTCTAACCGAAGAGTTTGCAAAATCAACGGCCCAAAATTAGAATATGGTAGACTAGGAAATAGAATGGCATTCCAATTCTCAAAATTAGTAGACCAACTTTTTGGTCAAGAATGATGCCATGGAGCCAACCGAATGCAATTCAAAATTGGCAGCCCAACTCCAAAATCCGGTAGACTAGTTTAGTGAACCAGGGAGCCAAACCGAAAGCTTTGCAAAACTGGTATGCCAACTTCAAAAATCGGTAGACCAAAATTTAAGTACCAGGGAGCCAACCGAAGGCTAATAAAAACCAGCAGTCCAACTTTCAAACTAGTAAGCCAATTTTAAAAAAGAGAAAGTTAGGAAGCCATAAACAATTCGATCATTCATTGCCATGAAAGAAATAACTTCAAAGAAATATTAAAAGCACCATAGAGTTTAAATAGGAATTTGTAAGACAATTGAATCTAGTTCAAGACAATGCAAATATAATTAAACTTGAAAGTTATTTTGTCAAATGAACCATTCAAACATAAAACGTATAAAAATCGTCCAGTGATTACAAAATCCAAATTCATTGAAAAATAGTTTAATCACTATAAGCATATTTATACATTACATGTATTATCTTTCATTTTAAATTGTAATTTATCTGGATTTGAAGTAACACAATCTTCTTGATGATTCATTGAAATTTGTTTAACTCAATCACAAGACATTAGTATCATACTTAATTGTTTTGTAGTCATCAATATCAATATAAGGTCAACAAAAAAGAAAGTAAACAAAACTATAATCTTATCACCTAAAATTCAACGCACTTAAAATTTTTAAAAAAGTTAGAACCATGGTGGACAGTAATCAAAGCTAAGAGAATACATTTCCTAAGGCATCTATACTTTGTTTACCTATATTATTCTTCAGTTTACCATCTCATATATTTGCTTTAAAAAAAAAGACTATGTGGGTTTAACTAAACATAATTATAACTATATTGTCAAGCCATCATCCTCTTTAGTTAATATAAAATAATTAATATAAAATTGGCAATTGCTTTTATTTATTTACGTAGGTAGTAGGTTTTTTTTCATTCATCTTCTTTTTGTTATATCTTAAAAATGAACTAAAATGTAATGAAACATTTATTTTAACATATAAAGATATATTTATTATATTAAATTTATAATTTATTCTTTTACTTTACTTTTATCATTCAATCAAAATAAGGATACTACCCAACTCAACTCAACTCAACTAAGCCCTTTTTTCAACTATATAGGTCGGTTACATGAATCTGCTTCCTTCATTCAGCTCTATTTAGGACTAAGTAGATATTTAAATTATCAATCAAAATAAGGATAGCAAACAAAATTCTTTTTTCTCTCTCTCTCTTACTTCATGAAACTTCAAAATAGGAAAATGATTTCATTTTTTTTTTTTTACTTTTCTTTATATTTATTTTAAAATCTCTATCTTTACTTTATCCTTTCCTTCGCATCAACTAAAAAAAAAAAAGTCTAAATAGAGGGGCATTCATATCAACAAGAATAGCAAAGTTCACCCAGCACTTTCTAAGTTTATATATATATACTTTCAATTTTTACTAATCTAATCCGAGTCTAACTCATAAAAGCAGCCGTTGAGTTCAAAAGTCCTCAAACTGTTATCCCACCGTTGGCTTGGTTAAAATATATACCCTAAAATTTTCACTTAAATTTATTTTTACTTTGCAAATTTTCATTTGTTACCATTTAATATTTTTTTATTATATTCTAATATTTTATTATTTAAAGTAATTTAAAATTAATATTCTGATCCATCTGTACTGTAATCACTAAAAGCGATGAGGACCAAAATAGATTTTGAAGAGAAGATTAAGGACTAAAATATATTTTATCCATTGTATTTGTACCCGGGGGCCGGGGGGCCACCTCCTGCATGCCGCCGACCAGATCATCAGATCACGAACGTTGAATCTGACGGACGATGGCAACGTGCCGCGTGGCGGTCCGAAGCCCGGCGCCCGCTCGAAGTGATCGATTAAATATGGTGGGCCCCACCGAAGCTAAAAATTTAAAAGCACATGGGGGGTGGGAGATGAGACCACGCCGACCAAAGTGGCCGGAATCCAACGGCCATGATTCACTAACCGTTGGTTTCAAACGGAGAGGAGAAAGGGGAGAGCGTCTAAGGACAAATATCCGACCTCGTTGTCCCCTCTATCTCCTCCGAATATCTCTCGTTTCTCTTAAGCCCTCCTTTCTTTTTTTCCCACACTTTCTCTGATAGGGAGTGCAAGGCGATAAATCCCCTCCGAGCCGCAGCCGATGGAGGTCGGGCTGTAGATCGATTCTTCTCCTCCTTTGGATTGGAATTCCAGCAGCTCAGGGGCCGTAATTTCGAGGGCCAGATTGCGTCAGATAGAGTTGAGTGAGGCGGGTTCTGAGGTTCTGATCAATTTCTTTTTCTAATATTTTGGATCTTGGTTTTCGCTTGATACTTCTATCTTTCATCCCGTAAAAATTTTCTAGTCTCGGTCTAAAGATCGGAATCTTGGCGTCCTTTTTTTGGGCGAAATTTTAGAATCGATCTTTTACATGATTTCTTTCTAATCGATCTTTGACATGATTTCTGTCTCTTTGAATTGTATATGTTATTTTTGTAGATTTGAGAATGGATAGAGTTGATAAGAACCGTTTGGCCATGACGAAACCGGCTAGTTTCGAAGGTATTGTCGGATATACGTAGAGATTTGTGGTTTCTTTGGTGTGATCAGCGCAAAAGTTTGACCTTGAACTCTGAAATCTCAGCTATAAAGCCCTATTTCGCCGATTTTCTTTTGTTTCTTTTTTTTTCTTGCAGAAATGAGAAATCGCCGAGCATTGAGGGATATCAGGAATTTGGTAGCTGTGCCGTCAAATCCTCGTTGCGTTGCTGGCAAGAGGGGATTGGCAGAGTAATATATGAAGCCTCAAACTATACTTTGATCAATTGTTGTAACTTGCTCTAATTTCTAGGCTTAATTTCTAGATTTCTGTCATCTTCCAACAAGAACTTTATGGATGATACAAGAGCAACCTTTATGAGCAAACGTTCGATCACAAGGTTACCCAAAGATTGTGTCTTTTTCTTTTGTGTCCTTCTGTTTTTTTTTTTTTTGTTAACGTTTCTTGTTGGATCATCCTTTCAGAAAATTTGCTGCTTCCCTGGTAAAAACATCCCAACCTTATCATCAGGTAAACTCTACATTAACACTCGGTTTGTAATAAGTGAATTCCATAGTTTACTCGAATTTATTTGCAAATCTATGATTTGCTATGTTTGAGAATATAATGAATGATGGATTTGAAATCATAGTCCCAAAAAAAAATCATAGATTTAAAAACTCAACTACTAAATCATGAAAGTGCTTCCTCTTATAAGATTTACAAATGAATTTGATGGAATAAATAAATCAAGTTTTTGAATAAATTATCCATATTAATGATCAATATTTTTATGAAAAATACATTGTTGATTATTATATATGTAATTTACAACATCAATTATAATATATGATAATATTATGATATATTATATATTATAATAATTATATAATAGTATTATCTTATTAATATTTAATATTAATATTATTAAGTATCATAGTATTAATAGTATTATTAATATCATAATATTATATTATAATTTTATAATATCATTAATACAATAATAACAAAGCCTCTTAATCTCAAATTAGTTGAGGTTGGTTATATGAGGTTGGTTATATGAATCTTCTTTCCTCGTTAGTTTGGTTTTGAGTCATATTTTTTTTGTAAAATTCAAAAATTATAAGTCTTTTTCTATCACTTTCTTCTATGTAATTTTTAGTGTATCAAGTTACTCATTTGTACAGGTATCTCTTGGTATATGTTGCACATATCTAAATTATTTAAGTCATTCCTTTCTTAATTTGTTCTCAATTGGTGCTTTCTTTAACTTTTTACAAATGATTTTATTTGTTATTCTATCTTTTCTCATATTACTGCACATCCATCTCAATATTCTTATTTCAGTCATGTTCATATTATGTAAGTATATTTTTCTAATTGTCCAACATACCATATCATAAAGCATAGTTATCTTATAAAATTTTTTCTTTAGGTATTCTATGATCATAGATATTTCAATTATACTTATTCGCTTCATCCAACTTGCTTTAAGCTTTTACTATGGTACTCAAATCCTTTTTCTTTTTTGTATTTTTATAATTTTTTTCTCACCATTTGATTATCTTTTAATGCATCAAATTAAGTGAAAGGATAACTAATTAAATAGGTGATGCGCATGACTGATATGTGGAAATAGAATAAAGTTAATTGGCTTTTGTTACCGAACATGGCCATGGAGAATAGGAGGATAAGAGAGATTGATTCAACTTCATTGACAAGGCCGTGCCATTCTTAGAGAAGAAATAAAACTCCATCTAAGCCAAACATACTTAAATATTCTCTCTCTTCTTTGATACATGAAGAAGAAAAGTTAAAAGGAGATTGGGAAAGTGAGAAGGGTAGTCAGCTCAAGAGAAACTCAAAGGAATCGAAGGAGAAAGGAATCAGGGGTTTATTGAAAACCAAAAAAATATGAGATGATTTGGATAATCAGTTTATCTAGCCAAATACCACAACAACCCTACTCTACCGAATGATGAAGATGACTTTAAAAATAATAAAGAAGTACTGTAGCAAACCCTCTTATTTTAATCCTATAGATAATATCATTTTCAATCCTAAATATAAAAATGATCATTTTTAAAAGCTTCACAGTCCTTAATTTTTATTCTACATTCATCTATATTTCTAATTATACTAAAATTATATTTCATATATCCTATCTTTATTCTACTTAACATAAAAGCTTTAGATTCTAATGCAATTCTCTATAGTTTTAACTTATGATTATCCCAGCCTTAGTTTCATCAACTAATACTTTACAAATAATATGCATTATGAAATATCATTCTAAATATGTCCAGTAAGTTCATTTACAACTAAAGCAAAATATAGGAAATAAAAGCAGATCCATAATGTAAACTATAATAAGAAATTTATTAGTACCATCAATAGTTCTTATACTAGTAATTACTCTATCATATATATCTTTATAATATTAATATATCTAATGAGTACTCTTTTCTTTTCTAGCATCCACCATAAGATTTTTTTAGAAACTCTATCATATGCTTTCTTTAAATTAATAAAAACCATATAAAAATCTTATTTCTTTTATTTATGCTTCTTCATAAACCTCTTAAAGAGGAAAATAGTTTTATGTATAGAGGTCGAACATGAGAATTCGTTTACAGATAAATTTCATATTGAATTTTGTTTTGAACGGAACTTAAAAGGAAGGAAATCTGCAGTTGATCACTTATTTGGTTCGAAGGCATGTGCATGTTTGATTTCTTTATTCATTGATTCACATCTCTGTAGGAAACTGGAGGAGGGTACATGCTGGGAGGCAGTGACAGACAGAAGGAGCCATTCCCAACCATCCTGAGTTCGAATAGTTTGGATGCTTGTATTGCTATAGATGTGGATGATTATAAGTTGGCTAATGAACTGCCATTGCCTATGGTTGAGGAAACAGAAGAAATGGTGTGTTGAACTGTTACCATTTATGGGAAACTTTTGGCCTTTTTTAGAAGTGGGTGTTGTTACTTTGATTCTATTTAATTGTACAGGGTAACTCTGATCCAAAGGAGGTTGAAATGAAGGATCTTGAAGTGGAGACAGTTCCAGATATTGACAGATGTGACTCTGAAGATCCACTTGCAGTCGTTGATTATGCGGAAGACATATATAACTTCTACGGGCAAATCGAGGTGAATTTTGACTTCTTGATGTTAGCATTTAATTTCTTGGGCTGTCACCAGAAGGAAGGCATTGGGCCAGTTGGTTTGTCACTGTAACCTTATTCAATGAACCTACTGAAATCAGTGGCATGATGTCTTTTTAGCAATCATGACAACTAAGTTATTATCATACTTAATTAGATGACCAAGATGAAGATTTAAATCTTGGTTCTACCAAAGTTCTGCAATTTTTGAGATGATTTCTTTCAACTTATATAATGTAATGAGGATTGGGTTTACTTGTACTTGAGTTCTCAATCAATAGCAAGGCAATTAACATTCTGTCCACAAAATATGGCCATATGTTTTTGCAGATAATAGGATGTGTCAATCCTAATTACATGTCCAACCAGTTTGACATTAATGAAAAGATGCGAGCTATTCTCATTGACTGGCTAATAGAGGTAGCAAATACTGCAATTTAATTTTCCTGGTATAGGTTTCATTTTCTCTTGAGATTTAGAAATTTCTTATACATCTTATGAATTATTCTCCACAGGTGCACCACAAATTCGAGCTTATGGATGAGACACTCTTTCTTACAGTAAATATTATAGACAGATTCTTAGAAAGACAGACAGTGATTAGGAAGAAGCTTCAACTGGTTGGAGTCACAGCCATGCTTCTTGCTTGTAAATATGAGGAAGTGTCAGTTCCGGTTGTGGAGGATCTAATCCTAATTTCTGATCGAGCTTACACCAGGGAAGATGTTCTTCAAATGGTAACCTCAATATTGGTGTATATGCTTTCTACTTTTGTTATCTTCAAATGATAACCTCAATAGGAGGCTGTTGTAGACTGAAGTCTTGCAATTACTACATTAGATTTCTCAGAAGTTCAATTTATGGCTTTACAATGATCCATAAATTGTTTTGCTTATTATTTGCGGACTATGTTGCCATTGAATTGAATAGGGTTAACAATCAAAGCCTATTAGTGTGATTTACCATATTTATAATAATTTTTCTTACTCCCCGTCTTTCTATTTATTGTGATATGTGACCGCTATTTCATGGTAACTAATGAAAGCAGGAAAGGTTGATGATCAGCACCTTGCAGTTTGACTTGTCTGTACCAACTCCTTATGTTTCATGAGAAGGTTTCTTAAGGCAGCTCAGTCTGATAAGCAGGTAGTGTTTGTTTATTCATTATAGTAGAAGTTTTATTGATTACTCCAGTGACATTGTTCTGATGAAAATATTCTATCTATGAGAAACTAGCTGGAACTTGTTTCCTTTTTCATCATCGAGCTCTGTCTAGTGGAGTATCAAATGCTCAAGTTCCGCCCTTCATTGCTGGCTGCTGCTGCAGTCTTCACTGCTCAGTGTGCTCTCAATAGGTTCAAGCATTGGACTAGGACTATTAAGCTACATACCAGCTATTCAGAAGATCAGCTTCTGTGAGTTCTTATTCTGTTCCCTCCTTTTGACTATGTTGCAAGTATAGTGCTTCCAATCAGTTTCTCAAATAACACTTCCAATAAGAGTCTGATTTGCTTCCAAAGGTTTGACATTAACATTGGCTGTTCTCTGTTGTAGTGAGTGCTCTAGGTTTATGGTGGATTTCCACCAGAAGGCTGGAACAGGAAATCTCACTGGGGTATACAGAAAATATAGTAGTTTCAAGTTTGGATATGCTGCAAAATCTGAACCAGCTTTCTTTCTGTTGGACATGAGAGCATAGCATCGATTCTCAGGGTAACTTGATGGTGCATATCTTTGGGCAGATTATAATTTTATGCAAACAGGCGGTTTCTAATTTTATGCAAATGGTGCAACAGAAGTTGCAGGATCATGCAACCAAAGTTGTCAAAGCTGGAATTTATGTTTTTCCATGTTTAGCTGACAATTGTATCAGATTTTTAAAGTTTGGCGTTTAAATTTGTAAAGACGCCACTGCCAAATGGAAAATAATAAATTAATTGGCTTCTGTATATCCATGTCTGTGTCTTCAGGTTTCATTTTTTGTTTAAGATGCCATCAACTTTTCAGGTTAACTCACTGGATAGCATTTCCACGAGTTTGGGATACTTTCAGTCAGATGAAATCAGTTTCGAATTCTACTTATGTAAGCTGTTATTTATTTAGTTAATGTCCTGCAACTTGCATTGGTTGGTGGAAGGATCCATATCAGTTGTTACTTACTTTGTCATATATTCAAGTATAGCTTTGCGTATAATGTTGCAGATCACTATTGAACAAAGTGACAGTATCATTTATAGCCCTTGATTGTATAAGTTGTCATTTTTTGATCCAAAGTTTCTGGGATAAGACTGGTTCCTTATCATTTGCACAGCAAGTGGACTCTCTTCCATGAGGCAAGAATTGACATTCACCACCAGGTTTATGTTGCTTGAAGGCATTCATTTTTGTTCAAGTTCAGTGAAAATTAAATTAAATTTCTCAAAGTTGAATCAAAGAGAAGCTGCTTAGTTTGTAAGTGCCTATTGGCAGAGAAAATTTGGGATAGAAGCTGATTTTTCAAATGAAAGTGTTTACCAAGGGATACTTCACCGTCAGAAATGGTTAATTAGGGAAGGTGCAAGATGTTGAATGCAGCAGATGCCAGCTGTTTAGTGGTTAATCAAATGACTAGTGTTGTCACCGTTCCATTATCAAATAAATCAAAATACTTTAAAGAAAAGGAAAATAAATGGTAAATTTTGGTTGCTTCAAAATGACCTAGTTAACATGCAAACTGAAATAGTGCTTCAGACATCTTCTTCATGCATAACTTAATTAATGCATCAAATCAAATGTCCATGGTTTATTAGATCAATGACAAGAGAATAGGCTTGCACTGTGTCCATAACGTCCTAGTTTCAGGTTATGAAAAGAAAAATGAAATCAAGCAGAATTTTGATGTCTGGGTCAATTGATCTTGCATAGGTTTCCTTCTATACCTAAATTTCATTTACTTTATCCGGCTTAAGTACCAAGGGGTATACTCAATTCAACTCATCTAAGCCTTTTCCCAACAACATGGGCCGGCAACATGAATCTGCTTCTCCACTTTACTTAGAAGATATGATGAAGTTTTACGCTGGCCGTCAACTACCTAACATAATCCTTCCCCTTTATCTGAGCTTGGAACCGGCCTTGGTGGAGTACTAAGAGGTATACATCTACAAAAGTATTTGTGTTGAATTGCATTACGTTCGGTAAAATATAAAGGTCCATTTGACTGTAAAGAAACCTATACTCAAGGAAGTGGAGAATTGTATACACACATAAACATATATATATATATATATATATATATATATATATATATGTTTATGTATGTACATACATATATGTATGTATGTACATACATATACATACATATGTATGTATGTATGTATGTATGTATGTGTATAAAGACAAAGCTTGACTTAGTTACACTTGAAATGATTTATATTAAATCTGTTTATATCTATATTTAGGTAATAAAGATTCTATTTTGATGATCTCAGGAATTAAATATAATTTAATATCTTTAAAATATTTATACCTAAAAATCATGCAATTTGAAGACTTTTAATTCATACATCAAGAGATAAAAAAGTATTATTTATGTTATTTAGACTATTCAATCTTTTACCACTAAATGTATAGGCTAAGAGTCTCTATATCACATAATATTTGACGTATAAATATTTTAGAGATTGTAGATCACATTTAATAACTCAGATTATTGATGTAATACCTCTATCATTCAAATCTAAATCTAGCTAGATTTAAGTAAAGATTTTCTTGAGTGTAGCCAAGTTAAATGTTCTCTTTTTATACATAACAGTACACAGTCACACACACACACATATATATATATAGAGAGAGAGAGTTCATCTATTTCCAAAAGGAATGAGACCTTAATCATTGAGAAACCTTTCAGAGAGTGCATCTTTGTCCCCTAAGTTTGGCCTTAGCCTTGATTTTAACATCTTGTGATATTTTTCTCCTTCTCCATCCATCCCTTTTTTCCTACTCATTTGATACGTCATATGTAGCACATGTGCTTGATCTTATCTCCACTTCTCTACTATTATAACTTTCATATGAAACACCAACATTAAAGTTTGATTCTGCATCTTTAAAAATTTTGTTTTGGCCTCTTTTGTTTATCTCAATGCCTTTTCTCTCCTTTTTAGATGCATGTTTTTTTTTCTTATTAAGCACCGTATTACACCAACTCTAAAATTGAACTTCTCCAAAAGCCTCACTTATTAAAACAACTATATACATACATACATACATACATACATATATATATATATATATATAGAGAGAGAGAGAGAGAGAGAAAGATGGATAGATTCGGCTATATTTGAATATAGCCAAGCTTAAATCCGATCACCTCTCTCATCCTTGGATTTAGATAGTTCATGAATTTAAAGATAAAACTAGTAAAAAAGTGGGTGGCTATTTATTTATTAAGAAGATTGATGGAAAGGTATAAGAAAAAGAAAAAAGACCATATGATCTTTATTGATTTAAAGAAAGCATATGATAGAATACCTAGAAAAATAATATGGTGGGTTTTAGAGAAAAAAGAGTTACCAAAAGGTACATAGAATTGATAAAAGATATGTATGATAGTGCAATAACTATTGTTGAAACTATAATAAAAAAATTAGTGAGTTTTCAATTGCTATAAGTTTATATCAAAGATATGCCTTAAGTCTGTATCTTTTTATATTAGTTATTGATGAATTAACCAAACATATTTAAAATGATATCCCATGATGTATCTTATTTGCAAATGATATAGTGTTGATCGATAAAACTAAATCTGGAGTAAATGCTAAGCTAGAGATTTGAAGAGAGGCTTTAGAATCTAAAGGTTTTAAGATTAATAAACTAGAACTGAATACATGAATATAATTTTAATGGGAATAGAAATACAAATAAAGAAATAGTGAAGATTACAAGTTAAGAGATATCAAAGAGTAAAAAATTTAGGTATTTGGGATCAATTATCTAGCAAGAAGGTGAAATAGGTGAAGATGTGAATCATAAAGCATGATGGATTAAGTAGAGAGGTACTGTGAGAGTATTATATGATTAGCGCATTCCATTAAAATTTAAAAAATTATAAAAGCGCTATTAGGCTAGCTATGCTATATGGAATAGAGTGTTGGGCAATACTGAAACAACATATAAATAAATTAAGTATAACAAAAATGTGTAAGTTAAATTGTATATGTGGTAAAAATTTAAAAGTTAGAATTAGACATAAACATATAAGAGAAATGATAGGAGTAGCTCCAATTGAAGATAAAATGAGAGAAAATTAATTATGATGGTTTGGACATATACAAAAAGACCTTTAGATGCTTCAGTTAGAAATAGTAATCTTTTAACAATCCATGGTAAGGATAGAGGTAGAGATAGACCTAAACTAACATAGACATAAATAATAAAAAAGATATAACTATTTATAATTTGAATGTCGACTTAGTCCTGAATAGGGTAAAGTGGAGGAAGCAGATTCTTATAACCGACCCCAAATAGTTGAGAAAATGCTTAGATGAGTTGAGTTGAGTATGTGTATATATATGTGTGTGTGTCGGTTTAGCTATAATTGAACGTATCAAAATCTAAGATCTAGTTACTTTCCTTATCCTTAGACCTATATGGATTTTGAAGATATTCATCTTTTTTATTTTTTTATTTTTAGAATTCATGAATTATGTGAAACCAAGAGTGAAAGAGATAATCAGTTTTAGGCTTGTTTCTTTCGAATGTAGCCAAGTCAACTTATACATACATACATATATTTGACTAAATCATATGACTTGTCCTATTGTTCTCCTTTCTATACAAGATGTCTATTACTTATTGAAATCTCACTAGATATCCTATTTTTTTCATACAATAAAAACTATAGTAGATATCTGTAATTTTAATATTTAGATTATTATGGTCTTCAATTTTGTACTTCACATATGTTGCAGTTAGTTAACATGCAGTTGTGTTCTTATTTTACACGCAACCATTTTTATGGCTATTTTTGTGTGCAACAACTTATATTATCTTTTGCATCAAGGTTCTAAAATGACAATAAAAATGAGAGATGGATTGTGCTTCTCTTCAAAGCATAGTAATATCTATTCCTCTAGAATCTAAGATTAGAACCTTTTCACATCCAAATCGAGATTGTTCATGATCTATATTACTAAAATTGCTAGAATACAAAAAATATATTTTTATAGTTTCAAATCTGTACGTCACATGGATGTAAAAGTAGGTAATTCTCATTATGTTAGCATGCTAATATTAAGGTTGATAATGGGCCTAGGCTAGCCCAAGCCCAATGATTTGGGCCTACTTGGGTTAGGTTGCATAGAGATTAAATACGATACTATATAATTTTAATCATTCATTTTTGCACTTACTTGATACATAGGTTAAAAACCAGTAATATATGTAATTATTAATTTTTATATTTTATAGCATGGATCATGATTAATTGTGTGAATCTTAGATCTAGATGCCCACTTTTGCTTTTAAAGTCAAGAAGAGTTGCTGTCTTCTCTTATCAAGGAACATAGCCCGGCACAAATATATAATGACTATTGAAACTAAGGCTCTATTCTTCAATGGGTAAGTTTGATGCCCAAAAAACATAAACCTTAAGAAGTAAGAATAAAATTATTAATCAATAAAAATTAATATATGATTTAGATACATACAATTGGGAGTAAGTGAGGTCTAAGTATTCGTTTGGTATCTTCTTAGGAAGAAGAAAATTTTTCTATAAGAAAGGAAAAGAAGATAAAAAAGAACGGTCTCCATTGTAGCATTATATTTGATGGAGGGAAATGTATATATGGGTTCTACATAAAATTTTTCTTTTCTTCTTCAATCAAAAGTTAGAAAAATGAGGAGAGAAAAGTTTTCCTTCTATTTTTTCTTCAACTAAATGATGGGTAATTGTGAGAGGTAATCCAAAACATGGAAATCAAACTATATTCAGAGGTCATTGCATTGTATTTTGTTTTAACCAAATTTAATATTTATATGGTAAACCTTTTTGGGTTTACCTTTTGTTACCATGTGTCTAACTTGATTTATTTCTTTTCTATCCCATTAATTTTGGCTCCCACATTAGATTGATTGCTTAGGCCCATTTGGCGATTTAGGTTGACTTTTTTATTTTCAAAAACAAAAAATCCAACCCATAGCATGGAAAATACATTTGGTTGAAGAGTTTTCGAAAATACTTTTTTGAAATGATTCTAAAAATCTGAATGAATCAAGAAAATATCGGAGCGACATTTTCTTTGGATTTATCTTGGACGTTTTTTAGATTTTATACTTTCTCTCTCAAAACGTCCAAAACTAGCAAATTTTTCTTCTGCTTTCTCCTCATGACCTTTGTTGACTCAAGTATTGATTTTGATGATTAATAAAAGACATGAGTATATTTACTATGTTTCTAATAGATTTAACAAGTGTTACAGGGATTAAAAATATTTGATTAATCAAAAGGAATAAAGAAACAAGTTTTGAATCAAAATGTCAAAAGAATTTTTCAAAGTTCAGAGTATGGAGTCGACACCCAAATGGTCAGGAGCCGACCCCAAGGCGTATCAGAAGTTTTCTGAAATTTTGGCATGGTCTGGAGTCGACACCCAGAGTTTCAAAGCCGACTTCAACCTGAGATATAGAGAAGCATGTTCTATTTCAGTTTTGGAGCCGACACCTGAGAGTTCGGGAGCCGACACTTGATTTTCTGGAGCCGACTCTAACCTGAGAACAAAGAGCGTATTTTTATGAGCATTTCTGGAGCCGACACCTTCGGATTGCGGAGCCGACCCCGAAAGCAGCCAACCGACACTTAACTTTCTCGGAGCCGACTCCTCAACAACTTTTTATTTTCTATTTTTGGATACCCGACTTGGAGCCGACACCTGAAAAGTTGGAGCCGACTCCAACCTGTCAGGAACAGATTTTTTATCTGTCAGAACAGACTCCAACGGTAAGATTTCTTTTTACCTAACCTCTAACGGCTATTTTCTTTGTGTAGAGAGATCCAAACAACTCACAACAGCTATATTTCCCACCTAAACCTAGATTAAGAAATCTATAAAAAAAAAAATCATCCGTTTGAAAAAGAGGGATATACAAGAGAAAAGAGGAGAAAAATACTCTGTGAAAAAGAGAGAGAAATCAAGAGGAAAGACTTAGAGCTTAAATCCATCAACCTCAGAAAGCTCAAAGAGAAATCCACAAGCTTCTCAAGTTCAAATCAAGGAGATTTCCATCTTTAGAAGAAAGATAGCAAAAGCCCCAAATCCTCAACTTCTCAACTGCAAATTTCTGAAGAATCTGAGCTGAGGCCCTGATTCAATCTTTCAAAGGAGAAGAGGAAAAGAAGAAAAGCACACATTCAAAGAGCTTCAAACAGGCTTTTCTTATCCTTGTTTAGTTTATTATTTATTTGCTCATTTGAGGAGCTGTGTACTTAAACTCTATTTTTCATTAGTATTTGCTAATTCAATCGGGGGATTGAATTAGTGGAGGTAGTATACCTCGGTACAAGCTAAGGATAGCTTGTTGTTGGGTTGTGTGCTGGTGAGCCCGAAAAACCAGCTGGGTTCGTTGTGATCCCGGGGAAACAACAAGTTTTGAGTTGTGAGCTTGTAAAACAACTCGACTGTAATCAAAAGGATTATAGTGTGGACCCAAGTGAAGCTTGGGAGTGGACGTAGGTGTTGGATACACCGAACCACTATAAAATCTTTGTGTTTGTTGTGCTTTGTTTCTTAGTCTCCCTCTATCTCATTTATTTGTGATTAGCATTTATCTACTTTGCACTTAAGCTCTTTCATATCAAAGCAAAAAGTTTTTTTTAAAAAAGAGCTAAATTTTTTTTAAGAACCCAATTCACCCCCCTCTTGGGTTGCCATCTGGGCCAACAATTGGTATCAGAGCTTGTGCTCATTTCTTGTTTGATCCAACGATCAAGAGTTAAAGATCCAAATGGCAGCTCAAGCTGGATCTTCATTGCTGAAGGTCATTCTACCAATAGACCTCCTTTATTTAATGGTTCTAATTATTCTTATTGGAAAGCTAGAATGAGAATTTTTATTCAAGCTTTAGATTATGAACTTTGGAGTGTAATCACTAATGGACCTAGCACCCACACACTTAGTAGATGGTTCAATAGTTCCTAAACCCGAAAGGGATTGGAATGAGAACGATAGAAAATGGCTCAGCTCAATGCTAAGGCCATGAATGTTTTATATTGTGCTTTAGATGCTAATGAGTTTAATAGAATTTCTACATGTATTTCCGCAAAAGAAATTTGGGATAGACTAGAAGTTACCCATGAGGGTACTAATCAAGTCAAAGAATCTAAGATTAATATTCTTGTTCATAAGTATGAATTGTTTAGCATGGAACAAAATGAAACTATCACATGCATGTACACTAGATTTACTGATATTGTAAATGGTCTAAAAAGTCTTGGTAAGACTATACTAACTCTGAATTGGTTCGTAAAATTCTTAGGTCTCTTCCAAGATCATGGGAAGCGAAAGTAACTGCATCCAAGAAGCCAAAGATTTAAATACATTACCTTTGGAAGAGCTACTTGGATCATTGATGACCCATGAACTGACCATGAAGCAACATCAAGAGGAAGAGGTCAAAAAGAAGAGAACAATTGCCCTCAAAGCTGCAGAAATGAGAAGAGCAGTGATGATGAAGAAGATGATGATGATGAGAGACTGCACTTCTAGCTAAGAAATTCAAAAGATTTATGCAAAGAAGGAGACCCTTCCACAAGAAAAAATTTGGAACAAAGATGGAAGGAGAAAAAGAAAAAGAAAAGGACAAGGATAAAGAGAAAGACCCCCTCATATGCTATGAATGTAAGAAACCGGGGCACTTTAGATATGATTGTCCTCAATTGAAAAAGGGATACAAGAAAAAGAAAAAGGCATATGTTGCAACATGGAGCGACAGCGAAGAATCCTCATCCGAGGAAACAAAAGGAAGTTGCAAACATTTGCTTTATGGCAAAAGAAGACGATGAGGTAAGTACCGAAACTCATGACTTTACCTTTGATGAATTATTGATGCATTTAATGAATTAGTTAGTGATTTCAAAATTCTGAAAAAGAAAAGCAAAGTTTTGAAAAATGATAATTCAAATCTTGTCAAGGAAAAGGATAAACTAACACATGAAGTTGAAGAATTGAAATCTGAAAATAAGAATTTGTTAAAAGATAAAGAGTCAATTTCTAATGAAAATGTTAGCTTAAAGAAAGAAGTTGATAAATTTACATATAGCTCAGAAAAACTTAATTTGTTATTGAGTAATCAAAGAGCTGTATTTGATAAAGCTGGATTAGGTTATAGGCCTAACAAGAAACAAAAGTATGTTAAAAATTTCTTTAGAAAAGAACAGGATAAAAATGATGTTTCATGTTATTGTTGTAACAAAAAGGGACATAAAGCTTATGAATGCAATTTTAGAAAAATTAACAAGAATTTAAGTAGTAAAGGAAAGAAAATATGGGTTCCAAAGGAACAATCTTTGTTGCTACTAACCATGAAGGACCCAAGAAAGCTTGGGTACCTAAACAGAAAGTTTGATTACTTTGCAGGAGTGTCTTGCGGCCAAAAGATCAAAACGAAAGTGGTATCTTGATAGCGGCTGCTCAAGACACATGACGGGTGACAAGGAGCAATTCATCACCCTTGAAGATAAAAGAGGAGGAGTTGTTACATTTGGTGATAATGGTAAAGGCCAATTATGGGATTTGGTAAAATTCAATAACTCCCTCCACTTTATTGAAAATGTTTTATGTAGATGGTTTAAAGCATAATTAATTAGTATTAGCCAATGTGTGATAAAGGTTTCAAAGTTTCATTTGAAGCTTCTATCTGCACTGTTTCTAATCCCATTGACAATAGCATTATATTTATTGGAATAGAAATGGCAATGTATACTTAATTGATTTAGACAATTTGTCTACTAGTAATCATTGCTTAGTTGCTGATAATGCTAATGTAAATGAGATTGGATGGCTATGGCATCGTAGATTAGGTCATGCAAGCACACACTTAATTTCAAAATTAATTAGAATGGATTTAGTTAAAGGACTTCCAAAGTTAGATTTTGAAAATAACAAATTTGTGATGCATGTCAATTTGGAAAACAAACTAGAAACTCTTTCAAATCTAAAAATATTGTTTCCACTTCTAGGCCACTAGAGCTACTTCACATGGACCTTTTTGGACCTACTAGAACCACTAGTCTAGGAGGAAAGAAATATGGTCTTGTGATAGTAGATGATTATTCTAGATTCACTTGGGTATTGTTTTTGGCTCACAAGGATGAGACTTTCTCAATATTTTTGAAATTCTTCAAGAAAGTCACTAATGAGAAAAACAACACCATAGTGTCTCTTAGAAGTGATCATGGCACTGAATTTGAAAATCATTTATTTGAAAATTTCTGCATTGAAATGGCATTCATCATAATTTTCTGCACCTAGAACACCTCAACAAAATGGAGTTGTAGAAAGAAAAAATAGGACTTAGAAGACATGGCCCGTACCATGCTATGTGAAAGCAACCTACCAAAGTACTTTTGGGCGAAGCTATAAACACGGCATGTTACATCCTTAATAGAGCCCTAATTAGGCCAATCCTTAAGAAAACTCCTATGAATTATGGAATAATAGGAAACCAAACATTAGTTATTTTCATGCATTTGGTTGTAAATGTTTTATTCATAATAATGGTAAAGATAATCTTGGAAATTTGATGCAAAATCTGATGAAGGCATATTCTTAGGATATTCAACAACTAGTAAAGCCTATAGAGTATTTAACAAGAAATCCTTAATTGTAGAAGAATCTATTCATGTAGTTTTTGATGAGTCTTTAGCATCAAGTTCAGAAAAGATTGATGATGAGGAAGATACAAATATTCTAGAAAGAGATATTGAAAAATTAAATATAGATGTATCTTCAGATCATGAACAAGAAGCTAAAGATGATGATTCACCTAGGGTTGATGTTATTGATACTAATCATAATGATGTAGATCTTCCTAGAGATTGGAGATATGCCTATGGTCATCCAAGGAATTGATTATAGGTGATCCATCTCAAGGAGTAAGAACTAGATCATCTATGAGGAATATCAATAATCATCTTGCATTTGTATCTCAAATTGAACCTAAAACTATTGAAGAAGCTGAAAAAGATAGTAATTGGATGTTAGCTATGCAAGAAGAATTAAATCAATTTACTAGGAATAATGTATGGTCCTTAGTTGATAGACCTAAAGTCATTCAGTTATAGGATCTAAATGGGTATTTAGAAATAAATTGGATGAAAATGGCATAGTAATTAGAAATAAAGCTAGATTAGTTGCAAAAGGATATAATCAAGAAGAAGGAATTGATTTTGATGAAACTTTTGCACCTGTAGCTAGATTAGAAGCAATTAGATTACTACTTGCATTTGCATGTCATATGAACATCAATTTATTTCAAATGGATGTTAAAAGTGCATTTTTAAATGGTTTTATAAATGAGAAGTTTTTGTGGAACAACCACCTGGTTTTGAAGATCATGAATTTTCAAATCATGTTTTTAAATTACACAAAGCACTATATGGTTTAAAACAAGCACCTAGAGCTTGGTATGATAGGTTAAGCAAATTTCTAATTGAAAATGATTTTTCTAGAGGAAATGTAGATAAAACCCTATTTTTGAAAAGAAAAGAAAGATTTTAGTAGTACAAATATATGTAGATGATATTGTATTCGGTGCTACTAACAATCTTTGTGTCAAGAATTTGCTAAGTTAATGCAGGGTGAATTCGAGATGAGCATGATGGGAGAACTCAACTTCTTCCTAGGACTCCAAATCAAGCAAAGCAAAGAAGGGATTTTCATCAACCAAACAAAGTACACAAAGGAAATACTCAAGAAGTTTGGAATGGAATCAATCAAACCCCTTGGAACACCTATGAGTCCTTCATGCAAATTGGATAAAGATGAAGACGGTAAGAAAGTTGATCAAAAATACTATAGAGGTATGATCGGATCTCTACTTTACTTAACCGCAAGTAGACCTGATATCATGTTTGCTGTTTGTTTATGTGCTAGATTTCAATCAGAACCTAAAGAATCTCACTTAATTGCTGTAAAAAGAATACTAAGATATCTAAGTGGAACTAAAAATGTAGGATTATGGTATTCTAGAGACTCAACACTTAATTTGATTGCTTATTCTGATTCTGATTATGCTGGATGTAAACTAGATAGAAAAAGTACAAGTGGTGCATGTCAATTTTTAGGAAGTAACTTAATCTCTTGGTTTAGCAAAAAGCAAAATTCGGTTGCATTATCTACTGCTGAAGCAGAATATGTTGCAGCTGGAAGTTGCTGTGCTCAAATCCTTTGGATTAAGCGACAACTTGAAGATTATGGCATAACACTTGATAAAACTCCTATTAGATGTGATAATACAAGTGCAATCAATTTAACTAAGAATCCAATACAACATTCAAGAACTAAGCACATTGAAATTAGATATCACTTTATAAGAGAACATGTAGCTAACAATGAAATTTGCCTTGATTATGTTAATACTGAAGAACAATTAGCTGATATATTTACAAAACCTTTGAGTGAAGAGAGATTTTGTTATCTTAGAGGAGAATTAGGAATTTGTGATCCTTTGGAATGATTTTGAAACCCTAAGGAATGATTATCTAGAATTCAATCAATTCTTGATTTCTTTCATGATTTAAGGACAATTTATCTAGACTTTTGAGCAATTTGATTCTCCATTCCAAAGATTTTTCAAAAATTTATTGACCTTATTTTGACAAGTTTCGGCTGTTGAAACTCATTTATTTTTCTCTGAAACTGTCAGTGGAGTCGACACCTTAATTGTGGAGTCGACACCTTGTCTGTGTCGCTCTCGGTCTCTGACCTTGGAGCCGACACCCGCTTAAGCGGAGCCGACTCCAGCTTCGGCGCTAACAGTGTTAGCGACTTGGAGTCGACACCCGACTTTGCGGGAGTCGACACCTGGTGGACCCAAATTGATTATATTAGGGCAGAGTCGACACCTTCTCATTTTCTTCTCCAAATCTTCTCCAAAACCCCTCCAAACCTCCCAAAGCCAAATACTCCTCAAATCAACCATTCCCTAAGATTCCAATGGCACCTAAGCGTAGGGGATCGGTCTTTGATGCTCCCGTGGCTACAAGGAAGCGCACGGCTCGGCGTCCCGTCCGTGAACCTTCCCCAAGCGATGATTCCTCTTCAACTCACTCGGATAATCCTAGCCCTTCCTCTCCTCAAGTAGATATCCTTGCTGGGCGAGTCATAACCATGGGAAGAAAGGTGGATTTCGATTTCTTTGAAGCCGAGGGTTTTGCAATCGGTAGACAAATTAAAGAGCTCTGGGATAAGGTATGTTCTTTGGATGTTCCCACTTATCCAGCCCTAGTTAAGGAATTTTATCTCAATTTATCAAGGGAGATGGTGGAATAGTCAGTTCTGTAAGAGGGAAGAGAATTCATCTCACATTTCAGATTTAGGAAA
The DNA here is from genome assembly GCA_900491605.1 of Calamus simplicifolius. Lineage (NCBI taxonomy): Eukaryota > Viridiplantae > Streptophyta > Magnoliopsida > Arecales > Arecaceae > Calamus > Calamus simplicifolius. The sequence continues at coordinate 1,024,399 of UESW01003885.1, read as the reverse complement.
TCTTTTAGGCATCCTGTCACTGGGCTTGCGCACATTCACAGTGAGAGATCAGATGCTTTGTCAAGGATGTTAGGAAGAGAAATAGAGTTTGAGGAAGTTAGGGCAAATCAATTGCCACTTGAACTTAGATTGCTGCATAACATTTGTGGTAGGATCTTATTTCCCAAGACTGGCCGTTTTGAGTATGTCTCAGAGCGAGACATAGTGATTATGGATAGTATCTTGATGGGTCAGCCAATTAATCTTGCTGGAATGATGATATGGTATATGGCTGAGGCCGGGGCAAGAGGAGATCTTCATTGCCTTATGGGATGATCCTAACCATGGTTTTTAGAAGTCAAGGAGTTGTGATTTCTGACAATGAGCCATCAAAGAACCTTAGACACACAGATTACTACAGCTTGGCTACTGTGCAGAATGGGGTTTGTAAAAGTGGATGGTAGATGGGAAAGGAAAGGCCATCTGGATGAGAGAGCAGCTGATATTAGGGCTACTGCACCATCTGAGGCAGGTCCATCAGCGAGACATCCATCACCAGAGCCTAGCAGATCTTCACCACCACCTACTCCAGCTCCTGCACATGTACCACCACCTATGTCATCTATTGGTTTTTCTGATATCCAGTTAGAACAGCTTAAAAGTTTATTTGCTACTCACAAGGAAGAAATGAAAACAGAAATTGACAACAGTTTAATGAATTTAAGAGAAATGTATTATTCTTTGGATGAAAGAATTGGTAAAATTGAATCTACACTTGGAGCCTCCGCAGAATCTTTGAAGAATGATCTCAAGAATATTTTTGAAGAACTTAAAGATATTGGTGGAGATTCAGAGACTTACTCCAAATGCAATGCTGAGCTTCAGGACAAAATTATGACTGCATGTGCATTTGTTGATAGAAGACTAAAGGAATTTGTAAGAACTCAAAGTGAAGGAATGGAAAAATATTAGAAGATTTGCAAAGACTTCTTAGAACTAATTTTGATTACATTGTAATGAAGTTCTTTGATGTAATTAAAAGATGATGTTTAGTTTAGTTTGATGTTGATTTACTTTTCACTAAAGTCTTGATGTAATGAAGTGTAGTTTAGTTTGAAATTTTGATGTAATGAAGTTTCTTTTTGCAATATGATGTAATACTTGACTTTATGTAATGAACTTATTTGATACTTAATGAATATCATTTGATCTTTGAAGCATCTCTCAATTTTATCATTTAACTTGAAACTTCTTAACCTTTTTGTTGATTACAAAAAAGGGGGAGAAGTAATTGATAGTCGTATATGCATCAAAAGTTAAAAAGAGGGAAAAGTATTTGTATATGCATTGGAATAAATAAGCTTAATTTGACATATGTGCACTTAATTTGATATAATTTGATATGCATTGTTTAATGTATCAAACATTAAAAGTTTACTGTTAAATTGAGTATCATAGGGGGAGCTACTTCATTCAGGGGGAGCTTACCTATGAGAACTAAATATTTGAGAAATTTGAGTTGAAAATCTTATTGTCTAACTCATGCATATACTCAATGTTTTTATAATCATCAAAAAGGGGGAGATTGTTGACCCAATTATTGATTTTGATGATTAATAAAAGACATGAGTATATTTACTATGTTTCTAATAGATTTAACAAGTGTTTCAGGGATTAAAAATGTTTGATCAATCAAAAGGAATAAAGAAACAAGTTTTGAATCAAAATGTCAAAAGAATTTTTCAAAGTTCAGAGCTTGGAGTCGACACCCAAATGGTCAGGAGCCGACCCCAAGGCGTATCAGAAGTTTTCTAAATTTTGGCACGGTCTGGAGTCGACACCCAGAGTTTCAGAGCCGACTCCAACCTGAGATACAGAGAAGTATTCTGTTTCAGTTTCGGAGCCGACACCCAGTATTCGGGAGCCGACACCTGAGTTCGGGAGCCGACACCTGATTTTCTGGAGCCGACTCTAACCTGAGAACAGAGAGCGTTTTTTATGAGCATTTTTGGAGCGACACCTTCAGATTGCGGAGCCGACCCCCGAAAGCGGCGAGCCGACACTTAACTTTCTCGGAGCCGACTCCTCAACAACTTTTTATTTTCTATTTTTGGATACCCGACTTGGAGCCGACACCTGAAAAGTTGGAGCCGACTCCAACCTGTCAGGAACGGATTTTTTATCTGTCAGAACACTCCAACGGTAAGATTTCTTTTTACCTAACCTCTAACGCTATTTTCTTTGTGTAGAGATCCAAACACTCACAACGGCTATATTTCCCACCTAAACCTGGATTAAGAAATCTATAAAAAGGGAAAATCGTCGTTTGAAAAAGAGAGGAATACAAGAGAAAAGAGGAGAAAAATCAAAAAACTCTGTGAAAAAGAGAGAGAAATCAAGAGGAAAGACTTAGAGCTCAAATCCATCAACCTCAAAAGCTCAAAGAGAAATCCAAAGCTTCTCAAGTTCAAATCAAGGAGATTTCCATCTTTAGAAGAAAGAAGCAAAAGCCCCAAATCCTCAACTTCTCAACTGCAAATTTTGAAGAATCTGAGCTGAGGCCCTGATTCAATCTTTCAAAGGAGAAGAGGAAAAGAAGAAAAGAAGAAAAGCACACATTCAAAGAGCTTCAAACAGGCTTTTCTTATCCTTGTTTATTTATTGTTTATTTGCTCATTTAAGGAGCTGCTGTGTACTTAAACTCTATTTTTCATTAGTGTTTGCTAATTCAATCGGGGGATTGAATTAGTGGAGGTAGTATACCTCGGTACAAGCTAAGGATAGCTTGTTGTTGGGTTGTGTGCTGGTGAGCCCGGAAAACCAGCTGGGTTCATTGTGATCCCGGGGAAACAACAAGTTTTGAGTTGTGAGCTTGTAAAACAACTCGACTGTAATCAAAAGGATTATAGTGTGGACCCAAGTGAAGCTTGGGAGTGGACGTAGGTGTTGGATACACCGAACCACTATAAAATCTTTGTGTTTGCCGTGCTTTGTTTCTTAGTCTCCCTCTATCTCATTTATTTGTGATTAGCATTTATCTACTTTGCACTTAAGCTCTTTCATATCAAAGCAAAAAGTTTTTTTTTTAAAGAGCTAAATTTTTTTTAAGAACCCAATTCATCCCCCTCCCTTTTGGGTTGCCATCTGGGCTAACAACCTTTCTCTATGCGATTCGCTACTCCCTTTCTCCGCGCGATCTGCGGCTCCGTTTCTCTCCGATATGTGCTTCATCGGCAATCTGCTTGTGCCGCACCTCAAAATTTCTAGCACAAAAGGGCTCATTTGGCAGTTCCAAGTCTACACTTCATCGGCTTCTTATTGAGGTTTTGGTGCATCCTCGTTGCATTTGCCCATCTTCTCTTATTGTCCGTCTAGTAAGATCTGAGAACTTTTTATTATTTTTAAGTTAAAAATATTTTTTAAAAATATCAACCAAACGTATTCTTAAATACTAAAATTAATAGTATACAACTTAAATTTTTAAATACAATTCATCGCAAAGGACCAATCAACCATAAGTCATGAAATGGAGAGAATTGGGACCCAAGAATGAACTTTACAATTAAAACAAAAATAAATGTTAGAAAAAGATTTTAAAAAAGGTAAGAACTTAAAGAGGAGCGCCCATATGGCTGCAATTGAACTCAATTCCTTTTTTAAAAAATATTTCACCTATTTGTTAATCTCTCTACAAAAGCACCTCTTTGCTCTCCAAGTAGTCCAAGTAGAGGTTTGGACATGGCTCCAATGGATCTAGTTTGAATAGGTCTAATAAAATCTTGATATCATCAGTTTTATATTTCTTTTAAAACATAAAATATATGAGCAAACATGATTCTAACCCAAAGTTTTGCCATGAAATTTGACGAGAGCTTCTGAGCCCACATTATTTTAATCTATTCCTCGCTCAAGCATGTATCTAATATGTGATTATAAGATAGCTAGTTTGATATTGGATCTCAAAAATATTTTTTAATATATAATAGTTTTAATTATTTTATAAAAATATATATTATTTATTTTATAAAATAATAGATTAATTTATAAAATTGATCTTAAAATTTTTAAATTTTAAAACTTTTATCATATTTTATTTTTAAAATTTAAATCAAATCAACACTCATCCAATTGTAAAATTTATGTATTTTATACTATTTTATAGAACAATAGATTAATCTATAAAATTTACTTATAAAAATATTTCTTATTTTTATTTTTTAAATTTAAATCAATCAATATAAAAAATTTTAAAACTATTAATCTTATTTTTATTTTTAAATTTAAATCAATTAGTTGGTTGAAGTCAAACTAGTGCCATTAAAAAATAAAAGTCTCTAATAGCACTTTCCATCTACGTTGACCGAGGCTCGCATGCGGACGGGTCTCCCTCCCTTTCCTCTCTGCCCTCCTCTCCCCCACCCTCGTGAAACAAAATAATATATCGCGTGGTCTCTGCCCTTCGGTTTTGCCACTCAAACGAGTTTCTTCGACCCAGAATCTCAACCATGCCTACGATAACCCGAGCCCCGGCCTTAGAACGCCAGATTACTTCCGCGATGGAAAGCGCTGGGGTTTTGCGAGAGTGGTTCGAGCTAGTAGACTCCAACCACACCGGCAACATCACCGCTCCTCAGCTCCAGGTTCCCTCTCTTCTGCTCTCCTCCTCCTCCTCCTCCCTCCATCGAAACCCCAATCTTTTCTCTTCTTTGATCCCTTTTCTTGCTCTAGTCTAACCCGAACCCTAAATTTTGCTCCTTGTACATGTTTTGTTTCGAATAATTGGTGATCAGAGAGCGCTGGCTGCTGGAAACCTCGATATCCCTCTCTCCATCGTTCAGCAGATGATCAGGTTCTCATCGTGATCTTTCAGTTCAAGGAAACCCCTCATTTTTTTTGATTTCAAGCTGGGATAACTTGTGCCTGATTCTTGGGGCGTTGCAGGATGTACGACTTTGATAGAAACGGGACCATGAGCTTTGATGGTGAGTTGTCGATCGTTCAGTGATAGAGGGATGTTTGTTGATTACTTTCTTTGTGTTTGTCTTTTTTGGCTGTTTGATCATATGGATTGTTTCAGTTATGCGAAGCTGATAGGCAGTGATGGTGGTTTTATTTCTAAATCAATACCAGCTTATTATATTTTGTAATCATTAGTTGTTTCCGTTGTGTTCACGTTCTGATATGTGAAAGTACACATGTTTTGCATGATAATAATTAATGTTATTAGAATTTAGGAAGCATAGTCTTGCAGGTCCAAGTTTGCTTTGATTGATTGCTTTATCTGTTAACCCAAGTTGTAGGTTCTAGAACACATCAATGTCACAATGTTTGTCCGTGAAGTAGATATTGTAAATGTAGCTTGGTTCTTTTTTATTTGTAATTTGAAGCCTTTTCATTTTCTGAGGCTGAGCAATGTTAAAGTTGGCCTATTGGCACCCCTTCTTTCTGTGAGTGTGTGTGCTTGGTTTTCTTAGTCAGTCTTATAGGATCATCGAGGCCCTGAACAGCCAACTCTATCACCTGGAGTTTGAATATCCGTCTAATGAATGGACTCAGCTTTCATATGGCATAGTCTTCCATTCGCTTTCCATAAGATCCATCATGACTTGCCTCCCTCTTTAACAAGGTTTTGAATCCTATGGGATGGGACCATCTGATTTTCATGGAACGGGATGTGCTACTATCTGAACACTTGGGAAAAGGGGTGTCTTAAGCTGCATTGATTGGGATGCCGAGATAATGGTGGGATAGTCTCATTTCGTGGGATGTCCTGTAGGGATCTGAAACTATGCTTCTTAATACTTATGGATTCATCTTCCTTGCTTAGTTTCACAGATCCTTGCTTGGGTTTTCAGTTTCCTAAAATTATTTGATGAGCTCTTACATCCCGAACCCTAGTTTTTGGTTTGTTTGCAATGGAGGATCCTTCCAGCTGATTTTTGCACAGTGTATACATGATTTTTATGATCTGATCCAGTGAAATGTTCCAATAAGGAAAAGACATCGCAACTACTTTTCAGATGCTCTCTTAACTTCCAATCACATTTCGTGCATTTTTAAATTCTTAGCATCCATGTCTATCATATAATATGTTCTATACTGGATTTGATCTAGGACAGTCTACCAGCAAACAAATGGTGTCTTCATCATGTATTTGACACCAAAGGCACCAGACATTAGACAAGTTCATTATTGTTAAGTTGATGATAGCAGTTATGCCTCACCTTTTAGAGGAAGTGGCTGATGTTGGGTTTGATGTGTCCTCCATAAGTTCTTGATATAATCTGATTGACTTCATCTTTAAAGGATTCTTACTTTCTAGTCTGCTTAAGAATAAGTCGATTGAGTTAAACTATACTTCTAAGATGGATTCATATTTATCCAATATGACAACAACAACAAAGATCTAATCCTAAGTTACTTGGGGTCTACTACATGAACCTTTTTTTCCCATTCCGCTAGATTTAGGGCCATACATTATATAAGATGTAAAGATATTTGATCATTTTGACTACTTTCTCTTATGTAATTTTTGGTCTATTTCTACCTTTCTTTCTTTCTATATCTATTAAATTTCTTTGTACAAACGCATACTTAGGTTTATGTTGTACATGTTCCAACCATTTAAGTTGTTCTTTTCTTAATTTGTTCTTAATTTATGCTACCTTCATTTCTCGTAATAAAATATTTCATTTCTTATTTGTACTTTCTTGTATTATTGCACATTTATCTCATATTCTTATTTTAGACACGCTCATCTTAAGCATATGTTTTCGAATTGTCTAACATTTTATACTATAAAATTCTATAAATTATTTTTTAAACATCTTGTGCACGTTTTAGTCTTATGATTATCATATAAAGTTTTTTTAAACTTAGCAAGTATTCTATAATTATATAATATTTCAATTATATTCTCCATTTCATCCAACCTACTTTAATCCTATAGATAACATTTTCTTCATTCTCTCTTTTCTTATAAATAATTGGTTCTAAATATTGAAAATTATTACTCCTAGAAACCTCATGATCCTTAATTTTTACTCTAACTTCATCTCTTTTCTAATTTTACTAAAATTATATTTTATGTATTTTGTCTTAGTCTTATTTAATCATAAATTCTATGATTTTATCCACTTCTATGTAATTCTAACTCATTATTAATCTGGACTTTAGTTTCATTTACTAAGATTGTCATATGTAAATAGTATCGATAAAAAGTTATTGTCATGAACATGTGTAGTAAGCTCATCTATAATTAGCGCCAAAAAGGTAATGAATAACTATAGATCTCTAATGTAAACTTATATTGATTAGAAACACACTAATATTGAACAAATAAGTATAGATCTCTAATGTAAACATATCATGATTAGAAACTTACTACTATCGCCACGACACATCAGAAATTGTTCCATTATACGTATCCTTAGTCATAGTAATATATCTAGCGTAGACTTCTTTTTTCTTATTTTCTCACACCTGCTGTAAGACTTTTTTAGGAACTCTAATAAATGCTCTCTTTTAACCAATAAAGGCCATGTAAAGATCTTATCTTACATACCAATAAAGGCCATGAAACCAGTATGGTTTGGTGGTTCTCCAAATTGCCCTGTACTGACTCGAACTGACTCATACCATGCCAAACTACTTGGTTCGGCTTAGTATGGGGTTATTCATTGGTTGGAGCCTCTTGATTCACCTAAGGAGTATATCGTTGATTCAGTATCGTATGTCACATACTGAACCATATCAGTTTAGTACCGAAATAGTAAATATTACCAATTTCCAATACAATGAACCTTTGTTCCATATGTGAATATCTTTTAATTTTCTTTAATTAAAAATTTAGTAAAGCATGTGATGATCATTTTTTATTAATATATTGCTTTTTAGATTAAAAAATGAGCGTTATTTATTTAGTATAAAAATTTATTTGTATCAAAGTAAATCTGAATTTGAAAGGGTCATTTCTAATCAAAATCTTGTTATGGGATTATATGCAACAAACCTCTGTGGTAGAAGTGGGAGCCAAGTGCAGATGCACCCAGTCACCATGGATACTATTGTATATACCTTGTTTTTTTTTTAAATGTTAGAAAAATTGCACATGGATTTGTTTTGCCATATTAAAGCCATATTTGTAATTCTGTGATTTAATTTTGCAGAATTTCTTGCTCTTAACAAGTTCTGCTCAAGGTTAGTGCTTCAATGTTCTAGCAAGTGGTTTTATTATGAACTTATGATGGACTTTCAAGTTCTCTACCTGAACTTATGATAGACCTTTTATGATGCATGACTATACTTCAACTAATCATTTTCTCATGGCCATTTATGCAATCCTGCAAAGCTAGTATCATGTCATGTTAACCACTAGCATAGTCTAGAATATGGATTCAAATCTTGGCGGGATGTCTCGTGGGACACTTGGATGGTTACTATCCCATATGTTAGGACAGGACAATCTTGCCATCATCTTAGCATTCCAATCAATGGGTCTTGTGACAGCCACCATCCCAAGTATCAAGATGGGTTGAGACAGCAGTGCGTCCCACTTCATTAAAAAATTGAGATGATTGGAAACTTGGTTTGGAATATGTAAAAGCACATCATTAGCTCGTGCAAGATATACTAAGAAAACATGAAGGAAATATAAACTTTTCACCAATTCATTGTTGGTATTATCTCTATAATACAAAATTTGCATGCTATGAATGTCAAACATGTTTGACTACTCTAAACCAACAATTCATCCCAATCCATCTCAATGATGATGCAACTAAAGCCAATACTTTAAATTTCTAAAACCCAAACCCTAAATCCTGTGGGATAGGGCCATCTCTGTTGTTACATGAATTGGACATGTTGCACCTTGCCTCGTACCGATAGTTGGGATGGGAATGTTTCAGAATGCACCAATTGGGATGTTGGGACAATAGCATGATGGTTCCATCCTGATACTTAAAACAATAACTTGTAATGGCATCCTTTGGGATGTCCTACTAGGATTTGAAACCATTACTAAAACACCTAGTACACTAAATAATCACATTTTAGCCTAAACTAATTCTAATGACCATATAGAACAATGAAAGCAATGAAACTAAGCTGCTGTAACATTCAAACAATAGACATATCTTGACTAGGCCAACTGAATCCCTCTTTTGGCAAACATTGATTAAGCTTCTTTGATCATTAAGGGACTTTGCAAGAAACTTGTAGAAGTCCATTTGTGACTATTCATACCAAGACTAAGCTTCAACTTAATCTAGTTAATATTTGAATATTACTAGACATTTATGATAAACACTAACTTTTTTCTTGGTATCTCAAAAATAAATTTAATAGAGATCTTTTTCTCATGAAAGATTAATTACATAACCAAGTAACTTGAGGCAAATATGGCTATATTATGTTAGGAGAGTATTATTGCATCATTTTTGTCAAGGTTTAAAGTACCATACAATTGCTAGGACTAGATGAGAGCTCAGTCGATATGATATTGGTATGGTATCATACTAACACAATATGCTATAGCCAAGGTTCAAAAAATTGTGGATGGAACCTTTGCTGACCAAAGCTGGGTATGTGACATGCCGACCAAAGATTGTATGGCTGAAGGAAAACATTGGATTGCATAGACCCTAAACACCCTTGATATGACCTTCCTTTTGGCCTTCAAATTTTGGTTTTAAGTTTCTCCTGATGTTTTGTTTTGAATTGCTATACTTTTGCAAGAAGGTGCAGATACCAAGTTAACTATCCTTTTTATAGTTTCATGTGTCGTCAAAGATAGAAACATGAATGTATATCACATAAACAATATATCTGAATTACATATATAATATAGGTATTCATATTAGCATTTGAAAAGCTGTTAGATTATTAGAATTATAAATCCATATAGAAGAGGCATATTGATGGTTGTAACTCATGGATCAATGTGTATTAAAGAAGTTTAAGAGTAAAACTAACTATTTAATAAAACAACAAAAAAAGATATATCTGTAATGACATTCAGTTACAAAATCATTTTCTTCAAATCTTCATATGGTCTCTCACCATTTTTTTATTCATTTTGCAAAATTTAAGATTCTTAAGATGTGGTAGAAAATGCAAGTTCACCACGTGCAATTTGACCATACACCACAAAATGGGCACAAAGGAATCTATTTATTTATCCTCTTTTAAAGATTTAATAAACTTTTTAACGCACATTATAATTAATTAAATATAACAATTATAAGGCTAATAGAAAACGATTTTATTTTAAAAATGCACCACCTATCTCTAAAATCAACATATAGTAATGTAATACTTCTTGTATATTTTTTCCAAATTACTACATTTTTATATATTTTTAATAATTAATTCATAATTTGCTATTAAAATTTAAAAAATGAAAACTTTTTTGCAAACAAAACGCACAATCAAACTTCGAAATACCATATAATTAGCTAGTAAATCATGAAGAACTTTTTGAAATTATAATATTTTAATATTTTATAAATAATTAGTTCAGATTTTAGTTTTAAAGCTTCTAAGTAATCATGAAATTTTTTAGTCAGGTCTCTTGCATTTTTCAGCTTTGCATATATACTGTGCAAAAAAAAAAAAAAAATTGCATGGATGTTTCTTTAACTAGTTAATTTTACATTTATTTAGTTTCTGGGCCTAGGCTCTAGGGGAGCTTGATCATCTCAATTGATCTCATTTTTTGCAAAAATTTTTTAGCTTGTGCACATGACAAGTGCAAACATGCTACTGACTTTTTTTCAAATTTAACATATTCTTTATTTTTAAAATTATTTTTAATAAAATTAATATTTAATATAAATAATAGCAGAAAAATTAGTTTGGTAGGTTCATAGAATTACCCATACCCTACATCATATCTGAATGTCAGTCCAAATGAACACTATTTAGTAGGATCAATTTTGGATTAAATGGATATTTGGGTGTAGGTATTGGGATTTGCCAAGAACCCCAAAATCCTACTTCAATCCCAACTAAAGAATGAATCCTTCAAAGATCTATCCTTTAAACAAAATTTTGACAGAGTTTTTCTTGTATTTAGCTATTTTAGTACAAATTTGCTCAGTATTTTCATAAAAGAAAAGGCGAAGAATAGAGATAGACCTTGGGGATTTATTTTTCAAAGCTCAAAACCACAAGTTTTGGAGGCTCGATGCTTCCTTTGAAGTGCTGGATTGCTGCCGTACTTTCCATGCCACTCTCTGATGCCAAGTAGTGGCAAAACAGGGTAGAATGGGGCCTTTATCCTAGAGAAATTTGAGTAATCATGTGAAACCACTCCAAGCTGTTCAAACCTTTATCCTTGAGCAATTTGAGTGGTTTGCGCGTGGTTTGCTGGGATCTACCTCTGTACCTATGGGGATGCACTGATCTGGCCTCAGTTTGGCACAAACTGGGAGATTTTGTATGATTTGCTTGATTTTCATCCTTGGTCATGCTATTATGGTGCTGAACTGGATGGTTCTGTTTCTCTGTAGTTTTGTGTTGTTTTAGGCTTGTTTCAGGTTATGGTTATTATAAGGTTGAAAATGGTGCTTGAGTATTTATTGTGTCGATACCAATTGCAGCACCATTTTTTTATGGTTTGGTGTTTTATCAGTTTTAGAGTTGTTTTCATTTCAGATGCTTTTTCTTGCTGTTTACAATGTTCTTAAATTACAACATTTTTAAGATTTTTTTTTTGGGTGGTGAATGAAGCACATTTTCATCGTTTGCACTTCTTGCCTTTAAAGAGCAGGTGCATTATTTTTCTCTATTTTTTTCCCATGATTTGGAACTTACTGATAAAGTTTATGCACAAATGCACTTGTAGAAGAGGAAACATAATCAAAAGTTATAGTTCATTATAACTCAATTATGAAAATTCATCAAAATCATATTGATATCTTACCTGAGACATCCATTTTAAAATTGTTGTTTCAAAAATAAAAATGTTTGTCATATAATAATGGTGTCGCATAAGGTCAATTTATCACTCCATTATATTAATCAAATATGATATGATATGATGTAACTATATAATTATTACATTACAATTCATGTTAGAATTGTATTTTGGACGTCTCTTTGTTTAGAAGATTGAAGCTAGGGGCAGTCTACATTGAACCAGAAATTCTTTATAAGGCATAAAATTTCACAAAAATATTTTGATGATATTGGACTCATTGAAAAGGTCTCTTCGAGATCTACAATTGATATCTTATGGCCTTTGGGGGAATTTCAATGGTTTCCAAGTCAAAAATGGCCATAAGCCGTTATTGTAATCTGCTGACAATTTTCTTCCTATTTTTGGTAAGTCATGTCTTTCCATGAAAATATTGGATTGCAAAAATCTTATAATTTTTAGGGACTTTTTGAGTTCTATAATTGATATCTCATAACCTTTAATGAATTTATATGTTTTTTTGGTTCAAAAATGGCTAAAAGCTCCAGCTACAATTTAATGATTTTTTAGAATTTGAGTGATATTAAGAGTCCTTTAGATAGTAATTTAGATGGTTAGGATTATTCCTTAGATTCAAAGTCCATGATTGCTTTTGGATAGAAATTTTATTCATGCTTTTATTTATATTATAGATTTAAAATAATTTGCATATTTGATGATGGTGATAACAACAACAAAACCTTAATCGCAAACTAGTTGAGGTTGGCTACATGAATTTATCTCTATTCATCTTAGTTTCGAGTCACATTTTCATTGGATTCATGTTCATCATGTATGACTATAGTTTTATGTTGGTTGTCAACTTACTGCACTCCTTTATTCAGGCTTGAAACCAGTTATGTAAGTTTAATATTTATTTAATTGAAATTCATGAAGTTGTAGTTGTAAACCTACAACAAGCAAATGGAACAAAAATGTATATTTGTAGAAAAAATTTATGTACATTTGAAGATATTTCTACATTTTTAATGTATTGCCCAAATTATATGGCATTGTAGGTTGATATCCTACAATGTACCCCAAATTCATGCCAAATGGAAAAGAGAGGCGCAGATTCTCTCCTTTTTTTGGGATATGTGGTCAGTTTTATATGGAAAAAAGGATTCGAGTGGTTTACCTTGTAAAAGAGTAATTGTTAGTGGAATCTGCATGAATTGGTCATATCCAAGCACCAAGGAGAGTGGAAGAACTCTTCTTCCCTGACTCTATGCTGTTCAAACACCACAATGAAGAAAAAAAAAAAAGCATAATTGCTTTGACTTGATACTAGCTGATACTATGTAGAACTTGCAGTTGCCAGTCTGTACCACCCACACCAAACAGCACAGGCTAGAACACACCTTGGTTTCATATTTTCCATGGTATTGGGTGCATTCTAAGACCTGGTTTCCTACTAGTCCAATTATGGGACAGAGCCATGTACTGGCTAAGTAGGCAATGGTCCCCCCTAAAACTTAGGTATTCCTTTTATATTATATAGGCTTAACATACAACTCAACTCAACTAAGCCTTTCCCAACTACATGGGGTCGGCTACATGAATCTGCTTCCTCCATTCTGCTCTATTCAGGACTAAGTCGATATTTAAATTATAAATAATTATATCTTTTTTAATTATTTCTGTTCATGTTAGTTTAGGTCTACCTCTATCTCTATCCTTACCATGGATTGTTAAAAGATCACTCTTTCTAATTGGAGCATCTAAAGGTCTTCGTTGTATATGTCCAAACCATCGTAATTGATTTTCTCTCATTTTATCTTCAATTGGAGCTACTCCTATCATTTCTCTTATATTTATTTCTAATTCTATCTTTTAAAGTTTTACCAGATCCATCTTAACATACACATTTTTTACACTTAATTTATTCACATGTTGTTTCAGTATTGCCCAACACTCTCCATATAGCATAACTGGCCTAATAGCGGTTTTATAAAATTTTCTTTCAATTTTAATGGGATGCGCCGATTATACAATTCTCCGAAGCACTCCTTTACTTAATACATCCTGCTTTAACTCTATGATTTACATCTTAACTATTTCACCTTCTTTAGATAATTGATTTCAAATACCTAAATTTTTCACTCCGTATCTCTTGGCTTGCAATATTCACTGTCTATTCACTTTATTACTCCTACTAAAATTACATTTCATCTATTCAATTTTAGTTCTCAATCTTAAAATCTTAGATTCTAAAGCCTCTCTCCAAATTTCTAGCTTAGCATTTACTTCAAATTTAGTTTCATCAATCAACACTATATCATCTGCAAATAACATGCACCATGGGATATCATTTTGAATTTATTTGGTTAATTCATCCATAACTAATACAAAAAGATATGAACTTAAGGCAGATCCTTGATGTAAACCTATAGTAATTGAAAACTCACTAGTTTCTCTATGTTATTTTAATAATAGTTATTGCTCTACCATACATATCTTTATCAATTCTATGTACCTTTTGGTAACTCCTTTTTTCTCTAAAACTCACCATATTATTTCTCTAGGTACTCTATCATATGCTTTCTCTAAATCAATAAAGACCATATAAAGATTTTTTTTTTTTATATCTCATCAATCTTCTTAATAAATAAATAGCTTTCATGGTCGATCTTTCAGGCATAAATCCAAATTGATTATTGGACATCAAAGTTTTAACTCTTATTCGATTTTATATTACTCTCCTATAATTTTATTGTATGACTCATCAACTTAATCCCTCTATAATTTGCACTGTTTTGAATCTCCTTTATTTTTGTATATGGGTATTAATATGCTTTTTTTAATCATCCGACATTCTTTTATTTGCTACAATCCTATTAAATAAATTAGTTAACCATATGACTCCAATTTCTCCTAAGCCTTTCCAAACCTCAATAAGGATTGCATCTAGTCCTAATGCCTTTACATTTTTTATTTTACTTAAAACCTTTTTAACCTCAAGCATGCTAAATCTACGAAAAAAATTATGTTCATTCGTTACTCCTAGGTTATTAATCTTCTACCTTTAATTTTACTAAATTATTTTTATTTAATAATTTTTTAAAATAACTTTTTTATTGTTCTTTTATCTCTTCTTCTTTACTAAGGCTCTTTCATCTTTTTTTCTTAATACATTTAATATAGTTCAGATCTTTATTTTCTTTTCTCTTAGTTTTGCTAGTTTGTATATGTCTTTTTACCTTCTTTCGTATCTAGTCTATATAAATCATCATAGGCTTTAAGTTTGGCATTACTTACCGTTTTTTAGCTTCTTTCTTTGCATCTCTATACTTTTTAAGACTTTTTTCATCCTTAGTCTCTTGCCAAATTTTGTAATTTGTCCTTTTAATCTTGATGACAGCTTGAACTTCCTCATTCCACCATCAAGTTTTCTTTCCTACTAGTCTACTCTTTTGATTCTCCTAAAACTTCTTTTACTATGTTTTTTATGCATTTAGTTGCTTTTTTTCACATTAAATTGGGATCACTAATCTATATTCATAGTCATTACGCTTACTAACTTTTCTTTAAATAATTCTAGTTTTTCTCCTTTCAAATTTCACCATTTAATTTTTGGATTAATAGTTTTACGTTTTACTCTAGATTTCATTTTTATCCATATATTGCTATTATCCTATGTTGTGAAGTTAAACTTTCTTCTGAATAACTTTATAGTTTTTGCATGTTATTTGATCTACTTTCCTACTTAAAAAGTCTATTTGACTTTTATTAGATCCATTTTTAAAAGTTATTAAATGTTCATCTCGCTTTTTGAAATAAGTGTTTGCTATTGTTAGATTATATGCCACTGCAAATCTAATAAGCTTACACCGGCTTCATTTCTGTCTCAAATCCATATCCTCTATGTACCATTTCAGAACCATCCTTCTATTTTTCTATATATCTATTAAAATCTCCTCATATATATATCTTTTCTTCTTGTGGTATTTCTTACATTACTTATCTATGTCTTTCCAAAATTGTGTCTTAGTTTATTGGTCTAATCCTACTTGTGGTGCATATGCACTAATTATGTTAATTTTATTATTCTAAATTATAAGTTTTAGTGATATAATTCAGTCTCCTTTCCTAGTTACTTAACAACATATTCCTTAAAATTTTGTCTATAATTATTCTTACTTCATTTTTATTTTTATTTTTTCAGTGTAATATATCTCGTATTCTCTATTTCTTTAGATCTTTCACCTACCCATTAGTTTTTTTGTAAGTATATCATATTTACTTTTCTCCTAATCATAGTATCAACTATCTCCATTGCTTTACCTATTAGTGTTCCTATGTTCCAAGTTGCTACTCTAAGCTGATTGTCATGGATTAACTTCTTTACTCACACTCGTCCATAGTGCAGGGACCCTTGCCCACTTATCACCGCACTCGGGCGCCGGTGCGGCGCGCCTTGCCCATTTTTCAAAATATCCGAGGCAGATGCAACACGTCTCTTAACGGGGACGTCCTAACCTTTCGCATAATTTGATTTAGTAGATTCATATTTTAAGGGATCTGACAAAGTTTTACGTTGGTTGTCAGCTACCTATCGCAATCCTCTTCCTTTACCCTGACTTGGGCCGGCCTTGGCGGAGTTATTATATAGGCTTAACATCTAGAAAAAAAAAAACTCTCTCCTTGTAAGATAGACTGGTCTAGTTGTCAATTTAAATACAATTACTTTAAGGTATAATTTTCTTATTTTAAATAAATACAGGCATTTAGAAATTATCATATACCAGGACAAGATGAATTTTGCTTTCTTTTTCCACACAATTAATAAAGGCATATTCCCACTTGTCTCATATATATATATATATGATTGGTAACATTTAGTTAGCATAAAGATAATTAATTTAGGAAATTTATTTATTTTTAGTTAATGAAACTACTAGAAACTTAAATTTTTTATTACTTTTTTCGTAACTTTTGTTCACCTTGTCGTCGAGCCATGGGCTTATTTGGATCAACTAACATTTGAAATTATATTCTCATAGATTGATAAACAGATTTTATTCAACATCACTAAACTATGCATAGATAATATATGTCTGAATGCATGTGGTAGAATAGGGAATATTGTCTTTCTCCTATATGACAAAATACTGTGATTAGATTTTATTTTGCTTCTATCTCTAATCATTGTATTTAATATATGCTTTTTGTTGGTCCACCTGAGGAAAAATACTGGCTGCCCCTGGGTCCAACCTATGATGCCTGCTATTAAGCTGGACTTCAATCCTTGGATTTATAATGTAACTATGATAATCTTTCTTATTATTAAGTAGTTTGTGACAGTTTATTAAAATTGATAGATTCTTTAGTCTAACTAAAATTAGTCACAACTATAATAGCTGCAGGTCATACTGATAGTCCTCAGGCCCTTACTCTTGCTGTAACAAACTCAAATAAATCAATATGCCATCAGAATCAAGCAGCAATTCTAGACCCATGTTGTACTAGATTGAGTTTAATGATTTCAAATTGAATATGGCTATAATCCAGGCATTGTGGAATTATTGCTTGATCTTGAAATAACATATGCAATTTAGAAAACTATTTGTTTCTATTTTTCATTTTTTTTCTCTCAACTCTCTTTTCTATGGACGAATTTCATGTGAAGCCTTATGATGAATTTTATCACAAGAGTTATAAAGGCTGAATATCGTGAGTTTAATTAATGCACTCGGTCCAGACATCACACATGTATTGATATTTAAATGGAATAATTGATTTAAATCTCATGATCCCTGAATTGTCTCTTTCCATCAACAACTGAAGTTTTCAATCTAATTGGTCTCAGCCTAGGGGTCTTAACTGAGTTGTCAGTGCCATCTTATCTTTACTTCTCTTTGAATGAGGCATGAGAAATTGCCTCTGGTGTGTTTTGGCCTCTTGCTGATTTTCAACAGGAGAAAACTGGAAGTTTCAGATCCAAGCACAAAACTAGATACAACTCAATTCAACTCATCTAAGCCTTTTTCCAACTACATGGGGTCGGCTACATGAATCTGCTTCCTCCACTCTGCTCTATTTAGGACTAAGTCGATACTCAAATTATAAAACTTAGATCTGACCTAAAAATACAGATTGAGAGATTCATTGTACATCAATCCTTTTGTGTTTTTCTACTGCAAATATTGCTTCTGAATTATGACATTAGGTTCCTAGCTCATCATCTATTAGAGTTGATTGTTGTCTAGAGTGTGGATGTAGATGTGTGTGGTAATCCATACACTTAGGTCATCTTTTCCTGTTAACTCTTTGCTGCTGTAGTATTTCTATCAAATTACAAAATTCTAGAAGAATCAAATTATGTTATTCTTTGTGTATTGTATGAAGTAGGAATTTATGACTATTCTAATTTTTTGACTTCAATTGTGTAATAGAAATTTTGATATATACTGAAGTTTATTATGTTGATTTTCTTTTTTATACTCACAATGATGAATTTTCTCCGATATGTGTTTCTGTTTGGTTCATACAGATGTGCTGTAATTTTTTTATTTGTGATTTATTCTTTATGTAGGTTCAGACTGTCTTCTCAACGCTAGAAAGGTCTTTTACTGCATCCATGTTATATGTATACGCTGTCACTTTTCATTTGTCATTCTTTCATCATGTCTCGTATGATCTGAGCTGCAGCCTCTTATGTTATTAATTCTAATCAATATTTTCATTTCACATCAATTTATTTCTTAGTTTTGTAGTTATCAGATTTTCAAGTTTTGGCTAAAATGGATTGGTTTCAGTTGGCCAGTTTTTGGCTACTTTTGGTCAATTTTGATTGAGTTTGTCTGGTTCAACTAGTTTTAGCAGCTTATTAAAATGAAATAAAGTGAAAAAAATCTTAAAGGTCATTAATATGCCATGTGCTTATAGTAGTTTTCTTGCCTAGATGGATAATTAAATAAAATTGAATAAAATATAGTTAGATGCATTTTTTCTTAGATATTGATTTTATAATCTTGTCATTACTGAATCGGTGTATATATAATTAGTTCTATACTATTATGTGCTTGTTAATTTATGCTTGATTGAGTGAATTTTTTGTTTTTTACACAATACGTTAGTATGTTATTGTAATCTATTTTTGATTGAGTGAATTTTCAACTTTGTCCGCTTTTATCTTTGCTTTTTTGGTATTCTATGGTTACCTAAGGGATGCACCTTGCTTCCATTGGGTATCCCATGAAATAGCATAGCTGACTTTCTGTTTCCATTTTGTTTGGGTTAATTTATCTTATATACACAGGTCATCCAAGACTCTGAAATTTAAGGAGTTATTCTTTTTAACCTTTTACATCATAAATGACGTAAGATTAGTTAATATTTTGAATCCAATATACAAATTTCTTTCATTATATAATTCTAGGGCATAACTGCAAAGATCCAAAGGTAGTCTAGCTTGACTTATAAAGTTCACCATCTATGCAAGGTTACATTTCTCCAAACAACCCTTTTTTTCTAAGGGCATTCCGGTGCAATCCAAGGAGATTCAGAACTTATACATAATCTCACTCTCCAGTGTAGAACTTTATCATAAACTAAACATAACAGGAAAGATCAAAAGGGGGTCTAGCATTATTTTCCATGAATATGCACAAGATCATGCTTCCCTGTTGTTTTATCTGAGGACATGCAGATGCAATGTAAAGAGATTTAGAACATGAATAAATGTATGTCTCTCTTAGTGCATAACAGCATCGCACCGAAGGGAATCCAGCAAGACTTATCATGTGCTGGACCCCACTGTTAAGGTCATGCTTCTTCTTTGTAGCAACCCTGTTTGCCAAAGGACATCTTCTCAATGCAATTCCTTAATGCATTCTTGATGGATTTCCTTAAGATTTCTACTAATACTCTAAACTCTGAGCTTTTCAGAAGAATCAGAATAGTGGTCCATGAGTTACATATCCAAATACCTCTCAAGTAATCATATGTAAAAGTAATGAAGTGCTTGTCTACCTACCCACATGGGGAGCTTATACCCAACTTAAAGGATGCGTAAACAAAAGTATATCTCATTTTGAAAATTGGTCAAATTGTGGAACTACTGGACTGGACTTATTCTTACAGTTATAGGTGTGGAGTTGTTCCATTTCCCACCCATATGAGGAGCTTGGAAACTGGCCTTCTTGTCCCCTCCTTCAGCATTGATCAGCTAAGTCTTTTTCTAGGAGCCGGTTGTCCCACTCCTTGCTCCACCTATATAATGGTTGCTGACTCTCCACCCCTCTAGGGGCATATAACCAGTGAAAAGAGAGAATTATAGAAGAGGTCGGAAAATTAAGGTCTAAGAGGAAGAGGAAAGAAAAGAGGAGAGAAACAGAGAGAGAAGATGATCCAATTGTTGCATCTTGATTCTTGACTTCTTAATCCTTGAAACTGTTTTTAAATTTTAATATCTATGGACTCACCTAGATGGGAATGCTGTTGTGAAAAAGGAATTGAAGAATGGAACACAAACACCGTACATCGGAAGGAAAGTATGGCTTATTTTTGGTTAAATAGTGAAGAAGGATAAAACCAATTCCAAGTAGCTGTTTTTTATTGATGCTTGGTAAGATGGTTCAATCTAGTGTTACTGGGACACTTCAAATTTTGGCTTTTTTGATGTGTTGGACACTATGTCATACAATTCTTTGGCCCTTTATTCCATCAAATTATTATGCCATCATCACTGTTTCTGCTTTGAGGACTTCTATTTTAATTCTAATATAATAATTAGCAACTTTTTTATTAAATTTCATGAATTTAAGGAGCGTAGGTCTAACTCATTATTCATTGTATGTATATATTGGTGCAGTTTCCATATATAAGATATAGATGTCTCCCCGAGTCCATGGTTTCTAGAAGATTCCTATGCTGAATTCTTTTGGACAGTTGGACACCATTCAATCTCATGACCTTGTCGTTACACACTAATGGTGGTTGTTGTTTGTATCTTTTTGCTGGTTTCATCTTACTTTTTGATACATTTGTGCTTTTGTATCTTTGCCAGAACATGCCTTTTTTTGTATAGAATTCATTCTCCTTGACATAGATATATCATACAATTTATCTGGCAATATTCTATATATAAACCCATATGTTTCAAATTTGTGAGTTTACATATTTGAACTTTTAACTTTGCCTTAGCTCTTCTTATCTTGTCTTGCTTGATTCCGTAGGGGCCGTGGATTTCTCACCCTTAATGATGTCTACGAGGTATTCTTTATTTAAACAATTCATGATTTGAGTAATGGTCTCTGGTATTTTTGTTCATATCATAATGTGCATGGAGGTTTGTTTGGTTTTGGTCAGCTCTCAACGCAATCCAACCTACTTGAATTGTAGCTCAGCTTTTAGCTATTTGAACTATGAACTCATCATTAACCTTTATCATTTGGTTCTATGTGAGTTTAACCTCCATTTGCATAGATTCTTTTTGTTTCTAGATAATAAATTTATTGTATGTTGATAATAGTATTCACGATTTGAGTCTATTGGTGATAGTACACCAAGAATGCTACTATGCATGACCTAGGTGATGACCAGATATATTAAAAATTAGGGTTTTTTTTCCCATTCATGAAGACATTATGCATTATCATTATCAATCTCAACTCAACTCATCTAAGTTTTTTCCCAACTACATGGGGTCGGCACATGAATCTGCTTCCTCCACTCTACTCTATTCAGGACTAAGTCAACATTTAAATTACAAATAGTTATATCTTTTTAATTATTTTGTTCATGTTAGTTTAGGTCTACCTGTACTTCTATCATTACCATGGATTGTTAGAAGATCGCTCTTTCTAACTGGAGCATCAATCTATTTATTCTATTAGGATGCAAGCATGGATAAATGCCTTTGCTCTACATTTCTTTGCTCCTGCACATACTTTTTATGCACATATCTGTCTTACGCGATACATACCTTTATATTTGTTTCTCTTGATTATTTTTTTTTCTATTACAATATTTACTATTTATTGTGAATTCTAAGTTGAGGACCAGTGGTGAAATAATGTTACAGGCACTAGCCAAACTTGGGTTCTCCCTTGACTCACCTGCCTTTTATACAGTCTGCGAGGTACTATACATCTGTGTTTTACTTTTCCAAAGCAATTATTTTTCTAAAAGAAATTATGCATCTTGTGCAATTATTTTAGTAAGCAGTTTTCTATACGTAAGAATATTCAGGCAAGAGGATTATATGGATGCCTGCTTATATTTCAAATCATTAGCAGTGCAAGCGTAGAGCAACAAGCCCTCCTTTGAGATATATGTATCCCTTATCAGCATGGTAGTCATCTTCAAAATTGGAGCAAATTTATGTTGAAGTATGAGCAGTTACAACTTTGCAAATGAAATGAGCTTCCATCATACTGGCTATTTATCGGGATGGTGATAAACCTAATATTGTTCGTAATGTTGTTAAAAGCACTAAACGCACTTGAGGGCAAAGGGCTCTTAGAGCCTAGGTGCAAAGCACAAAACACAAGTGCACACCTGAGTAAAATGAGGTACACATTTGTTTAAATAAATGATAAAATAATATACAAACAATATTTATAACATAATAAAAAGGTAAATAATCATAATAGTAATATATTTAGCCTATTAGCTCAATGAAAAACCTCTTTCTCAGGATGCATTTCCTCTGCTTGCTCAAATAATAGCATATTTTTTGATATTCCAGTCTTTCAAATTTTAGCTTTTTTTATAAGGTAAGAAAAAATTGTATGAGATGGTACATGATAAAGTTAACATAGTCTAATAAATGACGGGCTTAAAAAAATTACAAATATAGTTATTAAGAAAGACATGCTTCTTTTCTGCCTTGAATCAGATAAAAAATGCACATTTTCACCTCATATGCGTCTACATGAAGGTGCTTTGTTGAGGATATAAAAGGTGTCCAAGTTTTAGTACATTGTGCCTTAAGTGTGCCTTAGGGCATAAGAAGCGCCTAGCCCTTTTTGTTTTGCACCTTACTAAGGCGTGCCTTTGACAATGCTGATTATTTCTTTGTTAACAAAAACCATAAGAAATAATGGTGTTATCTTTTCTATGTTTAGCTTGGTTAGTAAACAAATGAAAGGTCTATACAATGTAAGCATAAAGCACAGGATGAAGCTGTGAAGTCCCTGTGTATTATCCTCCTACACTTTGATGTTAGGTTGATTCCAGTAGGTGTCCAAGGATAAAATAGAAAGACTTCATCAGCCTCTCCTCACCCCACCCTGCCCCCTTCAAGCTTTTTCTTTTTTGCCCCTAAGAAATGCAACAAAAAATAAGCCATTTCATTTGCTCAGATCAATTGTCTTCACCTACAAACAAGTGTAGGTTAGTGAATCACCTTTCATGTTAATTCAACTGAATCACCCACTCTGGGTTCAGCTTGACCCAGACCCAACCCAAATCTTTTAGACGTAGGCCTGTATCTGGGTTAGGTGGTGTACATTTCTCTGTGTTCGAATCAGCTCTAAAGTTTGAGAAGCCAGTCCTAATCTTTTAGACTAATTTTTGTCAGGTCGAGTAAGGTTTGTTCTGGTCTGGTGTGATTGAATCCAATTTTCCAAGTCCCATACCAAATCTGATTGATGGTTAGCTCTTAATTTGAGATCCATGACTGATCCATGCATCTTTCTTAGAATATTGGTGAGGCATTTGCACTTCTATCTGAAACCAACCAAATTTCATTAAAAACTTGTATAGAATATAAATTTGATCACGTGGACATATGTGGCTGCTAGGTGATTAAAGTTTTCTTTCCTGGCTATATTGTTTCCACCCACTTACTGTTTTAAAATATTTATGGTAGCAGGTGGTTGGGCTATCATATAATGCCTGTGCATTTTACAGGTGCATGTGCAGTTCGTGTTCAGTTTTTAACTATATTAAAAAGTTATCAGGGTGCACACAAATAGATAAGATTAAGTGAGCAGTCAGAAATAATTAAGTATTAAAAAATTGATTACAAATTTGGCACTTATTTGAGAGCCTATTTTGACTTAGTATGATATGTATCATGATAAAAATCATAATATCACTCGGTGCATCATGTTCAAATTACAAGTATAAAAATGCAACAAAGAAATCTACAAATTGTGAAAGTAAAGTGGGAAGAGAAGGGGAAAAACATGCAATCATTGGCATGGAGCCTAGAACACATGCATGCTGCATGGGCCTATGAGGGGGGCACCTAACAGCCTTCTTTATGGCCCAACTGCATGTGGGGAGTTCATTGGTTCCAATATGACGTTTGCATATGCTTGCACCTATGTTGCTTCATGAACCACTTCTTAAAAAGTATACTCACCATAGAATGCGACATCTTGATAATGTATAAGATCATATCCACAATGTTTGAAATTTTTGTTGAAGCATTTTTTGAGATGGCATGCGTATTATACCTGCCCTCTGCATTTTCTTGTGATTTGTATTCTTTTACAATTAAACATGGTGGAATCATGTGCATTCTTTGAATTACTGCAACTATTTTTTGATCTTTCTCTTGATCATGTTAGAGCTTTGATAAGAACAAGATGGGAATGGTTCGGTTGGATGAGTTCATATCGCTTTGTATTTTTGTACAGTCAGCCCGGTATGTAAATTCCTGTACCTTAATTGAAACTTCTTAGAGTTGTTCTCCATTATAATATATATTCTTCTTTCATTTTCATCTTTATCTTTGTTAGGTAGGCCAATACTTTTTTGTTTCATTAGGATTTCAACTTATAACAGGCAGCACATTGAATTCATTTTGCTTCTGGGGCAATAGCTGCTTCTTCATTCTACCTAATTACTTTTAAGTCTATTTTGGTCCATATTACTTGTACAATTGTACCATCAGCTGTGTATAAATTATAGTAACCTGATTTAAACCTGTTTAGAGTTCTTCATTATATAATATACTTCTTCATTTTCATCAGCATCTATTATATGAGCCAAGGTTTTAAATCTCATAAAATGGGACCGTCCCACTTTTTTTTTATGGAATGGGACGCATCACTATCTTGCCCCGTTTTCACACTTGCAATAAGGAGTATTCAAAGACGAGCCAATTGGGATATAGAGATGATGGTGGGATGGTTGTGTCCCAATACTTGAGATGGCAACCAGTTCTCGCATCCCACGAGACACCCTATAGGACCTGAAACCGTGATAGAGGAAAATGCTTTTTGTTTTTTCTGGAATTCAATTTATGACAGAATATAAATTTAGCTGGATTGCATTTGGAGGGGCCTGTCATGTTCCATTAAGTTAAGATGCATCGTCAACAAAGCTGTCGGTGAACTCGTTTCTAAACATTTTTACATGAACTGGAACATTGTATACATTAACATGAAAACACTTAAAAAGCTTAAGTTTCTTTTTCGAAGCCCACCAAATATGTTATAGAGAAACCCCCATGTTTTAGGAAAAAGATAAATACATGCATTAGTAAGTGTCATGTCCTCCATACTATGTGGTCTTTACATGGATGCATTGTTAATATTTGAACTTGCCTTGTGTATCCTATGATTTGATTGTACTAGGTTAACTTACTCTAACTCGTTCACTTGATCTTGCAGTAACCTGTTCAATTCTTTTGATACAACTAAGCAGGGAAGAGTGACATTGGATTTCAACCAGTTTGTTTACTGCAGTAAGTGTTTGTCATGTTGGTCCTTCAACTTTTGTAGTTCTTCTGTTCTTTTTCGGTTTGTTTTTCATGTTGTATAAAATCCTTTTTTGGGTCAATAGTCCACCACAATCATCCTTTGTGAGTGCTATACTGATTTAAATAACTCTACATGGCAAATACTTCATGCAACATCCCGAACATCCCAGATGGCAATTCTTGATGTCCACATTTTTCATTTTTTTTTCCTTTTTTGTGCAGCGGCAAACTGCAGGATATAGAAGCTGCTGATTGTTTTAGGCTCAGCATCTGGCCATGTATTGATATTGCATCCTCTCTTGTACGCTAATCTTGTGGCGTCCTGTTTGCATTGTAATATCAATTATAAAGTTTAGATATATCTACATTGTAGTAAAATCTCTTATTTATAAGTCATTTGTAACATCGGTAAAGCTGTTAAGCCATGTAGTTTAGATACAGCATTGTTGTAATACATGGTGTGTACAGAGGGGACTTATAAATTACCAAGAAATTCCATGATCCAAGTTGGCAGCCCAAAGAATGAACCGTTGGACGTAAAGGTCTAAAACATTTATGAGAAGAAAATCATATGTTTTGAAATCCTCTTGATTATGCTGATTTTTTTTTCCCCTCTTATCTATCAAGTTTTCTGAAATATATATAGTTCTGAGTTGGGAATGACTTCTTGATATATAGGGTAAGTCATTTCTCATATACAGACATTTTAAATGTTTTAGAATACTACCAAAATTTAGAAATTATATTTGTAGCTTAGATCATCAAATTTGTGGTGGGTGTAAAGTCCTCTATTTACACTCGGCATTTTTGCTGCACCGATGTAAACATGACCAAAATATCTTATTCGTTGGTGGTGGTAGAATGTTCATTTCTGATGATAGGATTATTTATTATGAATCCCTGCTTAATTTAACACAAATTTCTCATTCTATGTATCAAATTAATGAAAGAGATGACTCAAAATTCTGGAACTCAATGATCTATAAGCTCTCAGCTTTGACAAGTCCTAGAAAATGTAAGTCCTACAAGATGGAGCAACATATATCACCTTTCTGGAGGAAGGTGGCATCTTATATGTTGGTGGGGTTGTATGATCCACGGGCCTTACCAATTGATGGAAATTCCTACCCCCAATCACTGCATGATCCAGGGATCTCCTTAATTGATCGAAATTTCTCATTCAATTACTGCCCCCTTGCCTAGGGGTCTATTTCCATGATAGCTTACCTCGGCTTACAACGAGGTCTATGCAATCAAAATATAAAGTCTAAGCAACACCTCAATCTTGGATGGTAATGGGAAGTATGCTTTCGCTTTTTACACAATACCATGCATGCTAACAAGAATATAAGTAATATTTGAAGGAGAGATTGGTAAGTAATCAAGGAAGGTTGTCAGAATGTGTTTTAATTTTAAACAATATAAAGCATGATGAAATACATGAAGAAAAAGATATTGCCTTTTTTGTGCGAAGTGGAGCATATATGCGCCAAAAGTTTTGCTAAGGCACCGAAAAGTAGTCTAACAAAATAATCATAGGGCTCTAAGATAGCTATTTAGAATCTGAGCAAGAAATATATATATATATATATATATATATATATATCTGTGAAGATTTGAGCTACTTTTATATGCATATGAGGGAATTATTAGATTGCTTTTACAAGCATATGGAGAAATTATTATTGGAGCGTATTTTTTTGCATTAGTAGCTTTGATAATATTGATCCCGAATGAGATGGCAATCAAGAAGAAATATTTTCCTTATAAATCAATTGGTTCTTTCTCAGAGTAATTTTACATCAGGTAAGGTGAATCCTAAATAAAGTAAAATAGGTTGATGATTTGAAGAAAAAAAATCTTTTTCAATAAGGCTTCCTCCCTCAATTTCATTCATTTTCATCCTGAATGACTAGGTCGTAGGCCTAGCAAGCCTCAAACAACCATCTCCCTCTTTTGTTTTATTCTTACAAAAAATGTTATTTATAAATACTGTACCATAGGTTTACATTTTAAATAAATTCTTTCTTAATTGTGATCCTATTTTCCTTTACATTGTAGTTAGGGTATAAATATGAAAGAAGGTATAATTTTCTTTAAAATCAAGATTTTAAATTTTGTATAATGGGATCTTACTAATTTTTTTATAGAATAAGACATATTATCATCCTGTTTCCATATTGACACTAGAAACTAGAAGATATCTTAGGATATGATTCCATTGAAATGCTAGGATAATGATAAAATAGCTCTATCAAATGACAATCCGATGTTCTATGAAATGTTTCGTTAAGATATAAAATCATAGTTAGAATAAGAATCAGGATTTGAATCTTGAATCTTTTTTCTAAGATTGCTACGTAAAGTTTGCTATTGTTGTGTATTTGTGACTTGAAGAGAGAAAAAACCTCCTAACATAGAGGTTAATTCGTAGCATCTAATATTGTTTGCGATTGCCACCCAATATAAGATATATATATTGCTGATCATAGAGCTGCCATTGGAGTCTTTCACTTTTTTTTTTTTTTTTGGACGATCACACTAATTTAGGGTGAGTCAAGTTCGATATATCAGAATACAAAATTTGAGTAAGAACCAAAGGGTACGGGTCATCCTGCTTTCAGCTTCAAGGTCCAGAGTGATGGACCACTCGGATAGCTACCCAGTCAGCCGCTGAGTTGACTTTCCGATAGATGTGCCAAATCTGGGCGCTATAAGTGTTCTGAAGCATAGTCCGAATGTCGTGGATGAAAGGGTTGGCAGGTGAATGGTCGCCGGAGTCTATCGAAGCCAGCGAATAACATTAATAGAATCCCCTCTATAATAAGCCTTCGGATGTCCAGACTACTGATGGCATAGGATATACTAGCCCACATAGCATACAACTCAGCTAGTGGCACAAAGAGGTCAAGAGGGCCGAATCCTTCAGCTGCCAACATTGTACCATCTGACCATCGAATCATAAAAGCTGATCTGACAAGTCTACCTCAAACATTCACATCAAAGTTGATTTTGACAAACCTTAAAGATGGGGGCTTCCAAGAGATAAAAATCATGTGCTGGTGCGCTGCCAAGGCAGCAGGGAAGCCCCAGAGGCTAGAGTTATCAGAATCAAGAGCTATATGATGGAAATGTACTCAATAGATAGGGATAAAGCTGTCCTGACAATCTTGTGGGGGAAGGCAATCTCATTAGCGAAGATAAGCCAATTCCAAGATAACCAGACTTGATGAGCTATGTAAGCAATCGTAGCACCCAACTGCCGGATACCCCTCTGCATATCTCGCCGAATCAAACCCAGAAAGGATGTGCGACAAGGATCAGTACTATCATCCTCAGGGCGGTAACCCAAGATCTGTCATATCTATCTCGCTTGGCCGCAAGTGAAGATAGTATGATCGGCAGTCTCCTCCTCTAAACCGCATAAAGGGCATATATGCTGGATTGACATGTCCCTCCCAAAGAGCAAATAGCGTGTAGGAAGACAGTTCCATGCCAGTTTCCATATAAAGAGTTGAACTCTATGGTGAATGGGAATCTTTCAGATCTATGACACATCCATCGTATGCCGAGGCTAAGGTCTATAAATTTGCATTAGATCCCTGATAGGAGCACGAGATGTACATGATCTTCTCCATAATTTGATGTCAGAGGTATAACCCAAAAAAAGAGGAATAGAGAGAATGCGCTGGTGGAGCTCCTTAACGAAAAGAGTGGAGACCAAGGAGATATGCTAGGCATAGTGATCCTGAGCTAATAAATCAGTGACTCTTATTCTGTGAGGGATATCAGTGCTAACAAAGGTAGGCCACCGGGATAGGGATAAATCTGCAATCCACGTATCCCGAACAACATCCACAAAGGATCCGTTACTAATCATCCAAGAGATGTTGTTCAGAATGACCGAAGCATATCGGCAGACCTCCTTCTAGAAGAAGGAATATCCATGAGTAGGCTAAGAATATATGTAAGGGGTCCAGTCTCCGTATTTGGCACGCATAAATGAGTTCCACAAGTAATGCGGATCAAGCAAGAATCACGTAGTATGCTTAGCAATCAAAGCCTCCCTCCTATCTGTGATGGACTGGATCCTAAGCCCCCCATCTGTGATCGGCATACAGACAATGGTCCAAGCTAGAAGATGAATACCATGACCGTCTTGCATCGAGGCCCAGAGAAAGTCCTGTATGCATCTCTCAGTCCTCCTCAAACAAGTCACTGGAATAGCTGCATTGGATAAGATGTAAAGAGGAAGAGAAGTGAGTACTGAGCGAATAAGGGTGACCCTAGCCATCATAATGATTGCGGACTCGTCGTTCAAGGTAACTGAAATTGGTACTCCGTGGCCGATGCCCTATAATAGGTATCCCTAGATAGGAGAGATGGCCAGCTCGAACAGAGATACCCAAGATTTGCATGATAGTCCCCCTTATAGTAGAGTTAGTCCTCAGATTGAAGCAGATCATGGACTTACTTAGGTTAACTTTCTGTCCAGAGGCACGACAATAAGACTAAAGTAATGCAGCAAAAGTAGTAGCATTGTGGATTGTCGCCCTGCCCAGAAGGATGCAATCATCAGCAAATAAGAGGTGATAAAGCGAGGGCCCATGGGGGCCCGCGCTATAAGGGACCAAAGTGGAATCTTGCTGAGCCTGAGATAAAGCCCGAGATAAAGCATCAGCAGAGAGAATGAACAAGAAAGGGGAAAGAGGACATCCCTACCTCAGTCCCACAGCTGAATGAAAATAGTCCGTCTAGCCACCATTAATAATGATAGAGAAGGACAGCCGGTGAACACATGCCCTAATCTAGGCAACAAAGAGGTCATCAAACCCAACTCATGAAGAGTTTGGTAGAAAAAATTCCATCTTAATCTGTCATAAGCTCTCTCCATGTCCAACTTAACGGCCATAAGACACTGACGGATAGAGGCTCGATGAAGATCATGCATGATTCTTGAGCTTACAGGACATTATCAAAGATACAACATCCTTTGAGGAAAGCCCCATGCTCAGGAGAAATAAGACAAGGAACCATCATACTCAGGCGAGAGACTAAGAGTCATGCGCAGACCTTATATAAGGTAGTGCGGAGACTGATAGACCGATAGTGCTATGGAGTGGTAGCATCAAGTCACTTAGGCACCAGGGTAACAAGAGCCTGGTTCTAGTTAAAGGGAATAGTTTTAGATAGAAAAATTAGCTGGATGGTCTGCACAACATCCTGTCTCACAATATTCCAATAATGACGAAAGAAAAAAGGTGGAAATTCATCGGGCCCAGGGGCCTTATCATATCCAAGGTTCCATAACGCCTTTCGAATCTCCTCCAAAGTAATCAGCCTGGTAAGAAGGTCGTTATTCGCTTCATATACCTTATTGGGTGTAGACACAGGAAAGACAGGGAACCCATCACCTGTTTGCTCAGTCCATCTAGACTGAAAAAAGTGAAGGAGTTGGTCCCTAATCACCTGGACATCCTCCTAAAAATTTCCCTCATCATCAGCTAAATGTCGGATCCAGTTCACCGCACGACATTTTAAAGTGGCCTGATGAAAGAATCTAATATTCTGATTACCTTCCTTATCCACTGAATCCGGGACCATTGCTTCCAAAAAGTCTTTTGTTGCTGAAGAAGGGAGTGGTGGAGAACCAGGCTGGAGCAGAGGGAAGTAAGCTCAGAATAATGAAGACAACCATACTGATCTTCATTAGCCTGGAGTGTGGCTATAATAATTTCAACCCGCTCAACTTTCCTAGCAATGTCACCAACCTCCATCTTGTTCCATTTGGATAGTTTGCATCTTGCAAGCTCCAGGTGCTTGGATAGTCTGTAGGTGGCACTCCCTCTGACAGGAACATACCATACCTAAGAAATTAAGGTCCTGGTGTTGGAAATTGTGTCATAAAGCCAATCAACTAATATGTAGATGATTATGCAAATTATAAATATTTATAAATTATTAATTAATAAAATATTTATTTGGCGGTTCATTACATTGCATCTTTCTGAAATAAATTCTTTTATGATAGAGTCCTTAGAATTATAATCGATTCAATAAAGAGAGGGTTTATTGAGTGGTTCTTAAAATAGTCGCGACCAAATGATATACAGTTATAGGACAACTATGTATCAAGTAAAGGTCGTTGTATGTCATATAGGTTGGTTTCCTCTTTATCAAGGAGTGTGGTGACACTGGTATGATATGCATGTAAGGTGTATGACATCTCACTGAACGTGACCAATCTGCGAAACACTCTTCTACCAAGAAATGTTCGTGAAGGGATATGGATATAACTGTCCCTCTGACCTGAGATCATCATGGTAGCTTGCAAGCAACCTACTGTACTTTGGTGCTGGATTATCTGAATTTTTAATTTAGTGATAGAAGGTTTCTGGGTGCAGTAAAGTACTTGTGGAGCAGTGAGTGGATCAAGATGGGATTGACCCCTCCAAATAGTTTAGAGTAAATGTCTCAATGTGTTTCAATTTAGTAAAACCTTGGCCAGGGTAGTCCTTATGAGGAGTCACAGAACTTGTGAAGATTGAGACACTTTATGGATAAGCTGATCAAGGGTTGGCAGTTAAAACCCTAAGTCATCTTGAGCATTGAGGGTCAAAGGGATGAATTATATGGTAACCATATGCCAAAGGTTCTTGATTGTTGCTCTGCAACCTTCAACCTATCCGGACATCGGGTGTCATTGCTAGATAGTGACTTTGATTAGTATTGAAAGTGTTCCAGTGCTATCGGCTTAGTGTTCAAACCTATGGGGTCACACACCATAGGGGATTCTACCTGACTGCATGGTTGAAAACTAAATGTTAGTAAATTAATTGGAGGATTAAATTGGCAATACCATTTCTGGCTAGCTCAATTTGATTGAGCTATGAATATCTGGGTCAAATCAAATAGGATTTGGTTGGGCTCAAATTTAGGTAAGCCTAATGTTAACATCATTATTATCCGTTTAAATTCAAAGTATGAATTTAAATTTCAAACTGATTTTAATTTCAAGTTTGAAGTTTGAATTTTAAATTCAAAATTTTAAGTTTGAATTTAAAATGGATGTTAATGACCTCTCCCTAATTACCCCTTATTCCTTATTTTCTAACCTTTTTTGGCTTTTAACTGTAAAGGAAGATGAAAGGGTTTTTTTCTTAACTTCCAACCTTTTTTCTATTTTTGGCTGAAAAGAAGATGAAGGGTTTCTTCTTTATCTTTCAAGAAACATTGGAAAAGGAAAAGACAGAGAGATGAGAAGTTTTTAGGATGAAAGGAATTCTGCTATAAAGCCTAAGGTAAAATGTTTCTCAAGATATACATCGACAACTCTAAGAGAACCTTAGTGTTGAAAAGAAGAAATCTAATCGTCGAAGCCTTAGAGAGGAGCTAGCACTCCGAAGAGGCTGGTCAGGACCAGAACTCCGGTGTCGATCACCTATAGAGGCCATACATCTTTGTGTGGCTTGCAAAAGTTGTACTACCACTGCCCTTTATTGTTGCATGCCCTTTATTGCTGCGTGAGTTATTAAGCATCCAAAGATAAAAGATTCAATAGTTATTGGTGACTTAGATATGATCTAAGATACTATGTCACAAACATAGATATGATTTATGTTATTTGTATTTACATAGATTTAATATGTGTAAATTTTTTTATACCTTTTATATATATAATTTTTATATATTGATCCTGTTGTAGGCTGATATTGGATTAGATCCAATATATTATTGCTTTTGTTGCTTATTTATTTTAGAAAATTTTAAAATGCATACCTATTGCCTACAAATAGATTGACTAACATATGCAGCTAAGTAAGAAGTCCATAATTTCTCAAATCTAAACTGCCTCCTCTGCTGAGCAGCCACATCAGTGGAAACTAGAATGGGACAATGATCAGAGGCAATCCTGGACAAATGAGTAACAGTGGCAGAAGGAAAACTATAGCCAGTTAGCAATGGCCATGGCCCTATCCAATCTTTCCCAAACTCTAGCAGATCCCTGGCGGTTATTGCACCATATGAGTTGGGATCCCTGGAACCCCAGGTCCAGAAGGTTAGCAAAAGCTATGAAGGTCCTGAACTCAGATATGCCCGTGGACTCAGCAAACTGCTTTCCCCTTTTCTTCTTATTGGCACCCATGATACTGTTGAAGTCATCTGCTATCAGGAGGAAAATACATGGGTAAGCAAGGATAGAATCTCATCTCAGAGAACTCAACACTTCCAAAAGTCTGTGCTAGCATAAACACCCAAGAGACATAAACACCCAAGAGAAGCCAAGGACCGACGTTCCCTCATAAATGATAAGAGCAACCTACTGAGTATAGCGGTGAAAGGCATCCACTCTGATATTGACGTTCCTCTATAAGGTCAAAATACCATCAGATAAGCCAAAAGACTCAATAGCGTAAGAATACCAAGATCTGGAAATCTGCCTCCTCAAGCAAGCCAGATTAGCCTTGGACAAGTGAGTTTCTAGCAGGACACAGATATCAAAACTATGAAGTTGCATAAGCCTCCTAAAAGAGGAGTGAAATGACGGTTTCTGGGATCCTCTCACATTCCAAATGAGAATCTTCATTCAGTGGGGGAGGCCCAACCTGGTCCCCTAACATCTCAACATCAGAAGGATAGCTGGCAGGAAGAATACCCTCCGTAGACCCCTGACCAGTATTGTCTATAAACTTGACAGCTTCATCCTGCTGAATGGTCTTCTTTAGTAGAGTGACAGCAGAATCATGGTTGCGTCTCTCCTCAAAAGCCAGCTGGGTGACCTCAGTGTTATCACCAGGGGCATATACCTCCTTTCTTCAGGTATGCTTGGACCCCATTCCAGACTAAGTATCATGCCCCTTAGAAGCCTCGAAGGATGCTAAAAAAGCAAAAGTAGCCTGCTCTCCACCTTTGCTGGAGGCGGGGTATTTCCCTTCCCTTTAGCAGTCTTTGAGACCACCCTTTAAGCCAAAGTCTCCATAGGCCGGAACCTCTTAAGTGGGCCGGGATTGGCATCCTTGCAGGCCTTGGGCCGCCCGATCCATTTATCAGAGCCCAAGAGGGCATATGGGTTGGTGGCAATGTTCAGAGAGGACTATGGTATAGAGCTCTTAGCCTAGACAAACCCCTCAAACTCCATCGGCACAACGGTTTTGGACCGGCATGCTACCCTCAACAGGTCAGACCTTTGATCCAGCTTCACATCAGTAGTCACAAGGGCATGGCCTATGCACTCAGCCTAGGCATTCCCCTCAAACTCCATCGGCGCGGCACATTCAACCTGACACTTAACCCCCTTTAGCTTAGACTTGTGATTAGGCTTTGCTGCATTAGAGGTGTTCCTCCCAGTCTGCCGATGGGCCACCTTCCTTGGCGTCTACCACCCATTAGGCGAGGCAGGAGAGGCCTAAGCTCCAAACTGAACCGGCTTGCCAAGAACCGCCTCCGAAGCTTGGGGAGACCTCTGTCACCGGAGAGCCACATTCAAGGCCCGAACTTGGGGCTAGCCAAAGAAGTTTTAGTAGCCGACATTGAATCACAGGATCCAGCAAGATGCAAGGAGCCATAGGTGCCACATATACCCTCAAGGTGTTCATAGGATAATTGTTGTCAAAATGGTCATCTGCTCCCTCGCACCCTTGCCCCCGGCCGGAGGAGTTTGCTCAGGTCAACATGAACGCAAGCACAAGCAAAACCCTCCCGTTTCCTCTCTTTGGTTGAAGAATCTGAGAATAAGAAGTGACATGCCACCAATAAAATGGTGCTCAATATCTCATCTGTCCAAAATTCGATCGGGAGTAACGACAAAAGAATCCAAAGCATGGCAATGAACAGAGATCCTTCCGATGGCACAAACTCCAGTCGCCAATCCGCAACGGCAATCAGCTGACCATTAGCCACCTAGGGCCTCCCCAAAACCAGGTCCTTAGCTTGGGATCAGCAAATCGGAATATGTAATGCTTGTGAGCCAAGCTAATGGACTTAACCTCGCCGGAAATACCTGCTTGGTGGAACTCCCGAACGATGACCTCTGACGAAACCCATCAGGAGAGGCTCCGAGCTATCACTGCTTGCTTTCCCCAGCCACACTCTTCCTCCTCCAAAGCATGAACAGAGACCTGGACGATCTCAGGAAACCGGCCCTCAAGCTCTGTGATTTTCGCCGGAGAGGGTGACGGAGCCACTCAGACAAATCGATTGTCCAAGGCTCATCGCCATGCCATCCTGGCAGTTTTGCCACCATCCAGAGCTGCCGGAGTAGCTGACGAAGAGTTCGCCATCAACCGAACGCAATCAAACAGAGCTGGCAACGATGATCACCGAAGATCAGGGAGCAAAAGTCGAAGCACCAATCTTAAAGCAAGCACCAAAACATAGCACCTCTCTTTCACTCTTTTCGATGTAAGATATTGATTCAAATGCCGAAAACGAAGGCATGAGGTTTTCCTTCCTTCCTATGGCAAGGAATCCACTTTGTTGAAGACAGCTCTTAGAGCTATTTTCTAAACCGATGTTTTTTGGCACCGATTTAACAGGAATAGAATGGAACACAATTATTTTACAAAAAACAATGTAAAAGAATAAAATGTCATTTAAAATAGTATTTTTAAAAATACTATTTCAAAATAATACATTAAAATATTATTTTAAATAGACCTTTTTAATTTTTTTTTTATTTTATAAAATTATTATATTTTATTTTATTTTAATAAATCGATGCCAAAAGTTACTGATGTGGCTGATCCAACGCCATTAGAGAACCGTGAAGAAAGCTGACAGAGCCCCGCTTCGACCTCCAAGGCCCAACTCGACCTCCGTGTCGGTCACCCACGTCCTAGCTACGTGGGCCACTCCCCCCGAGACCCCCGTCGGTCTCGGGGCCTGACCACATCATCCTACCTCGAGACCCCCCGTCGGTCTCGGGGTGCATCATAGCATCCTACCCCGAGACCCTCCATCGGTCTCGGGGTCCATTCACAGTATCCTACCCCGAGACCCCCCGTCGGTCTCGGGGTCCATTCACAACATCCTACCCCAGACTCCAAGACCGGCGGCCCCAAAGGCCGACAGCCCCAACGGCCGACTGCTTCTATGCGGCCCCGGCGTCTTCCTAGCTGGCCCTGGCCTATCCCAGCCAGGCGGCTCCGACATCTTCCTAGCCGGCCCTGGCTTGTCCCAGCCAGGCAGCCCCGGCGTCTTCCTAGCCGGTCCCGGCCTGTCCCAGCCAGGCGGCCCCGGCGTCTCCAGGCGGCCCCGCCTGTCCCAACCAGGCGGCCCCAGCGTCTTCCAGCCGCCCCGGTCTGTCCCAACCGGGCGGCCTCGGCACCTCTCAGCCGGGGAGGACGGATCTTGCTTTCCCTGCTCCGGTGGAACAGGACCCACCAACTAGTTGCGGCCACCGACCTTGATGGGACTTGACCTGCAGTCACATATCAAAGGGAGCAAGCTCTGCCATTGCTGCCATCACCTTAAATGCTCTGACAAAGTGGTTGAACCCCATGCCTCACAGACGTCAGCTCTGACACTTCACCCATCAAGGTCATCATTACAAGGCTCCAACCACTCAAGCCAGACAAACTCTTAAGCGCCTATAAGATGGGTAAGAGGGACTCCCGACCAGGTAACACGCTCTTGACACCCCTAAACGCTCACCACGAGAGATCTCTCTCTCGGAGCCATTTCTCTCTCTCTTTCGAGCTTCCTCAAGCTCACGGCTGATGCCCAGACCACTGACTTTAGCGTCGAAGGGTCCCCGCCGGAATCTCCGGCCCCCGGGACTTGCTTGCAGGCGCGAGGAGCTCACTGGAGGAGGCGACCGCACGCTCGAGGCCGGTGATTTGGCGTCATCAGATTGGGGCGCCAGGTAGGGGGGAATAAGAGAGATTTCGAATCGGCAATCGACAACTCCTCTCTCCCGAGCTCTTAAACAATGGTGAAGACCCGTGCGCAAGAGGTCTCCACCAGCTACGCTGGGGGGCAGCGTCAAGTCTTTGGTGGTGATGCATGCCCGAAGGTCCTCACCAATCATGCGGGGGGCATCCATGTCACACTGAGCAACAAGGGACCATTCTCTCTGCTCCTCACTCACCACCAACCTCAGCTGCTTTCATCAACCAGAGGCAAACTGCAGCATGGGTCGAAGAATAATTTCCAAAAGGGGTGAACTTGAGACATTATTCGTCATCTCAAGGATTTATGGGCATGTCAATTTCTAGTGGTAGTAAGCCGAGAGCCAAACCGAGCCTAGGACCTTTTACGGATTTCGTTCTAGCTGCTCTCAAGCTTCTACATCGAGGGCAATCAATCTCTTCAAAAAAAGAGCTAGGCAAAGGGGCCTCCCAGCAACATCTCCTAATCGTCCACCCTCAGTGGACTCTCCCGGCGCTCGTCTTCAATGACCGCCAACTGTCGGGGCTTTCCTCAACGGACTCCAGCTTTGTCCCGGTTTCTAGCTTCTTCCCGGCCAGACATCTCGTCCTGGCCTCCAATGCGAGGGAAGGCCCAAGTAAGGACAACGACACTTCCAATCCGACTAACATGACTCCCTGGGGGGCAGACCACCAGCGAGCAGAAGTGCTCAAATCCACGAAAGGAAAAACATGGGTGCTACAAGAGCTAAGTACATTGCACTTAAGACAGTTCTTTCATTAATACTTAAAAATGTCATGTAGGGAAGATCTACCTTGCATCAACATCCAAGGCCAACCTCGCTTTGGCGTACAAAAGCCCGGGTCGAGTAGGGACGGCCCCGGCAGGCTCCAAGCACCGGCACCTAAAGCCCTGCACCAGCCAGGCATGAAGCCCGACACCCGTCGACACCCAAAGCCCTGGGCCAGCTAGGCATGAAGCCCGACACCCATCGGCACCTGAAGCCCTGCACCAGCTAGGCATGGAGCCCGACACCCGTTGGCACCTGAAGCCCTGCACCAGCCAGGCATGAAGCCTGACACCCGTCGGCACATGAAGCCTTGCACCAGCCAGGCATGAAGCCCTAGGCCAGCCAGGCATGAAGCCCGACCCCGGTCGGCACCAAAGCCCTAGGCCAGCCAGGCATGAAGCCCAGTGTACCACTGGCAGAGCGGTCTACCACCGGCTCTCAGCAACAAAAGTCTGGGTCCAGCAGGGACGGCCCCGGCCGGCCCCAAGCGCCGGCACCAAAGCCCTGGGCCAGCCAGGCATGAAGCCCGACCCCGGTCGGCACCAAAGCCCTAGGCCAGCCAGGCATGAAGCCCAGTGTACATTGGCAGAGCGATCTACCACCGGCTCTCAGCAACAAAAGTCCGGGTCCAGCAGGGACGGCCCCGGCCGGCCCCAAGCGCCAGCACCAAAGCCCTGGGCCAGCCAGGCATAAAGCCCGACACCCGTCGGCACCCAAAGCCCTGGGCCAGCCAGGCATGAAGCCCAGTGTACCACTGGCAGAGCGGTGTACCATCGGCTCTCAGCAACAAAAGTTGGGTCCAGCAGGGACGGCCCCGGCCGGCCCCAAGCGTCGGCATCAAAGCCCTGGGCCAGCCAGGCATGAAGCCCAGTGTACCACTGGCAGAGCGGTCTACCATCGGCTCTCAGCAACAAAAGTCCGGGTCCAGCAGGGACGGCCCCGGCCGGCACCACCAAAGCCCTGGGCCAGCCAGGCATGAAGCCCGACACCTATCGGCACCCAAAGCCTGGGCCAGCCAGGCATGAAGCCCAGTGTACCACTGGCAGAGCGGTGATCCACCGGCTCTCAGCAACAAAAGTCCGGGTCCAGTAGGGACGGCCCGGTCGGCCCCAAGCGCCGGCACCAAAGCCCTGGGCCAGCCAGGCATGAAGCCCGACCCCGGTTGGCACCAAAGCCTGGGCCAGCCAGGCATGAAGCCTGACCCGGTCGGCACCAAAGCCCTGGGCCAGCCAGGCATGAAGCCAAGTGTACCACTGGCAGAGCGGTGTACCACTGGCTCTCAGCAACAAAAGTCCGGGTCCAGCAGGGACGGCCCCGGCCGAACCCAAGCGCCGGCACCAAAGCCTTGGGCCAGCCAGGCATGAAGCCCTGCACCAGCCAGGCATGAAGCCTGACGCCCGTCGGCACCCGAAGCCCTGCACCAGCCAGGCATGAAGCCCGACGCCCGTCGGCACCTTAAGCCCTGCACCAGCCAGGCATGAAGCCCGACACCCGTCGGCACATGAAGCCCTGCACCAGCCAGGCATGAACCCGACGCCCGTCGGCACCTTAAGCCCTGCACCAGCCAGGCGTGAAGCCCGACACCCGTTGGCACATGAAGCCCTGCACCAGCCAGGCATGAAGCCCGACACCCGTCGGCACATGAAGCCCTGCACCAGCCAGCATGAAGCCCGACGCCGTCGGTACCTTAAGCCCTGCACCAGCCAGGCATGAAGCCTGACACCCATCGGCACCCGAAGCCCTGCACCAGCCAGGCATGAAGCCCGACGCCCATCGGCACCCGAAGCCCTGCACCAGCCAGGCATGAAGCCCGACGCCCGTCGGCACCTTAAGCCCTGCACCAGCCAGGCGTGAAGCCCAACACCCATCGGCACCTAAAGCCTAGCACCAGCCAGGCATGAAGCCCTGCACCAGCCAGGCATGAAGCCCGACACCCGTCAGCACCTGAAGCCCTGCACTAGCCAGGCATGAAGCCCGACGCCCGTCGGCACCTTAAGCTCTGCACCAGCCAGGCATGAAGCCCGACATCCGTCGGCACCTTAAGCCCTGCACCAGCCAGGCGTGAAGCCCGACACCCGTCGGCACCTAAGCTTTGCACCACCAGGCATGATG
The DNA here is from genome assembly GCA_900491605.1 of Calamus simplicifolius. Lineage (NCBI taxonomy): Eukaryota > Viridiplantae > Streptophyta > Magnoliopsida > Arecales > Arecaceae > Calamus > Calamus simplicifolius. Next base: position 984,031 of record UESW01003885.1, on the reverse strand, counting down.
CCCTGCATCAGGCGAGGATCAGCCACTTGGAGGTAACGCCCCTTTCGCCTTGCTGGGGTAGGCCCGCTTCGTCTCAGGGGCGAGGGGGCATCTGATGTGGCTGATCCAACGCCGTTAGAGAACCGTGAAGGAAGCTGACAGAGCCCCGCTTCGACCTCCAAGGCCCATCTCGACCTCCGCATTGGTCACCCACGTCCTAGCTACTTGGACCACTCCCCCCGAGACCCCCCGTCGGTCTCGGGGTGCATCAACAGCATCCTACCCCGAGACCCCCCGTCGGTCTCGGGGTCCATTCACATCAGCCTACCCCGAGACCCCCCGTCGGTCTCGGGATCCATTCACAGCATCCTACCTCGAGACCCCCCGTCGGTCTCGGGTCCATTCACAACATCCTACCCCGAGACTCCAAGACCGGCGGCCCCAAAGGCCGACAGCCCCAACGGCCGACTGCTTCTAGGCGGCCCCGGCGTCTTCCTAGCCGGCCCCGGCCTATCCCAGCCAGGCGGCTCGGCGTCTTCCAGCCGGCCCCGACCTGTCCCAGCCAGGCGGCCCCGGCATCTTCCAGCCGGCCCCGGCCTGTCCCAGCCAGGCGGCCCCGGCACCTTCCAGCCGGCCCTGGCCTGTCCCAGCCAGGCGGCCTCGGCATCTTCCTAGCCGATCCCGGCCTGTCCCAGCCAGGTGGCCCCGACGTCTCCAGCCGGCCCCGGCGTCTTCCAGCCGGCCCCGGCCTGTCCCAGCCGGGCGGCCCCGGCACCTCTCAGCCAGGAAGGACGGCCCTTGCTTTCCCTGCTCTGGTGGAACAGGACCCACCAACCAGTTGCGGCCACCGACCTTGATGGGACTTGACTTGCAGTCACATTTCAAAGGGAGCAAGCTCTGCCATTGCTGCCATCACCTTAAATGCTCTGACAAAGTGGTTGAACCCCATGCCTCACAGACGTCAGCTCTGACACTTCACCCATCAAGGTCATCATTACAAGGCTCCAACCACTCAAGCCAGACAAACTCTTAAGCGCCTATAAGATGGGTAAGAGGGACTCCCGACCAGGTAACACGCTTTTGACACCCTAAACACTCACCACGAGATCTCTCTCGGAGCCATCTCTCTCTTTCGAGCTTCCTCAAGCTCACGGCTGATGCCCAGACCACTGACTTGAGCGTCGGAGGGTCTCCGTTGGAATCTTCGGTTCTCAGGACTTGCTTGCAGGCACGAGGAGCTCACTGAAGAAGATAACCGCATGCTCGAGACCGATGATTTGACATCATCAGATACCTGTTAAAAAAAACCGCTTTTAACTCTTCCCGGATATGCTTCATGATTGATAGCATTTATCTCATCCATCTAATCTTGAGCTGACGTGTGGTCAATTTTCCGCTCTTTCCATCATATGGCTTGAATGATGAGACCGCCGTTGGAGTCATTCGGTTGTCTTACGAGAAGCAAGCGAATCTAGGCTCGGCCTTTTTTTGCTTCCAGGGCCCAGACTTCCTCAATGCGACCAAACAACCCCAGCAGAGACTCGCGGTCGATGCTCTCCGGTCATTTGAGCCCGGGCCCCACGCGACTGCATGATGACCAGTTGCGGAGCCTTTTTCAAAGCATCATACGTCCCTTTCTTCTCTCCTTATCAACGGCCCGATTCTCGGGAGCGTAGCGATCTTTCTTTGAATATATTTATCAAAGTAATTCAAACTTTTTAACCACATATTAAATATTTACTGAAATATAAATTCATTGTGTAGCAATGCTTTGTATTTTGGAGTAAAATCTGCCGTCAATTAGAGTAATTGTTTGTATCTTAGTGTAGATCACCGTGACGTATTTGTTGAATCAATCATGCAAAAAATAATATTAATAAAAGTAAGAGAGACTTTTTCTGACGCATGGAGATATGGATCAGATGGTAAGACTTTGGCTTAGTAAATGTATCCAACGCTTGAAAGTAACCCCAGTCTTGCTCTCTCTCTCTCTCTCTCTCTATTATTTTTTTTTGGTACAAACGAGCGATCACACTAACCTCGTGCGAATCAGCTCAGACATAAACAAAATCTGCTTAAGAACAACAGGACAAGAGTCATCCTGATTACATATCCAAAAACCCGAATGATGAGCCACCGCTGCCGCAACCCAGTCAGCCGCAGAATTAGCTTCCGATAGATGTGCCGGATATAAACTCTGTGGGTCTGACTCAGAATCGACCATATATCATGAAGAAGGGGATTGGATGAAGAATGGTCACCATCTCCCGCCTGAATCCACCGAACGACAGAAAGAGAATCTCCTTCAATGAACAGGCTATGAGCATAGAGCCTCCGAACGGCGTGGGAGATACCAGCCCGCACAGCATAAAGCTCCGCCATAGGGACAGAGCAATCTAAGGAAGCAAACCCACCTGCCGACAGAAGAGCTCCATCAGTCCCTCGAATAACAAAAGCAGATCCAGCTAGTCTTCCCCATACACTTCCATCAAAGTTGATTTTAGCAAACCCTAGAGGGGGGGCTCCCAAGATATGAAAACCGTACGACGGTTCGCTGCCGGAGCAGCAGGGGATCCCCAGAGGCCAGGGTTGCATAAATCAATCCCATTGATTAGAAGAGCACTTTCAACAACCATAGATCTTATCTTTTGCTCTAATCTGTGAGGAGAGAAGGGATCATCAGAGAAAATAAGCTGGTTCCATGACAGCCAAATCTGATAGGCCGTAATAGCCCAAAGAATACTCCGCTGTCGGGTGGAACTCCGAAGGGCATCAAGGAAAGGAAAACATGAAGAACCTGGCCCGTCCACTCTGCATCTATAACCCACCCTTAACCAAATCCATCTCCATCTGGGGCATGTAAGGATCGCATGGCTAGTAGTCTCCTCCTCCTCATCATACAGAGCGCAAGTCGCCACCACCGGAAGACCCCTTCTGGAAAACAATGAACAGGAAGGGAGACAATTCCATAAAATCTTTCATATAAATAACTGAACCCTAGGATGAATGGGGAGCTTCTATATCCAGGCAGCATCCCTCGATTTCTGGGGCTGAGTTCTGAACTCCTTGATAAGATCCGTAAGAGGAGCTCGAGAGAGACATGATCTCCGCCATAATCTAGTGTCTGGTGAGGGCCTCGGGATAATAGGAATAGAAAGAATCCACCGAGCAAGCTCTATCCCAAATAACCTGGTCACTGCCGAGATGTCCCAAGTGAAAGAGTCCTGAATGATGAGCTCCCAAACCCGCATGCCGGGCTGGACATCCATGATAACGAATGACGGCCAACGGGAGAGGGAGAGATCCGAAATCCAAATATCGTGAGCAATATTCACCGACGATCCATCACCAATCACCCAAGATACATTGTTCAGGATAGTCGGAGCATATCTACAGACCTCCTTCCAGAAGAAAGAGTGCCCCGAGTAGGTAACAAATCCATGGAAGTAGACCAAACACCATACCTAGCTCGCATGAAGGAGCTCCAGAGACAATGAGGATCAAGAATAAATCTCGAGGCATGCCTGGCCAACAACGCCTCTCTCCTAGCAATCAGAGACTGGATTCCCAGACCACCTTCATTCAAAGGCATACAAATGGACTCCCAAGCCAGAAGGTGAATACCGTGACCGTCCTGCATAGAGGCCCATAGAAAGTCCCGAAAACAACGCTCAATCCTCCGCAGGCAAGTAATGGGACCGCTGCATTAGATAGAAGATACATAGGTAGGGACAAAAGGACAGAGCGAATAAGAGTGATCCTCGCCATCATAGATAACCCGATCACCTGCCATCCGTCCAACCGATCACGAATACGTCGCTTAAGTATAGTATAATCACTAATACGCGGACGTCTACCCAAGAGAGGGATCCCAAATAAGATAGCTCATCAGTCTTATTAAAGATACCCAGGGCCTGATGTATAGCATTCCTAGCAGTCCTGGTGGTCTTAGGGCTAAAGCAGATCATGGACTTATCAACATTGATCTTCTGGCCAGATGCATGACAATAGCACTGTATGATAGAAGCAAAACTAACAGCATTATATGGAGAGGCCTGGCCCAAAAGAATACAGTCGTCCGCAAAAAGAAGATGGGAGACAGCAGGCCCCGAGGAAGCAGCCATAAAGGGGGCTATCCGACCATCTTGCTGAGCCTGATGAAAAGCACGAGAAAGATGGTCCGCAGCAAGAACAAACAGAAATGGGGATAAAGGGCATCCCTGCCTCAGACCCACAGTAGACTGGAAGGAAGTGGTCTGCACACCATTGACTAACAGAGAGAATGATGGCTGCCGGATACAGGCCATGATCCAGTCTATAAATAACTCATGGAAACCAAACTCAAGTAGGGTTTGCTGTAGAAAGACCCAACTCATCCTGTCATAGGCTCGCTCCATATCTAGCTTTACAGCCATAAGGCACTGCCTAGCCAGGGCTCTCTGCAGATCATGCATAAACTCCTGAGCAATGAGAATATTATCAGAAATACTCCGACCTCTAATGAAAGCCCCCTGTTCAGAAGAGATAAGCTGAGGAATAACCACCCAAAGATGGGACACTAGAAGTCGCGCACAGACCTTGTATAAGGTAGTGCAAAGACTGATCAGCCGGAAGTGATGAGGGGAAGAGGCATCAGAACGCTTCGGCACCAGTGTGATGAGTGTCCGATTCCAATCAGTAGGAATGGCTTTTGACAGGAAAGCACTCTGGATAGCCTGGGTGACCTCCTGACCAACAATATCCCAATAATGCCTGAAGAATAATGGTGGAAAACCATCCGGTCCTGGTGCCTTATCAGGCCCAAGATCCCATAAGGCCAAGCGAATCTCATCAGTACTGATCGGCCTGGTCAGCAGGTTATTCTGAAGAGCAGAGACCTTAACCTCAGAAGAAACCTGGAAGACAGGAGCTCCCCTACCTGAATCTCCGTCCATCTAGATTGAAAGAACTGAAGCAACTGATCCCGGATGCTTACGACATCCTCCTGAGAATTCCCCTCCTCATCAATCAACCGCCGAATCCTGTTGGCTGCCCTTCTTTTCAGGATATCCTGATGAAAGAATCTGGTGTTCTGATCCCCCTCCCGAAGCCACTGAACTCTATATCGCTGTCTCCAGTAGGACTCCTGCTGCAGAAGCAAAGAGTGATGAAGAGCAAGCTTGGATCGAAGAGTGAAGAGATCAGTATCAGGGAGACAGCCATCCTGATCCTCCCTATCCTGAAGGACAACAATGTCAGCTTCCACCTGCTCGATGTTTCTCACAAGGTTCCCAATCTCAACTCTACTCCCTCTCATAAGGCGACGTCTAACCAACTCAAGCCGCCTAGAGAGACGATAGGTTGCATTACCACGCATCGGTAAATGCCAAACCTGACCAACAATAGACCGAGCCAAGGGGTAGGAAGTCCAGAACTGCTCAAATCTAAACTGATGCTGCCGCAGAGAATCAGTGACAGTAGAGATCAAGATAGGACAGTGATCGGAGGCAATGCGAGGTAGGTGAGTGACATTGGCAGAGGGGAACATCTGAGTCCATTGAATAGTGGCCAAGGCTCTATCCAGTCTTTCCCAAACTCTAGCCGACCCCTGGCGATTGTTACACCAGGTAAATTGGGATCCCGAGAAACTGAGGTCCATCAGACCAGTTGAGGATATGAAGGATCTAAAATCTGATATAGCAGGTGACTCCATAACCCGCCTACCACCACACTTTTTATTAGCAGCAATAATGCAATTAAAGTCCCCAGCCATGATAGCAGGAATGCCTTGATCAAAAATAGAGAGACTCTCAGATCATAGAGCACGTCGTTCCCTAAAATCTGTACTAGCATAAACTCCCAATAAGAGCCAAGGATTGGACGAGCCCTCAGATACAAGAAGAGAGATCTGCTGATTACACTGGTGAAAAGCCATCACTATAATCGAAGAGTGCCTCCAGAATGCCACCATCCCACCAGATAGGCCACTAGACTCCACAGCATAAGAGGACCACGTTCTGGAAGCCTGTCTCCGAAACCAGACTAGACTATCCCCCGATAACTGGGTCTCCAGAAGAATACATATATCACAATTGTATATCTGCATCAGTCTACCAAAGGAGGATTGAAAAGAAGGCTTTCGAGCTCCTCTGACATTCCAAATAAGGATTTTCATTTGGTAAAGGGGGGAGGGTGGGACCCACCCTGGTCATCCAACATAGCCTGGTCAGAAGAATGCCCAATAGACATCATATCATTCACTACCGTCTGGGTAGTGCAATCCAGCTGGAAATTGTCGACCCTGTGGGAACCTACCTCAGACATAGAATCCGAAGACGGGATTCCGCAACAGGGAGGGCTGATTCCATGGACTGATCCATAATAGCCAACTTGAGGCAGGATAGGATCGAATCATGGTGACGGATCTCGCCCTTAGGTGACTGACCCAAGTTCACACCACAATAAGTGACTTGACTACAAGAGGCCTTATCTGGCCCTCCAACCAAATTGATAGGATCCTTGCCCGGGATCAGAGGATCAGAAGTGGATTGCATCGTCTTCATGTCCTTGGACTTAGAATAGCTACCCTTCCCTTTCCTATTCCCATTTTTAGAAGTAGATCGCATGTGAAGGGATTCCTCCGGCCTAGCCCGCTTGGAAGGACCCGGATTAACATCCAACCTGGCCACTGGCCCACAATCCACATTGCCCATAGCTAGGAGGGCAAAAGGATTCTTTGAATACAGTAAATGAGGTTCAGAAGTCACCTTAAAGGAGGCAGCATGTAACTGAACATCAGGATTCCTGTAGCTACCAAACCGGCACGGAGCTCCCAACCGGCACACCATCAGAAGCAGCCTTCCTTGAAGACTTCTTAGCTTCAGCTTTCCTTAATCCTTCCAAGCCACCAGAGAGCTGCCCTGGGGCCACTGCGACACCGTCACGGACCTTGTCAGCCTTGAGGGAGTGCCGGCGAGCCATCTTGCCAGGAGAAGACCACCCATTAGCTGAAGCTCCATTCCTCACTGCTGCAGACGAAGGGGGAACCGGGACAACAGGGGGGGGGACCCAGCAGCTTGCTCAGCTTCCTTTCTCACGGAAGCAGAGGAAATCCGATGACGAGAAGCTGACATCCAGGGGCCAAACAAATGTCCCGACGAAGCCTGCTCAGCATCCAAAGACTCGGACGACGAGGAACAGGGGCCGGAGAGATGAAGAGAACCGCAGCAGGGGCAGATTCCAGCCAGGTGCTCAAACTGGAATTGCTGCCAGAATGGAGAGGCCGAACCCTGAACTCACACACCAGGCCGGAGTGGTCGCCGAAGATCCACTCCGAGGCAAGCTCTGGCAAACACGCCCCTGGACAAAGACTGAGTGGCTGGATCAGAGAAGACGAACTGCCCTGCCAGCGCCAGGATAGCTTCAAGCACGGCGTCACTCCAGAACTCCAAGGGCAGAGCAGGCAGGCGAACCCAGAGGAGGACCGATGAGACTGAGTCGCTGGCCGGAATAAACTTAGGGCGCCAATTCTCCATAGCTACAGGCTCCCCATTGACAACCCACGGGCGAGCTAGCACCAAATCCTTGGCACCAGAGTGCTCAAACCGGAAAATAAAGCAACGGTGGGCAAGACATACCGGATGGATTTCATCGGAGATGCCCGCGCGCCTGAATTCCCGGATGAAGGCTTCCAGAGGAATCCAACGGTGGAACTCTGAGCAATAATGGCTCTCTCCTTCCAGCAAGCACCGGACGAGTCCAGCAACGCGGAAGGAAGTTGGACGATGTCTGGGAAGCATCCCTCTAGTTCAGCATTCTTCGCCGGTGATGGGGAAGAGGACACCCATTCAAACCCCGAAGCCGGCCCCTTACTCCATGCCTTAGGAGCATCCTGAGCTCCATCCGCTGCCATAGGAGCCGACAGAAATAGGCACAAGGAAACCAGATGGAAGAAGAGCATCGGGATCAACCAAGATTGCCGGAGATCAAGCCAAAACCGCCATGGGCACGACTCGTAAAGTAGAAGACGCTACAGGCACATGACCGGAGAAGAAGCACTCTAGCGCAAGCCCTATGATGCCCTCACCTCAGTCTTGCTCTTTCGTTGTAATCAATATGGCTGAGTTTATTTTATAGTAAGTGAAATGATTTGTCTGCAAAGTTCTCATTTATTACTATAATAATAGAAAAAGGAGGGAAATTTAAAAGTGGTAGCACCATCATTAGCGTGACTCTTATGAAATGGTTCAACTGCTCTAATTCTTATTTTATGCTCCTCAGTGAATTTTCTCTATGCTTGATATTCCTATTTATTTAATCTTTATCCATTTATCCTCTTCAATTGGTAGAAATCAAGCCTATCACTTTAATGATATCAATACCAAAGCGGAATATATGTAGGTATATCTTCTCTTTTTTCTTTAACATTGACCGCCTTCTTTTCCTCCCTCCTCTTAATGAATAAAAATAAATGCTAAAAAATTACTTCTTATCGAATATTTATTTTTTAAAAAATATTAAATTTATATTTTTATTATCAGATAATTTAAAAAATATAAATAAAATTTTATTTCTATATTCTTTTAAAAGATAATAATGATACCAAATGAAACTTTTTTATTTTTTTATCAATATCTTGTTTCGATGTAGTATTAGCTAAATAAGCTGTGGATACCCTAAATACAAACTGATGTGGCTAATCAGGCCACATGATCCGCAAGATGAAGGGACCACGAACCCTACGTCGCATGGTTTGGCGCATTTCAACCCTTTGAAATTGGGCTCATCCCGGCCATGGCCCATCTCAGTCCTGGCAACGGTCGCGGCCCATCTCGGCCTCGGTGTCGGCCGTGGCCCATCTCAGTCTTGGCGATGGCCACGGCCCATTTCGGCCTTGGCATCGGCCGCGGCCCATCTCGGCCTCGGCGTCAGCCCCGGCCCATCTCGGCGTCGGTCTTGGCATCGGCCGCGGCCCATCTCGGTCTCGGCGTCAGTCGCGGCCCATCTCGGCCTCGGCATCAGCCTCGGCGTCGGCCTCGGTGTCGGCTTCGGTGACGGTTCTCCTCGGCCCTAGGAGCAACTCAGTTATCCGTCGATCTCATAGCGCCCCCTCGACCAAGCTACGTAGCCCACTTCCATGAACATGCCTGGCAACGTGTGCAATGAACGTGCCTCCCCTTGGCGCCACTAACGGCGGATGTGGCCATCCACGTTCAACCCCACTACCCATCTTTTGCGGCACGTTGAAGACCAAAAATCAACAACTATCCAAAAAAGGATCTGACTATGATGAACGAAGCCAAACAGGTATATAAAAGCCCCAACCCTCAAGGGGAAGGACCCAATCTCTACTCTCTCATTCAGATCCCTGTTCTCCAAGTCGCTGACTTGAGCGTCGGAGGGTCCCCACCGGAATCACCGGTCCATGACTTTTCTTGCAGGTTTTCGGCTGAAAGAGGCGGTCCCTGTCATTCCTCTGAAGGCCTGCGAAGCATTTCTGTCATCTGATGCTCCTCTCAAAAGTGATTTGGCAGCAACAGATTGGCGCACCAGGAAGGGGGGGCGGGGCGTAGCGCGTAGAGAAAAAGTAACAGACGTGAACCAGTAAGCTCCCAATTTACAACCCCCCATTCCTCCTAACCAGAAGAAGAAATGGTGGTGACCCGTGCTCAAGAAGCTTCCACTAGCCTGGCTGGGGAGCAACAGGTGAGGGCCGAGCAGCCGGAGGCCCTCCCGCCGGTTCATCCTTCACCACCACACTAAGGTGATAGGGTCACCGCCCTCGCTTAGGAGGTATGGTCCCTTGCAGCGGTGATCCGTGAACTTCAACAACAATCGGCGGCCGCTCAACATCTACCGCAACCCCAGTCTTTGGGAGAAGTTGCAGCATAGCCTAGTCAACAGTCCACCCGTGGGTGACGCTCCCGACGGGAGGCTCACCGCCATCGGGACGCCCACGAGGAGGAGATCTTCCGACAGTCCTTCTCCCCAGCGATCCCGGGACAAGGCCCCAGGGAAGGGTGTAGCCCGTCGACACTATCCCTCTCCCCATCCTCTCTCTACTTCATCCAGGGAAGAGTCTATTGGCGAGAGGATCCACCTCCGCGCGGAGAAGCAACTGGAGGAGCGCTACCGGCGCTTGAAGGAGCTCAGCCGGCAACTGACAAGTCAATCGAAGGTGAAATACGACAGCCGCCCTCCTCTGATTAGGTGGATCTTGGAAGAACCCATCCCTTCCCGATTCCGCCTTCCTCAGCTAGATCCGTATGACAGCACTACCGATCCCTTGGACCATCTGGAAAGTTATAAGGTGCACATGTAAGTCCAAGGGGCATTGGATGCTCTTTTATGCATCACCTTCCCAGCCACTCTACGAAAGGCTGCAAGGGCTTGGTACTCCCGTTTACCTCTCCACAGTATCAGTTCATTCCGACAGTTGGAGAAAGCTTTTCTCGCCCACTTCGACGTGAGCCGAAGGATCCCTCGGGTGGCCAACAACCTCTTTACAATCCGATAGAAGAGTGGAGAGACTCTTCAGGACTTCGTGGCCCGCTTCAAAGAGGCGGCGATGGAGGTTTATCATCTCGATGACTCGGTGGCCACTTTGGCCTTGAAGCGTGGGCTCCGTCCTTCCCGCTTCGCATACTCATTGGACAAGAAGCCCCCGAGTTTGTATGCGGAGCTGCTGAGTCGAGCTCAGAAATACATCTGCGCTGATGAGGCCGATTCCTCTCGGTGGGAAACTGATGAGGGCCCTAGCAAAAAGCAAGCCCAATCAGAGTCTGGTGGGTCTCATGCAAAGAAGCCCGATCCGCCTCATCGGTCAGACAATCGGCCATGGACTTTCGCCCCTGTAGGTGAGCGTTACACCCCTCTATTAGCCCCAATTTTTCACATTCTTATGGAAATCGAGGGTGAATCCTATCTCAAGCATCCTACCCCTTGAAGCCTGGAGTTCCCCGCAACAAAAATATGTATTGCCTTTTTCATCGAGATCACGACCACGACACGGAAGACTACCGACAGCTAAAGAGGGCTATAGAGGAGCTCATCCAGCAAGGTCATCTCGGTCAATTTGTTAGAAGAGGGAATCCAGCAGTGCCGGGCCTATCGGCAACGCCGGCTCAGCAAGCCATTGTCGACAACGCCCCGACCGAGAAGATCGTGGCGATGGTCTCCTAGGAAGCGGGTGGTACTTCAAAAGACCTCGGGAGGGTGAGAGAGATAATCCTGTAATCCCTTTTACCGAAAAGGATTTAGAGGGGGTAAATAACCCAAATGATGAAAGCGTCGTCGTATCTATGACGATTGCTAAATATCCTGTAAAAAGAATATTAGTTGATAGTAGAAGCTCAGCTGATATTTTGACGTATGAAGCATTTGTTTGTATGAACTTGCCTTCGGACTCTCTTCGTCCGGTGACGACGCCTCTCGTAGGCTTCACCGGAGACTCAGTGACAGTTGAGGGAGAAATTACTCTTCCCGTCACGACCGGGACCCCACCCTACCAGAGCACAATCTTCATGAAGTTTCTGGTGGTAAGAGTTCCTTTGGCATACAATGTCATTCTCGAGAGGCCGGGCCTAAATCTGTTGGATTCCATTATCTCGACGAATAGGTTACTTGTGCGATTTCCCACTCATCGTGGGATCGGAGAGATATGGGGGGAAAGGAGTCCGACGCCCCTTTGCTACCACACGGCCCCTAGTCCTCAGTCGGCCGACAATTCACCAACTCCTGAGTTGATAGACCCGAGAGAAGCTGAGAAGAGGGGAGAACCGCGGGGCATCTATTGACTTTCCCCCTAGAGGATGCGATGAGAACCATCCAAATCGAAGCCTTTCTTCCTGAGGAGGCAAGGAGCCGACTCCTCTATTTCCTCCGAGCCAACTCCGATATCTTCGCATGGTCACCGACCGACATGCCAGGTATATCAGTGGAGGTAATCACTCACAAACTTAACATTAAATCCAACTGTAGGGCAGTCCGATAAAAGAAGAGGAGCTTTGCCCCCAAGCGACAGAAAACCATCGACGAGGAGATCCGCAAACTGATCGCCGCCGACCACATTCGGGAGGTCCATTATCCCGACTGGTTGGCTAATGTGGTGATAGTCCGAAAAGCCAAGGAAAGTTGGAGGATGTGCATCGACTTCACCGACCTCAACAAGGCCTACCCCAAGGACAGCTTCCTGCTCCCTAGGATCAACCAGTTGGTGGATGCCACCTCCGGCCACAAGACTCTCAGTTTCATGGATGCCTTCTCGGGGTACAACCAGATCAAAATGGAGCCGTCAGATGAGGAGGCTACATCATTCGTGACTGAGAAAGGAATCTACTGCTATAAAGTCATGCCCTTCGGACTGAAAAATACCGGGGCTACCTATCAGAGGCTGATGTATAAAGTCTTCGAAAGTCAGATCGGGCGCAATATGGAGGTATACGTGGATGACATACTGACCAAAAGCGTCCGAGCCAAAGACCACATATCTGACCTGATGGAGACCTTCAGCAATCTTTGTCAGTTTCGGATGAGGTTGAACCCTCGGAAGTGTGCCTTCGGAGTCACAGCGGGCAAGTTTCTGGGGTTCATGGTGATGCAACGAGAAATAGAGGCAAACCCAGATAAGATTCAAGCGATCCTAGACATGAGGCCACCGGAGAATAAAAAGGAAATCCAGCGTCTGACCGGAAGGCTGGCATCTCTGAGTCGTTTCTTGTCTAGATCGGCTGAGCGATGCCTTCCCTTCTTCAAGGCCTTACGAAAAGTCAATAGCTTCGAGTGGACGGCTGACTGCCAAAGGGCCTTCGAGGAATTGAAGAATTTCTTGTCGAATCCACCGCTATTGTCAAAACCTGTGGAGGGGGAGGATCTCTTTTTGTACCTGGCTGCTTCTCAGGAGGCAGTCAGTTCTGTCCTCGTCCGAATAGACCCCGAAGGAACGTAGAGGCCGGTGTATTACACCAGTAAAGTGCTTCATGACGCCGAGACCAGGTATACCAAAATCGAAAAAATTATTTTCGCACTAATAGTGTTGGCTCAACGTCTCAGGCCTTACTTCCAAGCCCACTCAATCGTGGTACTGATGGACCAGCCTCTAAGGACGATCCTATCTCGCCCTGACACTTCCGGTCGGCTGGCAAAGTGAGCACTCAAGTTGGGAGAATTTGATCTAACCTTCAGACCGAGGTCGGCTATGAAGTCCCAGGTCTTGACAGATTTCCTGGTCGAATGCACTTGGACCGATGAGTAGGTCAGGGAGCCCCCGACGAAGTCCTGGGAGGCGCTGACCACTGATCCAAGGAGGGATTGGATTCTTCACGTGGACGGGGCCTCAAACTCCTAAGGAAGCAGTGCCGAACTCATTCTTGCCGGACCCGACGGTGTAGCAATCAAGTATGCTCTCTGCTTTCTTTCCCTGCCACGAACAATCAAGCCGAGTACGAAGCCTTGTTGGCCGGGATGAGGTTTGCCAAAGAACTTAAAGTAGAGCATCTCAGAGCATACACCGACTCCCAACTCATCTCGGGGCAAATCACTGGGGAGTATGAGGCTCGGGACCCCATCATGTTCCGATACCTGAGCAAGGTCCAATCACAGTCCCTCCTCTTTGCTCATTTCTGTGTCAGCTATATTCCCCAGGAAGAGAATGCCAGAGCCGACGCACTGTCCGATTGGCCACGGCGGTCGACGGATCACCGGGAAGGACATATGTGGAATATTTAGAAGATCCAAGCATCGAGACTAAGGAGGAAGCATTGCCCATTGGCCAAGAGCGACCTGGATGGATGCCTATGTCCAGTATCTCACCGATGGTATCCTTCCCGATGACCCCTCCGAGGCCAAACACCTCAAGTGGCGAGCTTCCAAATTTCTAATAATGGATGGACGCATGTACCGGAGGTCCTTCTCGTATCCCCTCCTCAAGTGTGTCGGTCTCGCCGAGGCCGACTACATCCTCCGCGAGATTCATGAAGGCGCATGCGGGGGGCAGAGCGCTAGCGTATAAAGCCCTCCGTTAAGGCTACTATTGGCTCACCATGCGGGAAGACGCGGCCGACTTAGTACAAAAGTGTGACAGTTGCCAACGGCATGCCAACGTCCAGCGGCAGCCCACTTCTCATCTGAGTCCCATCTCCTCTCCCTGGCTCTTCGCCCAGTGGGGGATGGACATTTTGGGTTCATTTTCCTCTGCCTTCAGTCAGTGAAAGTTCTTGCTGGTTGCTATCGACCATTTCACCAAATGGATAGAAGCTGAAGCTCTAGCCAAAATAACCGAAGCAAGAGTGAGAACCTTCTTCTGAAAGTCTATAATTTGTCGTTTTGGACTCCCCAACACTCTCATCACAGACAACGGCCGACAGTTCGATAATGCCCCCTTTAGAGAATTTTGTATTGAGTTAGGAATCAACCAAAGATTCACCTCTGTCGGTTACCCACAGACCAACGGGGCGGCAGAGGTAACTAATCATACTATCCTTCAGGGGCTTTGGACACGGCTCGATGACTTCAAAGTGAGATGGGTGGAAGAACTTCCCCATGTCCTATGGGCCTACCATACAACTCCGAGGACTCCAATCGGCAAAACTCCATTCAGTCTTGTCTTCGGGTCCGAGGCCGTCATTCCAGTGGAAACCGGGGTCCCCAGTCCTCGGGTGGAAGCCTACAATGAGGAGGACAACGCAGCACAACTGAGGGCCAACTTGGACCTCATCGAGGAGATGCGTGATCAGGCGTGGATCAAGATGGCCGCTTATCGTCAGAAAGCGGCAAGGTATTACAACGCCCGCGTTAGACCCCGGGTGTTCAGTCCTGGAGACTTGGTCCTCCGAAAGGCCGAGGTCTCGAGGCCAACAGAGGGAGGAAAGTTATCACCCAACTGGGAGGGGCCCTACCGGGTCATGGAAGCCCTTCACCGAGGAGCTTATCGAATCGAGGAGCTCAACGGGAGACTGCTCCCCCGAACTTGGAGTTCCGACAACCTTCGCTGATACTATCAGTGATGTACTTGACCGAATGTTCGTAGGTTTGAATACCTCATCCTTCAATCTTATTGACATAAAAGTGCACTTTTACACATTATTTCGCATTGCCTCTCTGTTCTATGACCACGTAGCAAAAGCCTGACTTCAGCGTCGGCACCAAAGCCTGACTTTAGCGTCGGCACCAAAGCCTGACTCCCAGTCGGCACCAAAGCCCGCTCCTGTGTCGGCCTAAAAGCCCGACTTCAGTGTTGGCACCAAAGCCCGACTCCCGTGTCGGCACAAAAGCCCGACTTTAGCGTCGGCACCAAAGCCCAACTCCTACATTGGCATCGAAGTCCAACTTCAGCGTTGGCACCAAAGCCAGACTCCCGTGTCGGCACCAAAGCCCGACTTCAGCGTCGGCACCAAAGCCCGACTTCCGCGTCAGCATCGAAGCCCGACTCCCACGTCGGCACCAAAGCCCAACTCTAGTGACGATGCGGAAGCCAGACTCCAACGTCAGAGCCTGAGCTTGGTCACAACATCCTCAGGTCATCCTTCAGGGTTGAAAGGACCCTAAGCCTGGTCACAGCAACCTCAGGTCACCCTTCAGGGTTGAAAGGACCCTGAGCCTGGTCACAGCACCCTCAGGTCGCCCTTCGGGGTTAAAAGGCTCCCTGGCCTGGTCTCGGGTCGCTCCCACAAGATGGCATTAACTGCCCATCAGCGGGATGGCACATAAAGCCCATTGGCCGAGCAACACTATAAAGCCCCTCAGCAAAATAATGCTGAAGGCTCGAAGTTGCAAGACTATTCGAGGCTAGCTCGATACTTATGGCTCGTCGGCAACCCGATGACGGCGGTCGAGAATCAACGCACATTGATCCCAAAACATTTCCAGCTAAACTATAAGAAACCCTGTTTTGATCGGGTTGGTGTGATTCTATGCAACTCCTACGGGCGCCAAAGATTACATTGGACGAGCGGCTTGGGAAGCTAAGTATCGATAACGTTGAACAAAAGAAAAGAAAAGAATTTGTAATTTCAACACAAATTTTAAAAGATACTTTCTTCTCATTGATCAACTAAGCTCTTACAAAATGCCGACCATAGTCGGACTTGAGTACATTGTTAAACAGGAAAAAGTAAAGAAAAAGTCGAGACCGCAGGCGGGTCTTCAGTTCTCTACAGGAAAAGCGTTGGCTGGGGGGGCAGCATTGTCGGCCGGAACGGAGCCATGGTCGATCTCCCCGTCCTCAAGGTCTTTGTCGGGTTCCAGGTCTTTAAGGCCTTCAGTGCCAAAGACCCTCACTGCCTTGTCTCGGTAGTCATAAAAACCATGGAGGTAGGCGCCGGCCCTAGCTTCAGCCACCTCCTCGACGAAGACCTGAGAGCTTCGGTAGCTCTCCACAGCTTTTTCCGCAGCATCGGCCACCTTCTCCTCAGCGGCCCAAGCCGCCGCTTCAGCCTCAGCTGATTTCCTGTCGGTAGCCTTCACCGCCTCCGTGGCCTCGACAATCTTGATATCAGCCAGGCGGGCGACCTCCTCGGCAATTTTGGTCTTCTCCTCGGCAGATTTCAGCTCGGACTTTGCTGCCTCGAGCTGGGCCTTGACTTCGGCCAATTCCGCCTCAGCGGCCATCAGCTTCCCCTCAGCCGCAAGGGCGCGCTTGAGGGCCTTGCGCGTTTGATGTTGCACTGCCGCCAACTCGGCTCGTGCTTGAGATCAAACTATCTCAAGCCTCTCTGCTTCCCCAGCTAGGGTCAGCTTGAAGCATCTTCAGCCCTCACGGCCCGGTCCCGACACTCGAGAGCCTCTCAGCGATAGCAATTAAGTTGACGCTCCCCGTTGGCGGCGAGGGTTTGCGTATAGTTGAAAACATTTACCATCTGCACAGCAAGACTGATGTCAGTCACAAAGAGCAAGCATGGGAAGAGCGAACATGGTCAAGATATAAACGGTCACTTACCCGGAGCAGGGCCGCCTAGCAATCCTTGAAGAGAGTACGGGAGTTGGTCCGCTTGATCTCCTCCCGAATAGCAAGAGTGGATGCCGCCGACAGTAGTTTCTCGGCGAGGTGGGGTGGTTCATAAGAGAAGGCCGCAGGGGATCGGCCCCATCCTGTCCCCTATGGGCTCGGACGCGGCGGTGCGGGCCTCGTAGCCAACTACGGTCTTCTGCCTCCTATCGGTAGACACCCCTCCGCTGGCCTAAAGCATCCCTCGGGATCGGCTCAATGGTCGACGGATCGAAATGCTCGGGCGGCCGAACGATGTGGGCCCTCAACTCCTCGGGCAGCGTACCTGTGGTCAAATCGATGGGCTTCGATGGTGGCAGTGGTGTGGGAGATCACCGTGGCGGCAGTGGTGTAGGAGATCACCATGACGATGGTGTTGGTGTAGGAGATTGACGGGGTGGTGGCGATGGAGTAGGAATTCTGGGGGTGTTTCGAGGCGCAGGTGGCGATTGGGACCGAGGTCTCTTCCTCGATCCCTCGGCTTCAGCACCCTGCCCTTTCCTCTTCTTGACCGCGGCCCTTCGGAAAGCCTCGGCTGGTATGTTGATCTTCATGACTGCATGAGAACCGATGTCGGTTAAAAAAAAAAGAGAGAAGAAAAGGAAACAAAAAGAAAATGTCATCTTTGAAGAGGCCCTCACCGTCATCAGAAGCGATGCCGGCATGTCGGAGGTTGTCCTTCGACAACAGCTCTCGATAGGACAGGAGTTCAGTCGCCAGGAGAAGATTGAAGGCCTCCTGGTCCCTCGGCACGGCCGAGATGTTCTTGTTGGCCTCGATATTGGGCGTGCCCCATTCCCTTCCTACCCCGTCCACCTCGGCGAAGAAGAATCGGGATTTCCATCCCTTTATGGACGAAGGGAGACCTAGCCTAAGGGCTCTACCCGGCCGGGGGGCAAATAACCACCAGCCGGACTGAGCCAGGATGGTGTAGAGACTGCGGAAGAGGGAGACGTTTCTCGGGAAGCCCTGAAGGCGGGTCAACACCAAGAAGGCACAAATGGCCCTAATCGAGTTGGGAACTAGTTGGCCGGGACCAAATTATACCTATCTAATAGGTTAATGATGAAAGGGTGAAGGAGAAGACGAAGACCGGCCTTCAAGAACTCCTCATATAGGGAGCCCCCGAGGGGGAGAAGTCACCCTATCATTGGGTCATGGGGTGATCAGTCGCACCCCTTCGGGTATCCTATAGGCCACTCTAAAAGCCGCAAGGTCAGCGGGGGGTAACAGTGGAGACGGTCCCCTCAGGGGAACCCCTGCTTGCCCTAGAGGATGAAGCTACCCTAGGAGGCGGAGCTACGGCCACCGGCGGGCTTCTAACAGCAGGGTCCCCGACCGTAGCCATACGGGTTAGAGGGACCTGATTCGTGGAAGACTCGGAAGATGAGGTAGGAAAAGAAGACGATTGGGAAGGCATGGAGAACTAACCTGGGCAAACGAAGAAAGAGGAATCGGAGAGGCACTCAGGCAGAAGGAAAAAGGAGCTCTGGGCGGTAGGTGAAATTGAAGCTAAGGACACGCTCCTTCTATATATTCCTCATCGATATTTTTAAAATTGTTCCACCCGATACACCAGCCATGCGGATGCTATTCATTGAGAAAGACTCTGCAGTGACGCTCCTAGCGCGCAGATGACGAGACCTTCAACCAATAAGAGCACATCGGTACCAGTGATTTGGCGAGTCAATGATGGTCGCCGATATTTCGGGGATCTCGGAGTGCTTCCTAGCCTCAATGCGGATCTGATGGTTAGGACGCGGAGATGATGATGCCCTACGATCTTACCGTCTTAAATGAGCCATCCTATCCAGGACACGTGTGCGGACACCGTTCGGCGCGATATGGGGATCAGCCGCTAATGATTCGATGCCCTTTTCACTTTGTGCAGTAAACAGTTATGCCAGCTCAGGAGCGGGGGGCATCTGATGTGGCTGATCAGGCCACATGATCCGCAAGATGAAGGGACCACGAATCCTACGTCGCACGGTTTGGCGCATTTCAACCCTTTGGCATTGGGCTCATCCCGGCTGCGGCCCATCTCGGCGTCGGCGTCGGCCGCGGCCCATCTCGGTCCTGGCGACGGCCGTGGCCCATCTCGGCCTCGGCGTCGGCCGCGACCCATCTCGGTTTCGGCGTCGACCATGACGCATCTCAATCCTGGCGACGGCCGCGGCCCATTTCGGCCTCGGCGTCGGCCGCGGCCCATCTCAGCATCGGTCTTGGCGTCGGCCGCAGCCCATCTCGGCCTCGGCGTCGGCCCTGGCCCATCTCGGCGTTTGCGTCGGCCACGGCCCATCTCGGTCTCGGCGTCGGCCCCGACCCATCTCGGCGTTTGCGTCGGTCGCGGCCCATCTCGGTCTCGGCGTCGGCCACGGCCCATCTCGGCCTCGGTGTTGGCCTCAGCGCCGGCTTCAATGACGGTTCTCCTCAGCCCTAGGAGCAACTCAGTTATCCGTCGATCTTATAGCGCCCCCTCGACCAAGCTGCATGGCCCACTTCCCCAAGGATGGCGGATTACTCTGTCACAAACATGCCTGGCAATATGCAATGAACGTGCCTCCCCCTGGTGCCACTAACGGTGGATGTGGCCATCCACGTTCAACCCCACTACCCATCTTTTGTGGCACGTTGAAGATCGGAAATCAATAACCATCCAAAAAAGAATCCGGCTGTGATGAATGAAGGGTAAGAGAGATCCCCCGAACATGTATATAAAGGCCCCAACCCTTAAGGAGAAGGACCTAATCTTTACTCTTTCATTTAGATCTCTGTTCTCCAAGTCGCTAACTTGAGCGTCGGAGGGTCCCGTCGGAATCACTGGTCCGGGACTTTTCTTGCAGGTTTCCGGTTGAAGGAGGCGGTCCTTGTCATTCCTCTGAAAGCCTGCGAAGCATTTCCATTACCTCCTTTCAAAAGTGATTTGGCAGCAACACAAACCAACTAATAACAAAAATTCAAAGGAACCCACGGGCAAAAAATAAAATAAAAATAAAAAAAAGAAATAATTTGTTATAAAATTATTAGGTATGTTTAGCCATGGGCCGTTATAACAAATCAAGAAGCTTCTGCCAAAATGCAACGCAACTCGACGTCATGATAACGCTACAAGTGACCGTTTAATTTGCAGCGCCAATCGATCAAACGGTTGAAATCACCCCGCCCGACGAGTTAAGCGGGCCGCCTTGCCAGACGTCTGGGCCCCACCAGATGGGGGGCAGAATCGTGATTCTCGGAAAGCAAGGGGTTTTTGTAAGTTTTTTAAAAAACTACAACTTGATATTCCCCGCAGCCCCCTCTTTTTCTTGGCGTCGCTTCGTCGTTTTATCGCTCGCCGGTAGCTCAGGCGACGAAGGAGCCCCGGCCGTGGAAGTCCTTCTCGTTTTCATTCTCTTCTTCTTCTTAACCCTAGAAGTTAGAATCTGGAGAAGAAGCCCTAGTCCCTTGATCTCGGCTCCTCCGAGGGGGAGAGATCTCACTCGTTGTCTTCGATGTTGTGCGGCGGCTGCCTTGTTCTCCCAGAAGTGGATGACGGGGAGGAGGCCAAGTCAAAGACTAGGGCTTCTTCTTCTTCGTCGACGTCGTGTTCGGGGCCTCGGAGATGCCGGTCGGAGAGAATATTCCCCATCTACGCCATGGGGAATTCGAAGCCAAATTCCATTGTCCGGACCGTTCTCGATTCCGCTGGCGACCCCGTTTGGGACTCCGTGAGGGCCGAAGTTAAATCTGAGGTCGTAGTTTTTCCTCCTCTTCCGTTATTCTTTACGTTTATTGAACCAGGCTGTGGAAGTAAACTTCGATTAAGGGAAAGATACCCAATGTAGATTTAGAAAGTCGCTTGACTTAATAGATGTAGAAGGAAAAAAATGATAAATATAGATCCAAAATCATATATGGAAGAAAGTGATATGGAAGAAAGCGATAAAGAAAGACTTTGCATATTTAAAAAAATTATGATTCAAAGCAGAACTGAATTAAAAAAAAAACTTATATAACCGATTCCATTTAGTTTGGGACGAATGCTTTGTTATTGTTCTTGTAAATTATACAATCAGTCAAACAAAGCCGAGTATCCAAGGCAGATTATTAGGCTTCAATTTTGAGTAATGTTTGGATTTATAACAGCTTAATAGCAACAACTTTGACATGGACATGGACATGGACATGGAGGTTAATTTATTCATCGATGGGTAAAACTATGAAGTATGAACAGAAAGAGGTAAGACATTGATCCTCCACTGCTAAATGGCTTCTTCTCCTTCACCCCACCCCCCGCAGCCTAGTGTTTTCCTTGGAATCTGAAGGGGTAAATTCCTCATAAAATTTGTAGGCATGAAAAATAACTAGAAACTAATTGTAGACCTTATCATACACAATGCAATCTTACAGTTGCCATGTTCATTTGGTTGTCAAACATGAATCAGGTTAAATATCAAGTTTTTCTCATGCTTACTATAGTTTCATGTTGTTATTATTTAGGTTCACTGTACTAAAAACTGATATGATTCAATACGAAGTGTATCATACTGAATTGATAGCATATGGATTAGGTGACACAAGAGGCTCCAACCCATTGATCATTCCATACTAAGCCAAACTGGATGGTTTGGTACAGTTCAAGGTTAGTACAGATTAGTATGGGATGATTCGAGATGGTTCCGTCCATGTACCAAATCTAACCATCAAATTGTACCGATCCAACCATACTAATTCTAAAATGGATCAGTATGATTTACTCTAAACCATCCGGTTTGATATGGTTCAGTCATCCTTGATTGTAATGAATTCGTTCAATATGTTTGGTTTTTAGTTTCTTGTGACCTATGCAGTTAGGATATGCCCTGCAGATATAGGGTCACGGATTTTTTTTTTTTTTTTTGTGCTTGCAATTCCTAATCAACATATCTATGCATATTTTCCAGGCTGAGAAGGAGCCGATTTTAAGTAGTTTTTTGTATGCTAGTGTTTTATCTCATGATTGTTTGGAGCGGGCATTGGGGTTTGTACTTGCCAACAGGCTCCAGAACCCTACACTACTGGCTACTCAACTAATGGACATTTTTGATGATGTTATGATAAAAGATAGAGGTATTCAACACTCCATCCGTCTAGATGCTCAGGTGATTCTTTTGCCTTTTAATGAAGGAATCTGAGTCTCACCTTTATCTATATCTTTATTGGTTGACAATATTTGTCATTAATAGGGATTGTTGGCCATTAGTGTGAATAATTTTTCAATGCAGGCATTCAAAGACAGGGATCCTGCATGTGCATCATATAGCTGGGCACTGTTATATCTTAAGGTATTTTTATTCTTTTACAATATCTGATGACTGCTTGGTGGGTCTTTTTATGCATGTGTGCATGTGAGTTTTGCACGATGATGGATGGTTACTTTGGCTAGGGTAGACATTTCTACTGCTGTTATATTGTTTTTGAGTTAGTGTATCTTGTACCACATATTTTGCTTTAGTTAGAACTGCATACTTGTTTACTTACGTTCAGCATGATCATTTATAATCATATCATATAGTGCTTGGATGTTTGTTCTTTCCTAGGGGTTGAGAGGATACAGCTTAAGCATTGTTTGCTTTCTTTGTTCATCTCATATCAGTTACTTCACATTGATTATTATGGAACACTTGTTGATTTTCTTTCAGGGTTACCGTTCTTTGAAAGGACATCATGGCATGTGAATTGTAAAACTATAATTTTCTTTCTTTCTTTTTTTTCCTTTTTTTATAAATACAATTGGAATGCTACTTTCCAAGTTCATACCTAGAATCTTATCCCAGAACATAGACTGAGGAGAGGGTTCCATCCATGGGCCGAGGCCACATTGGCATAAATGCATTGAATGCCTGCTTTTTCCCCTAGTGTGGGCACAACAATAAAATATTGTTTATGAACGAGCTTGTGGATATTTATACATTGATTTTTGGCATTTGTACTTTCGATCACCTGTCCTATGTCATAGAAAGTATTTGTATTTATTACAGATAAACACTTGTTTATTTTCTTTCAGGGCTACCATTCTCTGCAATCATATCGTATAACACATGCTCTGTGGAACCAAGGGCGTAAGGTCTTAGCCTTAGCATTGCAAAGTAGAATTAGTGAGGTGATTTCAGTGCAACATTTTTACCTTCAAAAGTGCGGTGATGTTCTCTAAACAGTAGTAGCAGACAGCATATGATTATTTATCCTTTCTTACGTGGATTCCTTTGTTTGGGTTTGTTGTAGGTCTTTGCTGTGGACATACACCCAGGTAATTTTACTTCTTTCCATGTAATGCTATGCTTTTATAGAAAATGCCAAACTTAGCAATATTATAAAAGAGTTATTTTTACAGGATGAAGTTTCTATTATTCCATATTAGTAGTTGCATGCTTAGTATAAAAACCACCTGTGGCACCTAATGACTTGCAGATGTGTGATGTTACCAATCATAGTCCTTAATTATTCAGGTTAGCTGGTTGACCTGAAGTTTAGCATTTCCTTTTCAAATTTGTGGACTTGTTGACACCTTAGAATATAACTTTGTGTATTTGGAATAGATGCACTTTCTAAGGCATATGTAATAAGCTTGGCTTCAGTCTTTTTATAATCTCATTGTGCATGATCAAGAATGTAGATTTACGACATGCCATCATGCTTTTTAGGTTTAATGGCAGTCCCTTTGGTTTCTGAAGTTGTCAGATTTTAACACTAATTTAGAGGGTTGCCTCATGTTGAGATCTCATTGCAAAATATTGTTAGACTTTGCGGGTCGTATAGCGTGACTAGTGTTAGAAAATTGTTTTTGATTTTACAAAAATCCTTTTCTAGAAAATGCTAGAAAATTAATCTAAAATTTAAATTCAAAATATAAACTAAAGTTAAAAAGAATCAAGCTGGTCGAGGCGTGTTAGACACTGCCCTAAGGACAAGTTTTTGCCCCCTCGTATGGGTTGTTGGCGATTTGTTCCCAAAGTACAACGATCCGGCTCGATCCGATCCTCCTACCGCGAGCACGATCGGTTGGAGATCAAACCAATGAAACTTCAGATGCCCAAATAAAAATATAATAATAAAAATAGTTAAATAAACTTTTTACCATCAGCAGCTTGTTGAGACAAACTCCCAACTCCAAGCACTTGCAGCAACAGGATCTTCAACAATTGAATAAAGCTTTTAGGATTTGGATTTCTTTTCTTTTCTATTTCTTTAGCCTATCTTATATATAAGTGCAATATGGATGGGTTAAATCTTGTGCTAATTGTTGAAAGTAAGGTCTTCTTGTAAACAAAGCGGCAAGTATTCTGTATCTTCTTTTCCACATAATGTCATGGGCTCATTTGTATGTGCTTGGTTTTCTACTTTTTGTGATTCCACTAATAGAGTATATCATAGATTTCTGATAGTACAAACTTGCCATATTGCAAAAAGTTCTGCCCCTCATCTGAGAAAGACAAGAGGAACCAACCTCAGGTGAGAAGTGAAGATTTGGAGGGCCATGCAGCTCACCAAGAAGTAATTTTCCATGTTTTACTTGTGAGCCATCATTTTGTTTTTTATTTTTTCATTAATAGAATCTGGGATATGATAGCATGGGAATATGCTGTGAGATGAGCACCCTGATTTTGTTACTGAGTACCCAAGAAACCATATTATGATTGCTGAAACACAAGATCCATAACTTAAATTTTCTGATGGGACCCCAAATGTTGGAGCTAGATTTAGGAATTGAATGTTGAGTGTAATCAAGTGGAGCAAGAGATGAGGTGTGTCCTCAGCTTCCCGTCTTAGAGGAGTCATAAGTCCTCAAATCCTGGCTATTGTCCCACCTGAATTACTTGGGGTAGATACTATCTTTTTTTGACAGAAAATTGGGTGGATACCATCAAAATACTCAAAGTAACAAAGTATCAACTTCACATCCCACAACATTCTACTGAATTCAGGAATCAGGAATTAGGATACCTGAAAGCCTTAGACCTTCATTCCATAAGATCGACTGCTTAACTTTACTGCAGAACTGTCCTATTTACAACCTAGAGCCATGCTATACCCCTTTTGTTCTAAGAGCCAATATGGCATCCACCTCCTACCCTAAACCTGACTCTTCACCCATGGAGTGCTGCTCCACAATTCATCCCCCATAGATACCTAGTGTATCTGTTTTAGAGTACTTCAGATTCCCAATAAACCAATATGATCCTCTCATTGTGATACACACTGATTAAAGGCTTCTTAGTTCATTACAAATTTGTAGCACCTCCTAACCAAGATAGCAGATTGAACTTTCAAAAGCAAAAACCATCCAAGGGACCAAGGCTTTGGAAGCTATAGTTCTTTCATTTTGTCTAGCATGGCTTGATATCTTCTTCAAGGTAGTGCAACTAATCTGTGCATAGCGTTTCAAGATGTTAGTGACCAGAAAGGAATTTTGAAGAAGGGAAGTAATGAATGGTAAGAAATAGTTTTGTCTTGAATTGAAGTAAATAGCCTGTACCCCAGTCATTAAGATGTATTTCAGCATGTGTTTTAGCTCTTAGTGGAGGATGCTGGGTCTGTCAGTGTTTCAGCTGCGGTATGCTCATTGCCATCAACAAGCTAATGGAGTATGGGTGCCTGGCTTGTCATTGTCCCTCAGCAGGCCTTCAACACACTGGAGAACGGGATTCTGATCTTGTGCTCTACCAGCAACAGCAGCCCCTTTACCTCTTCCCTACCCAACATCACCCCTTGGATCACTACCTCATCGAATTGGACCTCTTGATTGTGACTTCCTGGCATATTTTGTCCTCCATAATGGCATGAACTATATGAGAGTCTCGCTTTATAGTGGAAAGGTAATCGCAAGCTCATTGCTTCCTTCTATATATGTTGACAGTGCCACTAGTGGGAATCTTTGCCTATCCAGAAAAGATGGATTGAGAAGATAAGGGGCCAAGGAGAAGGATAGAGAGAGCGTGCTAATGAGCTGAGATTTTTTTTTAAAAAAATATTTATTTTTTGAAAATGGGTCAGCAACAAGTGGAACATTTTCATGAAGGTGGCAGCCTTTTGGAGTGCTTGCATCTGCTACTATTTGGTAATTCTATAAAATAATATAGAAGACAATGTTAAGACGAACTTGAGTGGAAAAATTTGAAGATTTAATTGTGGTTCTGGGTAGCCTTGGAGTTCTTCATGGCAAAGATATAAATGTTGCAAGAGAGGAGGGGAAGTCACATGAAGGTGGAACCCCAGAGGAAATGCAAAAGTAAAATTATATTAACCTATTAACATGAAATGTACATGATAGGCAGAGAGGGTGCCTTTTTTTTGGGTCAATTTTTTCACTTGGGAAGAGATACCGAGAGATATTGACGATGACGGATGACCCCTTTCCCGATTTCTATCTCGCTAAAACTCTACCAAGAACACATTTCCCAAACCTCCCAATGTTGTGGAGAGTTTTACGTATTTCATCAAATTCTTAATTTATGAGGATTCTTGGATTCCATCTTCTATGTGCGGAATTAATTTTCTTTCCCATCTCATTGGCACTAATCTCCTTTTTATTTCTCTTGCGAATGAATATCCAACAGACTATAAATAGTCCTTTGAAATTTTACTATCTTCTAATGGAAATATAGATGATTTGGTAAAATTATTATTGGTTCATTCTAAACAGAAAGATTTTAGTGGCTCTTAAAAATGTATTTTTATAGGCTCATAAAGATATGGTTATTAGAGAATGACTTAAAATTTTGTGTTGTTTTTTTCTAAAATATCGAGCTGATAAATGTTTTATCCACTCAGCATGGTAAAATAATAAAATTTTACCAGCTCATAAACTTGCAGTTATTGGATCGGGGCTCAAGTTCTTTTGCTTGAAAGATTGAGCCAATAAATTTTTATTGAATAAACCTGAAATCATGCTGCCTTGGAATATGGAGCCAACAGATTTTCATACGTGTCCTCCTTTGGAAAGGTAGTTTTGACCTCATTTTCCCCCTTTTTGAAAGGTGAGACTAGTGCTATTAGATGGGAAGGGAAAAATCAACCTTTTAATTGTTGGGAGGCCAGCAGATGAAAACAGATTTGGAAAATAACCATTTCAGTTAATCCAGCCACTTGACTGAATTTTTATGTAATTTACTCTTTTCTTGTGAACTCTAAACTAATTTTGACTACTCCATGCGGAGAAATAAAGGCTTAGCTTTTAAATACACGCTTGGGTTATTGCAAGGATTCACGAACTTGTAGGTACAGGGCTGTATATGTGATGGATTGCGACTCCATGAATTGTGATGAACTGCATCATGCATCATGAATCATCTTGGATATGATTGTTTCTAATCAGAGCACTGCTGTGACTATTGCTGAACTTTCTTCAAAAGTGTGCAAACTGCAATGCAATTTATTTGTGTGATTCATGGGGGTGATGTGCTTTCTGAGGGCAAATACTTATTTTGCTCACAGCAGTTCTGTGAAAAAACCCAGTCTACATCGTTTTCAGTCACATTTTGAAGTACACATAATATTATAACATTTGAGTGAACAAAATAATGGAGGAACGCTAATTTCACTTAAATGACACACTTTAAAAAAGTTGTCCTTTGTAGAACCAATTTTGCTACATATACTGCTTTTTGTTGTGTACCATAAAGCATGTCAGTATGCTATTGGTTATTAATTTACATATGTAAGGTGTTTATCATGCTGGTGCAGCCTGACTTAATAATATGAGTATTTTCCGGTTGGTTATTAATATATGCCTCCCCAACAATAGAAGCATCCAAGCATCTTACTGAAGAATTTACCCTTTGTTTCACCCACTCAGATTACAGTTTTACACATCCTTATTTTAAAAAGGATAAGATAGTGGTGGCATCTTGTATACCCTCACAAAGCACATATGACTGACCTATTTTGCTTCTCATCCTTAAATATATCAAAGTATGAGTTAACCATTTATACTTCCTTTAAAGCCTTTGCCTAGCCAATTTCATAAAATCTTGTGTGTTGTCTATACATTTCTTGTTATTGTTTAATTAATTGGTGTTCACTGACTCTATTTTGACTCCAGCTTGAATCCTTAAATTATTGATGGAGGTCTTCTGAACAAGGTTTTAGGTCTTAGTGGAACGCCTCATGGGATGTCAAGGCAGGTTGCCCTCCCAAGTGTTGGGACACGACCATCCCGCCATTGTCCCAATATCTTAATTGGGACGTTGTGGGATACTCCCTATCCTAAATGTCGGGACATGACGAGATGGTGATGTGTCCCATTCCATGAAAAAATTAGAACGGTTCTGTCCCATGAGATTTAAAACCTTGCTTTTGAACCACAAATGAAGTTCCATTTTGATGTTAACTAATGCTACTCCCACTGTTCTGTTGATATTCTTGTTTTATTTCTACGTATCTATACCTTTTTCGCCCATGTATCTGTACCTTTCTCTGCAAAATCACGAACTCTTTGTTGCCTTTTTACTGACTCATATTGTGATCCATATGATGTATATAGTCTTGTTAGCACATCTAAGTCTCAGTAGTATTCTTAGAGTGCGAGCCTGCAGAGGAGAGCTTATCCACCTTGCACTGATTCTACCCTAGATATCTCTTCTATATCTTCCACTATGTCAGTTTTTTTTTTATTTAAAAAAGCTGCAGTCAGAATTTTGCCACCCAATTCTAGATGCATATGTTGGCCCAGTCAAAGTTCCAGTGAACTGAAATTAGGTTGCTAGGAACCAATTATAGTGAATGATTCCTTTTTTATAGTGATAATTATATCACTTAAATCAATGTAATTATATTGTTGTTAAAATAAGACACTTGATCTGCATATATTGCCTTATCTACTTAAGATTCAATTTTTTTCATTTCCATTGTTTTTTTTTCTTATTTTGGTAAATGCTTGAAGCTCCAATGAGATGAAATATATGTCAAACTCATGTTTGATTCCTTGTTATGATACTATTCAGCTGCAAGAATTGGAGAGGGAATATTATTGGATCATGGAACAGGTTTGGTTATTGGTGAAACTGCTGTTGTGGGAAATTTCGTTTCTCTAATGCAGGCAAGTGAACATCTTTCCTTTCATGCATCTCATGTGTTGATGGATATACTGTGTAATCATTTTGCTGAATTCCCCTGTAGTGCTTCTCAAGTGCTTCTTGTTCTTATTATGTATCTTGTGAGGTAGAACTCTTAGAGGACTAACTTTATGGATTTAGCATTTAGGTGAGTTTTTCAGTATCATGAATCGGCCTCTTTAGACTGAATTTTAAATAGAAGTTTATTGATGATAAAAAATGCTGAACTTTGGCATAATTTCTGTAGGGAATCTCGACATATGGCCTTCCTACCTTTCAGATAAGATTCTGAAAAATGTTTGGGTCGTTATAGGATTTTGTTGCCTAGGGGTGGCAAACGCTGCCTGATCCGAAAGCTTATGAGACATGATCCTATTTCTGCTGGGTTTGATTCAAGAGCTTTTTCAGTTTGGATCAGGTTTGAGTCCAACTTTCTTGGCCTGGATGTTAATAAGTTGAGTATGGTTCAGAGCTTTCACCCAAGTCATGAGATCATTGTTTTCTTAGGGTTGGGTTTGTTGGGTCATTATTGTGGGGTAAGATTTTTAAGAATGGTTGGAAGGTGATTTGTGTTGATCTGGTTTCTTGCTGAGTCATGTGCATTAGAGTTGGTAAAGGGACAGTTGGATCAGGCTGGGTTGTGGAGGTTGTCCTGTGGGCCAGTATGGGTCAGAGTCCTTACTAGCTGTTTGCTTGAGTTAGGCAAGATTGCTTATTTTATTGTCCTAACTTGACCTGACCTGATCTAAACCAACCCACCCTACCCATATTTACCCTACCATTGACATCTTTTTATGACTGCACCAAGATGCCTGTTTGGTGCAAGTAGAAAATAAATATTATTTTGTAATATTGCAGAGTTGAAACTGAAGGAACTTTCTGCAGCTGTTAACTTGTGGTTTAGTTCTGTATTATACATGTAGCTAATTTAAATTAACTTTTGGTCCAGGTCTAATAATATCTAACTGGGTGTACTTTTGTTATTCCTGATCTTAAAAATGTTTAAGTTCTAGTTTTGGTCATGTAGAATTCTGTGGTGACTTCCGAGTTGGCCATTCACCATATGCATTGCTCTAATGTGGGTTAGCAGACAACCCAAATGCTTATGGTGGTAACCACACTTGGTGTGCTAGTGTGACCCCATAAAGTCCTAATTGGTCAAGTACCTGACTATTGGTGAGGAAACATGAGGCCAGCTGGTGAGAAGGCTTGAGGGAGATAGCTGAAGGCCCTTTTTTTTTTGGATTGAAATTTATGTGGCCTGTCAACCCTATCATGGGCAAACAATGACGAACTTTTTAAGGAGTGAATATTCATCATAAGAATAATTCAAGCGTTCTTCATGTAGAAATAAAAAAATACAAGTCTTCCTTTTTTTTTTTTGGCTAAACTACAATATTAACCCTCGAACTTAGGGGGCTGTATCATTTTGGTCCCTAACTTCAAAAAGTTACAAAAGTGATTTTGAACTCTTTTTTTGTTTTACTTTAATCCCTACCGTTAAAAAGAGAAGACACCGTTTGATTTTATTCCACGTGACAGTACACATGGCATGCAGATGGTAGAATCAAATCTTAAACCTATAATTAATCCGTTAACCTTAAAAAAAACTCCTTTTTCCCTTCCCGTAGCTCCTCCCCGCTTCCCACCGTGGCCCCCTCCGTCCACCCTCCCTCTGGGTTTTCCCTCCGTTCGTCACCCCTCCTATTGACGACCTTCTCCCTCACGCCTCCCCTTGTGTGGCCTCTTCCCTCACAAGAGTAAACGGAGGGGGAGGGGAGGGGAGCTGTTGTGGTGGGGGTGAGGGAATGGAAGGGGCCTCCTCCTTCCTCTACACCCCCCCCCCCCCCCCTTTCCCCCACAGCCACGAGTGAGGGGGTAGGGGTTGGATGGAGGGAGCCGTAGCAGGAGGCGAGGAGGAAGGGAAAGAGGAGTTTTTTTTTTTTTTTTACCATTGGATATTGGGTTAGCGGGTTAACAGATTGATATGGGTTTTAGATTTGATTCTACCATTTGGATGCCATGTGTGCTGCCATGTGGGATAAATCAAGCGGCGTCTCCTCTTATTAATGGTAGGGATCAAAGTGAAACAAAAGGAAAGTTCAGGATCACTTTTACAACTTTTTGAAGTTTAGAAACTAAAGTGATAATCCCGTAAGTTTGAGGGTCAATACTGTAGTTTAGCCCTTTTTTTTTTTTTTTTTGAGGGAAGGTCTTCCTTTTTCTTGTTCCTCTTGTGTTGCTACATCATTCATTTCTTTTACTTATCCAGTACGATGAGGAATAAGTGATAGTATATCTATATAGGTTACTTAGCACCCTGTCATAAAATAAACCTCCTATAATTTAACTGAAGGTACTTTTTAAATAACTGTTACGAGACAAAAGGTATATCTTCATTATTGTAGCAACTGGAGCCATTAGTTTTCTTGTCTTAATTGCTAACTTTCCCTGCAACCGAAAGAAACTACTTTCTCAAGTTGTGAAATGAAACTAAGACATGTAATATCTTCATATATTTATTGCTTTCCTTTTGAAAAGGTCAATGTTGACTAAATATAAGGTGTGCCAATGTTTAGTAATGTGAAAAAACCACATGAAGCAGTGAGAAATCCTTGAGACAAGATTTGGTTTTAGCCTGACTTGTTGGATTACTAAAACTGGATATGCAATCCATCATAGTGAGCGATAGTCTTATTTTAAATGTGAAGCAAAGAATCTAGCAGTGACAACAAGGAAATTGAAATACCAAGGGAAAGTACAATGAATTTGATAATATCTTTTTTTCCCCCTTTTTTTGAGGAGAAGACCAGGTGTATCCCTTTATGTTTTATTTAATGAATATAGGAAACAAATATCAAAGGCAAATAAAAGCCCATAGAGTATGGATTCTGCATACATTTATTCTGATAATCATTGTAGTTCTGGTCCATCTTCTTTGGTATCTTCTTTTTTTGGTAAGGAAATAATAATTTGCAACCATTTATTCATTCTTGTTCGAATTAGTGTATTTAATATGAATATCTAGATTGTTGCCTGTCTTTTTTTTTTGGTTATTAATTTACCTTTAAGTAATTACCAATGTTAAATTTTTCATTCATTTACAAGACTAATAAAAATTCATGGCATGCCTCTAATTTGGTAACTAAGAGAAGTTTCATTTCCTTACATGCGACAATTTCATCACAGGGTGTTACGTTAGGAGGGACTGGTAAGCAAATTGGAGATCGTCACCCTAAAATAGGTCATGGTGCTCTTATTGGAGCTAGTGCAACGATCCTTGGCAATATTGTAGTAGGTGATGGTGCTATGATTGCAGCTGGTTCCCTTGTATTAAAGGATGTGCCTCCTCACAGGTTGGAAATAATTTATCCTTGTTTGATGAAGCAACATGTTCAAAATGTTTCAGTTTTTTGTATATTGCTATTTGTTCTATATTAGGATGTAGAGTTCTGCTTTTTGTTTTTAATTAACTTTATTTTCTAACTTTTTCTTGATTGGAACTATGTTAGATGTTATAGTTCGATATGTAAATTGTTGTTATCCTTTTATAACAATTTACTATTCTTACATGTTGGGTAAATAAAGGTGAGGAATAATGTAGATATAGACTGTTGATTCTATTAAAAGTTCGCCTTCAGTAACTTGTGTGATAACCAGTGTTAGCTATGTCAAACCCGTCTCCACAAATTTCAATCTTTGCCTTATATATCTATTTATATAGGTTTTTTTTTCCATTTACTTTTGAAGCATTTTGGTTGGACGTTTATATTGAAGATAGCAAACTAAAGTTTGTGGGACTGTGTTCCTCTTTGGTGTTCCTTTTTTCTTTTTGTAACACACCAGATATTGTAAATCCTGATATAACTAGAAGTGCAAACATGTCAGGGAGGCAGAAAATACTGTCCTTTCCAACTGCATGTGAAAGTCAAACAGAAAATTGCATCATTATCTTATGGAATGACGAGGATAAAAGGCAGGGAACATGTTGGTGATTAATCAATGGGGATGGCTGTCCTGA
The DNA here is from genome assembly GCA_900491605.1 of Calamus simplicifolius. Lineage (NCBI taxonomy): Eukaryota > Viridiplantae > Streptophyta > Magnoliopsida > Arecales > Arecaceae > Calamus > Calamus simplicifolius. The sequence goes on along the minus strand of UESW01003885.1, from coordinate 951,000 downwards.
AACCGGAAGAAGTATTTGGAAGAGAGGGGGGGGGGGGATATGGTATACAGGGAACTCAAAAGAAGATGATAAAGGCATGATGACTATCAGTACAGCACAACAAAAGCCAAGGTCAAATACCTTTGGTTGAAAGATTTGCATCTTAGAAGCATATAGTTATCTTTCAAAGGAGAAGATGAATCTATTGCTGTATTACTCATCATCTGAAATATTACTTAGGATAGAGGGCTATCCTTTTTGCAGGTCCTCACATAAAACAACCCCCTATCCTAAAACGCAAAAACAACTAGAATGAACGTTAATCAGCTATTTTCTCTACACTCTCTAATACCAAATTGAGAATACCTCTTATAAAATTTGGATCAATGTTGGAAACTCATGTAAAATTACATTAGATAACTATTGCATACAATTATCATTTTCAACCTGTGAAACAAAGATTTTAGATCCTTATTAAAAGAAAAAGGTGTTGGGAATAGTGATTTATAAGTGGTATTAAGAAGGGAATTTAAAGTTGGAGTCCAAGGTATGCAAATCAAGTTTTCTTTCTTGGCCGAGTTTTGAGTCCAAGGAATGCAAATCAAGAAGAGAGCAATACTAGAAAATATAGTTGTAAAAGCTTGGCGTAGGTAGAGGCACATAACTAGCTGCCTGCTAAGTTCTATCACCTCCTCTCATTCAAGTCACATGTTCTCCTCATGTACAACCACCACCCCTAGACTTTGCTCACAACTCCACAATGAGCATGATTACAGTGGTGCATATGATTACCAAATCACTTCTTTGTCCAATAAACTAAATTTTGTTAAAAAGAAAAAATCAAATATAAATGAGCATAGACTTTTCTCGCAACTCCACAATGAGCATGATTGCAGTAGAGCATATGATTATTGGATCACTCCATTGTCCAATAAACTAAATTTTGTAAAAAATGTTCAAATATAAATGGGAGCAAAGTATTCTGGAAAAGATGAAGTGAGACATGTTTTGGAGAAACAAATGGTAGTTGATTGTTTGGTATTGTTATGATAGAGAATACTACTTTCTCTCAACAAGGCCTAAGCCCTTCCATATATAGCTGCCAACCCCAGAACCAAAGCCTCAACAGCTAGGTGACCATCCCATTAGGCTAACTCGTCATTGCTGGGCTCCATATTCACACAATGGGCTGGACCTAAGCTTTAGCACAACTAGTCTTAAAGATAGTTCTGTGCTTTGGCCTCTTAACTGTTATAAAATGGTCAACTTGGATATAACACAGCAATGGGCTGTCAATTGAGAGACCCCATAGCTAGTTGGACCTATTCCCATAAAGCGGTAGCCACAAAAATGCTAGGCTGGGGCCTTCTGCAATTTGTAGATCACAAGCAAACCAAACTCAGAATCAAGAGGAGAAGTTAATAAATGATCCTCTACCTCTCATTTCCTGTCCTACATGGGACTGAAGAAGAGAAGGCTGAAAGAATGCTCTGAAGCTTTTCCTAGCTTCATGGATTAGTGTTTGGATAAACATGAACACCAACAAAATTCTTTACATAATTCAAGGAAAAATCATAACAAATCATTAAAGACTCCAAAATTCTAACAAAATGTAACAACATAAGTTTTTATCCAAAAGGCTAGTAAGAAGGTGTTATTTGGAATCTTTGACCCTGTATAAGGACATATGCTCAACTCAATTCTGATGTCAGGCTAAAAACACACTAGCATGAGCTCTCATTAACCCCCCTCTCCCCCAAAAGAAATCATTAAAACTCTAGCATCCTTGCCAAGCTAAATGTTCAAATCCAATCATAAACACCACGATTTGATAACATCATTCCTAAAAGAACCTATTTGCAATGTCCTATTTGCAATGTCCCCTATTCCACAGGGGCCAGAAGCCTGATCTACTCTAATACCATTTGTAATGAGCCAATTCCTCATCCAAAAATCTAGTTAGAAGGTATTATTTGAGTTCTTTAACTCTATAAATGTATTCAAGATTTACTTAGTGCATAACTTATGTGAAACTAAACACATATTCAACACAAGCTCTCACATTCTTTCGTATTGATTTTAGGTCCTACTAGGACATTCTATGGCATGCTGAAATGGGTTGTCATTTCAAGTGTCAGGACGGAATGGTAGTGCATCCCATTTCATGAAAAAATCAGAAGGGTCTCGTCCTATGGGATTTAAAACCTTGCATTCATCATTAAGTCTTAGTGTCATTATCAGGCTGTGGATCTGAATCCAAAGTCAAATAAATTGGGGCTGTGGATCTGAATCCAAATTCAAATAAATCCAATTACAAGCACCTCGAGTTAGTTTGCAGTGCCTCCGAATCCACATGAGCCATCGATCAGGTCCGTTCTGATACCATTTGTAATAACCTAGGATCTTGCTCAAGATGGCTAGCTGGAAGGTGTTATTTGGATTTCTTGACCTTGTATAAGTATTCGATATCTATCCGGTGTACAAATGTTGTGTTTAGTCTGCACACTAATGCAGGTTCTTACATAATACTCCCTTTAAAATCTTAGCATCCTTGCTAAGTTAATGGTTAAAATCTAATCAAATCTAATTGCAAACATCATGATCAGGTAGTGGTCACCATAAAAGAGCCCCTATCATTTGTAACGACCTAGGACCTCTCTAAAAAAGGATTGGCTGGAAGGTGTTATTTAGGTTCCTTATCCCTAATATGTACCTCAAATCTACCTAGTACATAATCGGTATGACTAAACACATGTTAGCGCAGAGTCTTACAAAAGATCCTATAGAGGAAGGTTTTAGACTATCAAGGCTTGAAAAGGCTTTCAAGATGAGTGGAATCTAGTTAAGAACTTAAAAGAGCATAATAATACAAGGCAATGATTTATGTCTGGTTAGAGTACGACAATTTCATTGATATCAATACCATTTTGATAGGAAACCAACAACTAAGATGTCTCAATGCATCCAAGTATTGGGATGGATTGAGAATCATTTTTTTATTATTTTTTTCTCTTGTTGTTTTAGCAAGTCTTGACTATACTGCATTCTGCCTGTTCTTGGTAGTATACCATCCCAAAAGCAAACCTTAGATGAGGCCCAATATGAAGATTTAAACTCTCCATAGAAGCTTATAGTGTATTACTATAGGTGACCCCAGCTAAGTTTGAGATCAAGGCTTTGTTATTGTTGTTGTATTATACTGTTATATTGCTATATTGGTTATTAGAATTAGATGCCCTCAGATCATGTTGATTACCATCAATTTGTCACCTGTCATTTAATGTGGTTCAGATGGCCACTTTGATCTTTGCTAGAGGTTGCCTGGGTGGTGGGGCCTTACTATGGGGGTCTGCTAATGGACAGCTTAATCCTTGGCCAGCACCTAGGCTAATCAAGCGGCTGTTCTTTTTTTCAAGAGTGTGCCCTAACATAATTTCTTGTTAATTCATATTAAAGGAGAATGGCTAAGGCAGGAAAAGAAGGGGATGATTTTGGAGGTTTATATGGACTCCAATTTATTGTTCAATTGAGGCCATATAGATGTGGAAATGGTGACTAAGTATAGTTTCCATGATTTTATAGGGAACCTTCAATCAATTTCATAAATGGATAAGGATACTCATGTTGGAAAAAGCCGATATTGAGCATGTCTTTAAATATTGGGTAATGACATTATTAAAGGATAACCTTCTAAGAAGTAGAGAATTTGATGATAGTCTGTTAACACTACAATTTCCTAAAAAAAACAATATTAATAGTGAGTGCCATAAGTAGGTTGAAGGAAAGACTAAGCAAGGTACTCTGAAACCAGGTGGATAGACAAACATGAAGATTTTAGTTGGCGAAAGTATAAGAATTGAATTGGCATTGTGAAATTATTTATAACTATTGGGTAAGAAAGGAGTTTCTTCAGTAAAATCATTAGGACAGTCCATGCGTGATTGGGATCTGAAAACTATTGATCTTTTGACTAATTGTAAGGTGGGATTCATGTGCAATCTTATGTAGTACATGTTGTGAATAGATGGGGTTGACTAGGTGGTTTTTGTGCACCATCTTTTAATTGACTTCTTGTTGATCTGGGTGGAATTTTGGATGAATTAGCATGTCTACAAAATGTATCCATATTTTGGTTTGTACGTAGGTCTAGGAGCAAGTGATTATTTGTCATTAGATATTCTTGTGATAATGAATTTGAACTTGGTAAATTCCAACTCACCTCTTCCTACTTTGATACTTTCCAAAAGGAAAAGAAGTAGAGAAAATAGAAAGAAGAAAAGAGGAAACTAATTTTTGTTTTGATGATGGAATGAAGTAGGAGTTAAGTAGTTGCTCTCATTCAAAATAGAGAAATCACTCTATTCTACTCTCTAGGCTTGATGGCAATGTCTATGCCTTCGTTCTTCTACATATAATCATGTTGATGGACATCATTATATGGTCAAAAAGTTGGGACATACTTGAGGTCAAGGGCTTACCAATGTATATTTGGAGCTTGCTTGTTCGAGAAGTAGGAATCACTCTACTCTTTGACTCTGGTAACAATGTTGAAGTCTTTATGCCCAACCAAATATGGTATATCATAGAGAATATAAATTTGAAATAAAAAAGGCGATGCTTGAAATTAATAAATATCTTTGTTCAATTAATCACCTTGAGCTCAAGAAATTTCTAAGACTCTATCAGCTTCTATTCTAATTCCCTCCTTAATGGCATTGCAACTTATGAAAATAAAGATTCTAACTTCTTTTAACAATTCTTTTAGCAATAATATTAATTCATATTTGAACTACTATTTGTAGTGGAATGCCAAGATGGTCAAATCATCGTGTCTATCTGCTTATACTATCAATTTCTATTAGAACTCTTATTTCCCTCCTATTAGAAAGGAAAAATATATAGTGAAAAATAATTCGACTAATTGTGCTTTTAGTGGCAAGGACTCAAATCCCATGGAATAGGATGCATTGCATCCCAATACTTGAGATGATGGATGTCCCATCTTGGTCTCATCTTATCACTTGGGATGGTGGAATGTCTTACCATCCCATTGGGACTTGAATCCTTGTTTAGATGTCACTTGATCTAGAAGAAAGTTGATTACATCAAGGATATTTATGTGTGAGATGTTTATTATCATTGCTCCAAAAAATACAATGTTTTACCACGAGTTCAATACCAATAAAACCAATTGTACATGAAATGAGCCTTCTAATTGTTGTTGCAATTTTGCTTAGAATCACTTTATTCATTTGTTGCTTCATTATATACTAAACTAGATAATTGTAGAAGGCGAGGAAAGTTGAACCGACCCAAATCAGTCAATTTGGGGCAAAACAAATGGTACCAGCTAGAAGTTGGATCGGTTTAGCCCTTAAAATGGTTCATTATCATTGGGTTATCGATAGCATATCAGTTTGGGTTCAACCTATTTAAATAATGATATATTTAAAAAAAAACTTTGCCAAAGGTTTAGGTTCAATCCGTTTAAATAACGATCCATTAGAAAGAAAACTTTGTCGAAGCTTTTTGACACCTTTCTCATGAAACCCTATCTTCATTCTTTGCTCGTCGCTCACTATCACAGTTCGTCACCGTGGCCAACCAAAATCACCTGATCAAAGGGTTTCCTAAAGGCACACTTTTTTCTTTTCTCTCCTTTGATGTCCACAGCCCTCTTCCCTCTTTCGATAGCCCCTCTCCATCTCCTCCCCCCCCCCCCCCCCCTTTCTCTCTCTCTCTCTCCCTCCTTTTCTTTTTTCTTTTTTTGGCAATGGTGGAGGTGGTAGTACAAGCTAGTGACCTCTTCCGATTTTGATCTCTTTCCTTTTTTTTCTATTTTTTTCTGACAATGGTGGAAGTGGCAGTACTTCCTTTCTCTCCTCTCTCTCTACTCTATAGCATTGGTTCGCCATGGTTTGATATGGTACATACTGGTACCATACCGAACTAGTCATTGGTCGGCACGAGCTGTTAGTACAACTTGGCAAACCTTGGTAGAAGGGATATTCATGTGAATGGCCACTAGCTCGAATGAAGTTTTGCTGATAAGGCCCTGATTTGTCACCATTTGGTGTGAGGAAGACAAAAGGTAGAGCTATAGTAGATAAAAAGTGAGAGGAAACTATGTGGATAAGTGGATGGGACGAATTCTTAAAAAAGATGCTTGAAATGTATACTCTTGTAAGGTTGCAAAGCTCTTTAAACTTGGAGACAATGGTCTAACCTTCCTCCATTCCTAGCCGTATGTGGTATTTATAGAAACAAATTTGAAGTCAAGATGAGGCCAATTATCACTTAAAATCAATTAATTCTCCATCTTTATTCCCTTTCTTGGTGACTTTAAACTTCATGACAGTTTTGATAATTTTCTTTTTTTTTTCTCTCAGCATATTAGTTTAAATTCTAAGTTAGTAGATTAAGACAATAATGTATGACCATGATCTTGTCATAGACATCATCAGCATTGTTTTACTATTTATCACCATATACCTGCATTCTTGCGTTGGGACATAAACAATGTTAAAGTTATATGCAGGCACTCTGATTTGATTGCCATCTCACACCTTCCCCTATACATTGATGTATTATAAGAAGATGTGATACTTACTGTGACAGTTGGTTATCATTTACTATTTGAGCATATAGCCTTAATAAACCATTTTATTGGTTGAATATGGTGGATCTTCATCTAACTTGCTAGATACAAGGGAATCTAGTTGTTTGTCTATTTGTATGATCTTTTCCTTCTTTCATGGTGATTATTCTCGTGATTCTTCTCTCTCTCTCTCTCTCTCTCTCTCTCTTTAAGAATTTAAAATATGACATTTATTAAATCAACTTCTTGATATACACCTCATGGAAAATTTGAAGCACTAGTACATTATTTTTCTTTTATGGAGCTATGGATGCTTATGTACATTAATGCAATCCTCTGGTGAGATTTAAGCATATGCACCTCTAGGCCTCAAAAGAAGAAACTATTAGAAATGCTTTTGTTAAGAAGATATGTTGAATATTGCTTTGCTTTCTCTTTTCGGTTTGCATAAAATTTCAATTTCATACTACATGGCTGTGAACTGGGAACATGAATTGCTTAAATAGTTGCCATGGTTTCTTTTGGTTTCATTTGATGAGAAAATTCTAGTCTTTTTTCCTTTAACCCTTTTGTAGCAGCATGAGATATCTATTACCATTGATATACTTTTATTTTTTGATTTAAAGCATGGCTGTAGGAAATCCAGCAAGAGTAGTTGGTTATTTAGAAGACGAAGATCCATCTCTAACAATGAAGCATGGTAAGTTGTTTTCAAAATAAGTTTCCATTGTGTATTGTACTTGCAGAATTTAATGTAATGCTTTATGCTCTTATTAGCTTAATTTTAATTCCTTATATCGTGCTATTTCAATGGCAGATGCTAGGAAGGATTATTTTGAACATGTAGCTGTTAGTCCTACAGAGAGGAGAGCTAATGGTGAGTATTCCCCTTTCATTGCAGCAAAAAAATTATCATGATCATGACATTTTAACTATCATTTCCTGAAATACTTTGTAGTTTCCATCATGATCTGTCATTAGCCTGGTCTATATCAAAAGTAAGCCATTGGAAGTTTTCCAAGAAAAGAGAGAACCATGTGGCAACAAATCATATGAGTGAAAATTTTAATTAAATCTTACAAATTCTAGACAGAAATTTTCTGGTTATTAGTTCTTATGAGTGAAAAGAAAAAGTATCATACTTCGCAATATTATCTATAAATAGGATTGAGGGGAATAGCTCTCTTGAGCACTATTTTTTGTGCCGATGTGGCTCTGAAAATGATCGGTGGTTATGCAAGTGGTCTGAGGTTTAGGCATGCTGCAAGTCTGCTGATGTTGTTTTCCTTATTGAAACTTGGCTTTGCAAAATGGTCCAAATAGCCTATTGCATTGTCTTCTTATGTCTTGAAAGAATTATAATCTCTGAGGAACTGTATATGTATGTGTATCAAAATTCTACCTCTTCCGCATAAACCTCCTTATCAAGGAAATCATATCGTTTTAGTACATCATATGATACTTACCTGCAACCCCACAAATTTCAAATGTGATGCAAGCCTGCAATTTTATCTGGTTTTACACATATCATAGATTATGAATGATCTTCTATGCTTCCGCTTTATTATCCAAAAACCAGTTAAAACATATTGTAATAACATTTAAAATTTATAAACAAACCTTTTATTTTTCTATATTTATACCATGTCCCAAAACTCGAGAGTTGTATCTTTACCTGCCTTTCCCCATCTTCATGGTACATGTTGAATTTGTGTGTTATTTGATATGATAGCTTGGCTATTGAACCTTTTCTTTTCTTTTGAAAAAAAAATGCTAAAGTTGGAATTACCTTTCCATTGTGATGTATTAGTATTTCATGTTGTTTCATAGTCCATCATAACTATCTCCATCTACTTGATATTTACTTTCTTCTTTAGGCAGATATTTCTAATTTGTTGTGTTAACATTGGCTTGGTCATTATTGAGGATTTGGAGATCACGGTGAAGAATGAAATAGGAAATATACTGCCAAAGATGGCTGCACTTAGATTGGTCTAAGTGGCAATGATGGTTTTTTAACAATCAGCATCGATGCTTGTTTTAACAGCTTTGATGCAAAGAAAACATTTCCTTGCATTGAAATTTAGTGAACGTAAGTTAACCAGAAATTTAGTGAGGCTTTATGATGTATAGGATATCATTTTAAGAGGTTCATATGACACCTTGGACCTCAATCATTATACAAGAGGCACACAAGTTGAGTTTGGTAATTTAATTATCAAGAGCCAGATGGACTAAGCTCAATTCGTTGGAAGCCCTTTTGGCCTCTCCACTTGGGAGAGTTCCTGGCTACAGATCCTGGTGGCAGCATTCTCACCAAATTTCTGTGAAAGTGAGGAAAAATTATGACCAAGCAGGAGGGACGAGATAGATGTCTTCAATCTATACAATGAGTGGGATAAACTTGAGTACGTGAGATATGTGCTGTGGACGGTAAACATATAAAATTTCATTCACGTTTTGGAGGTCTAATGTGGAAGACATACATGCCTTGAGGCTTACGCCTTATACATGTTAGCGGCCAAGGTATATGGAGTTCTGCTGCCACGTAGATTTACTCATATTGGTTGCACAACCAATGTCAATGTGTTAATTGCAGCCAATACGTGGTTTATGAAAAGAAATATAAAATAAATGTAGTATTCCGCTTGAGATTCATGGGCAAAGCTTAACTACAAAATTTGAATAAGCAGTTATTCAGATATAATAGAATTGTCAACAAATTTAAATATTCTTAAGCAACTTTGATGTATTTGTTTCTGAATTCAGTTTTACAATTCTATTCAAATTATTGTTTTTGATCAAAGAAATGCGTTGTAGTAGTAGTGCCCTTATGATAGTTTGCTGCCTACTAGAAAAGTAAAAATTTTTTTGTTGAATTTTGTTCCTAATGATAATTTATCTTAAACCTGCATCATTTCCAGGGACATTTTACTGTGAAAAGGAAAATTGAATGGGAGATGTAGAATTTAGATATGGGATGCAGTTCGCTGTTGTAAATTAGGAATTCCCTGTTCGTGCTGTATTGTACTGCTTCGGAGTCGCAAGCAAGGGTTGACGTAATTTATCGAGCAGCTCGCTAATGCTACGTTAGACACCCCATTCTAAGAGGGGCACTTGGGGTGATGGTGTTTTAACTTTTATGAATCCTCCTTGGTGAGTTCCAACACCGATAATAATGTTACCTGGGCACATAATATTTAGAGTACTGTTTTTTTTTTTTCACTGTTATCAGTATTTGCAATTATAGTTAATCGATCTGTATTAAAAAAAATGTTATGAAACATGACATTAACAAGGTTGGTTGATGTCTTGTTATGGTATAGCTTATGCTTTCTTATGAAAGGAAACCTCCATTGAAGTCATGAGAAAGATTACAGAATCCGTCTTGTGGAAGTACTTGTTGCACTAATCTAATTGTCACTATCTATCTTCTGGGAAAAATGATAAATAAGCAAGGTATCTGTTAAAATTTATGGTTATGGGGCATTCATTCTCTGGAATACATTTTCTGCTATTGAGCTTTTGTTAGAGTTGACGCTTGAGGTGGCATTTGGAACTGAAATGGCTTTCAATGAATCGGCCTGATGGTTAACGGGCGTCCGGTCCACAGGGTTCACGGGCCCCAACAGAGCTCAGCCACTTGACGAAGGTTGGGGTCTACGTGAGAAGCCAAGACTGAATATTTTAATATCAAAAGTATATGTAAAATTAATGATTCAACAGCACGATAGTCCAAACACAAGGCAGAGGCAGCCCATACCGCCGCCACCACCACCAATACTGCCATTGCAACGGATAAGCGGATAACATCTTCTGGTATGTAACTGATTGTCTTTAACTTCCTAGTACTTATTTGTCAATTATGAATAATCTATTGAGAACAATGTAAAATTCAACGAATCACGAAAGAAATTTTTTTTTTTTTTACTCACATGGGAATAATTTGAAGTTAAGAGAGAATTTCACCAATTTTACTAAAACAGCTTTGCAAAAAACTCAAAATGTATCAAATTTACAGACATGATCGTTTAGATGTTAGAAACCTGAATTGAGTTTTTATGTAAATACAGCTCCTTTTTTATTTTCCGTTTTAAATTATAATTTAAAAAACTTGTTTCACAAGAAATTGTATTTTATGATTTTTTTGCTTTAGAAAAATTTATTGGTGCTTTTAGAAATTATATTATATATTTTTTATTACAATTTTTGAATATAGATGTTTCATGATTGTTTTATATTTATGCTATAATTAAATAGTGCAGAAATAAGTCGATGTGATTCAAAGAACAATTTCTAAAATAGAAAGTTTACTCATAATCATACATATTATTTTGTATTATACCTGCATGCATGTATATGCTCAATTCAACTTAACTCATCTAAACCTTTTTTTCAACTACATGGGATTGACTACATAAATCTGCTTTTTCCACTATTTAAAATTAAGTCGACACTTAAATTATCATATTAGTTTAGGTCTATCTCTATCATTATCAGGAACTAATAATCCGATTACGTAGCTTCGGGGCTGGTTTGGTTTGTGATCTAGCTATAATAACTATGCTCCATTTTATTTTTGAGGTAAAAGCTTGTAAGCAAATATATTGGTGATAAATAATAAGAAGACAAGGAGATTACAAGGGCCTAATCTATGCTCAAAGGAAAACATGCATGAGCCTACTCTTGATAAATAAGATTCGGTAATTGTTGGTGATGATACCCGATCACCTTGAGCTGAAGTCCTTGAGCGTTAAGTAGATGCACCGTCAGTTTGTGGAGAAATTTTGCCTCGGCGCCACGATCTGCAAGAAGTCCTAATATCAGGTATTTCGGTAGGGATCCTTCGACGCTTAAGTTAGTGATTGATATCACAGTCGTGAGCTTGGTGAAGCTCAAGATGAGAAAGAGAGAGTTAGAGAGCCGGATGACCGAAATTTCTAAGTGTTAATTGAGTCTTCATACCCTGGTCTAGAGTCCTTACCATTTATATTGACCCTTTGAGTCCGTGTTGCTTGCTTGATAAGATTGGAATCTTATGATGAGTTATACTTTTGCAGATAGAATGTCAAAATTAGTGGGATTGAGTTCCCTCCTTTTTGGTGATTGATACTTCATGGCAGACGATCACCTTTCCAGGCTTATTTGGCCAGAGTCATTAAATCTTCTTGATGACTTTTTGGACCTTGTTGATTTAAAGATTTGTAGCTCATGATAGATTATGACCTTTGGGGCTTCATCTGATCAGGGTTATTAATGCTGTCTGATGGATTACGACTTTTGGAGCCTTATCTGGTCAGAGTCATTAATATTGCCTGACGGGTCATGACTTTTGGGGCTTATGCTGGAACTAATGGTTCCTGTCTTTTTGGACTGATATGGATCAAGGATGGTTGGTGGGCTCGGCTTTGTCCAAAGCAAAGGCTTGCTTGAGAAATCGAAATGAGCCTTGAGGATAAGACAAAATCATAGCCGCTCAGGGCTTAAGACCAGTGTGGAAACCTCCGTATACAGGGGGCTGCCTAGAAGCTACTTCGGGGCCGCCTAGGGATCACTCTTGCTGGGGCCGTTTAAGGATGCTCTTGTTGGGACCGCCTAGGGGGCCGCTCTTGCTGGGGTTGCCCAGGAGCTGCCTCGGGGCCGCATAGAGTCCGCTCTTGCTGGGGCCGCTTAGGGATCACTTTTGCCGGGACTAATGGAATTATGTATTCTATATATGAACCAAATTCATAAAAATATACAAGAAGATATAATATAAAATTTTCAGATGCCCAGGATCCTTAGGAACATATTCATTAAATCTCAAATAAAATCTAAAATATTAGATTTATTCATACCTGAGTCCTTTATCGATGTAGAAAAGGATGAAGCCGATGAATCCTCTGCCACTAGTCGTCCATGTGTTCGGCCTCTAATGAAGCCGATGAATCCTCTGCCACTAGCCGTCCACGTGTTCGGCCTCTAACAGTGATCCACGTGGAGAAGAGTGGATGAAGACCTTCAAGGTATGAAGATGATATTCGGGAGAGAGGGGTGCTAGCGCCTTTGAATCCCCTTATAGAAATATAGAATATCTTTAAAGATATAAAAGATTTAATCTTTTTCTTCTCATGCTCAGTCTTCCTAGGAGGAATGAACTATATTTATAGGGTGAGAAAGAAACGTTCCAAGGGAGAAGAAGAGACATCTTGTCATGGTAACGTTAATCCAAAGAAACAGAAGAAACTCCCATTCTCATGGTAACGTCATGGTAATGTTAATCCAAGAAACAGAAGAAACTCCCATTCTCATGGTAACATTAATCACAATCTCAGGAGTTGGTTATCTCATAACTACATGCCCCAATTTGTACGTGTTCATCATCGAACTGTAGAGATTCATCATGCCCATCCCATGGGCATGATTCCATCTTACATGGCTGAGATTGGCCATCCATACCCGAATAATCAGAGCCATTCATCATATGGATCAAGTCATATTTGGGTATCCAATTATTTGTTCATCATATGCACAAATAATTTCTCCTTAACATTCCTACTATAATGGATCATATCCATTATTATTTTATCTCCTTTAAATTGGGTCTCACCCAATTATTTAATTGATCATCTTATCTGAATTAAATCTAATTAATTCTCATTTTAATTCTTTCAAAATTCTCTTAATGCTTGTGACCCATTAGGCCCTTTAACATGTTGGCAATAATCATGTCCTAATCATAGACCCTAGGAATGATTGGACAACTCTTTGTCCAAGTCAACAACATGATTATAGATCATGAGAGGCCTCTAGCAAAGCATCATGACCATCCAACTGCTAAAGGTTTTGTTGACGTGACCATCAACAACACTGTCCATGAACGGTTACCGTATGATCAAATCCTTTCATCACATATTCCAGATCAATCAGTGGTATGGAATGTGTCAACCTTGTAATTGATCTTTATTTACTTGATCTCAGAAAAAATTGACTCATATGAATTAGAACTTCGAAACCATTTCAAATTCCAACTCAACCTTGCAAGGATTTAACAATCAATTTAATCCATCAAGTGACCGCGGGATATAACCCTTTCTATCAAGGAGACGAATCCTGTCTTGATCAAACACCATCTTCATGTGCTTCATGTCATACCCAATCGACACCATATTTGCCACCCGTGGCTAGAGCGACGTTTGGATCGTCAAAGCATGACATTCCACACATGAGATGCAATGAAGATCTCAAGTCAAAGGATCACTCACACCACCGTCATTTAGAGATCAACCATCGACACTATATAGAATATCCATATGGGATCTCTGTATGGGTCATCCAATGCATCGTTACAATAATGAGAATCCACACACCTATCCAAGTATCTTCATACTTCAGCTTGTGAAATCAGCTGCTCACCCCAAGGGTAAGGATATGCAATGTGTGCCAGTCTCACGGTATTCGATGGTGTCCATTTCCATCTACACATCGACTAGGGAAGTTTAAAAATTGAACCATAACATGCAATTTGGATATCACAATTTGTAATCTCTATTACAAATTCCATATGCATGGTTCACATTCTTTTGGACTTTATCTCACAGATAAATATATCAAATAAAAGCATCTGGATAGATAAAGAAACCATTTTATTTGATTTGTATTCATAGAATGTATACATCATTCAATCCAATTGAATCTAGGGCATACACTAACAGGGACCGCCTAGGGGCCGCTCTTGCTGGGGTCGCCTCGGGGCCATCCTTATTGGGGCCGTTGACTTTTCCAATAACTCCCGCCATCATATAGTTTTGGCCGTCAACTCACACGTGGCTTTTACCAGCCACATCATATGCCCCCTCGCTCCTGAGTCTTAGTGCTCATATGCCAGCACTTGCCAAGAGAAAGGAGCGCAAACTCCTTCGCTTTGTTGAGTCTCACACGCCATAAATTAGTAGAGGTGGGCACGTGCTTTTTGGAAAAGTAAAGTCTCTTCGGGCTCTTCTCATCATTTAAGGAATGGCATTGGGAGCATCATAGCTTGTGAAAGGATCGAGAAAAATACCTCGTGACCAGCAAGAAAAGGTGGGGTATTATTATTGGATTGCCCTTGCCTACATCCCATTATTGGGTGTGGATTGCATTCCCCCAATGACTCACAGACAGTTGGATAGTAACTCTGCCTCTGAGCCTTCGTGCTGCATTATAGTGGGCGAAACTTTTGGGAATTATGGATAAAACCTGTCCTGCCCATCCCTTCAAGCTTCTTATTCCTCCATTACTTCTTCTATATTCTCTTGACCTTCCGAACACTAACTTCTTGCTTCTACCCCTCTGATTCAAGGTCAGTTCTTGTTCACCTTTCTGTTCTTTTCTTTTCACCTTCATAGATCCTCGTTCCGATAGAAAAGGCAAGAGACCCATGGTAGAACCTTCTAGGGAGGAAATCCTCCAGGCGCAGCGCCGAGCTCCCGGTAGCATCTCCATTCATGGTCAATCGGTGACGCCGCTCTGGCCTCGACTAGGGCTTTACCCCTACCATCTAAGGCTTCTCCTTCATCCCCTAGGGTATCCTCTCCAGCCGCTAGGGCATCACCTCCAACCATTAGGGCATCACCCCAGCCGCTAGGGCTTCGCCTCTACTTTTTCGCTCAATATCTCCTCCGATTATCTATTCCAAATCTGCGAGTCTAGGGGGAATAACCTGCACCATGAAAGCCCAAGACATAAAAAATCTCCGAACCAAATACATATACTAGATAGTGTTTGCCTCTCTGCACCTTGGTATGGTGACAAGGTAACCTGCGGCTGATCTGACAGGGTTGCCTTATATGAGGAATTTCTCAAGAGTGGGTTTCGCCTTCCCTTCCATCCTTTTTTCTCAACCTTTTAGATAGGTATAACCTTGTTCCGACGCAATTAAGTCCGAACTCCATTTGCATTATTTGCACCTTCCTGGTCCTCTGCCATTTTCATGGTGCTCCCGCCCGAGTCTCCTTGTTCTGGCTTTATATAAACTTCAAAACCCTAAGAAAAATGGGTGGTGGAGCTTTGCCTCCAGGCCCAAAAGAGTCCTTAAACTCGATTTACCTCCAAGGTTAAAGAATGAAAATTCCGATTCTTCTATCTATGTGGAAGGGATGAAAACCATCTGGCACCATCCCGACACTAGTCCCAATAAGAACTCGACTATAGAGGAGAGAGACCGAGAGCTCTTTGACACCATAATGTCCTCCATCATCCCCTCTTATCGAGATTTGCTATCGGAGGATAACCTCCATGAAGTTAGTGCAGCGCCGGCATCCAGTGAGCATCACATCATCATCATCATTTCATCTTTTTTTTTAATTATCTCTACCTCCTTATACAACAATGAGGTTCTCTCCCAACTTTTTCGTGGCGGGCCTCAAAAAAAGAAAGAATGTTGCTAATGATACGACGGGGACGGTGAATAAAAAGCCCTGTCGAGGAGAGTAGGGCGAGCCAACCCGGCCCTCAGGGGTTCCTCCTACAGCTCCCGAGGCCGCCCCGATGGAAGAGCTAAGAAGGGGAGACCCCTCCGCCGAAGCACCATTGGCAGGGGATCCTCCCGTTGGGGTCGAGGCGGAGCCGCCGAGGAGAGGACCTTCGACTGCCGCCGGGACCGAAGATGAAACCGCGCCAAAAGTGAGGGCTACAACGCCTTCGGTGCGGAAAGCTGGAGAGGACGCTTCCTCGGCCACCCAATCGGTGTCAGAGGGAGCGAGGACGTCTCCCAACAATGTTCCTCCTAGCCGGCCATCGAAGGTTATGGCGATGCATCGAGGTCGCCTAGCAGAGCACCTCTTGAGTCACTCCACTCTCCCCAACTTTCAAGCTGAACTTCGTCGCCAGCCAATTAAGAGGTCTCTTGACACTCACCGCTGTCCTCCATATAAGTGCGCTGACTCAGCTTTCTTGGTCGGATGTAGTCTATGTTGTAATCCATCGGTCTACACAGGTATCCAACAGCCTCGTCATCCTTCGGGATGCTTGTACCGGGAGCTCCAACAGTTGCGGGCATGCTCAGGATGAGCTGGCTACCCTCAAGACTCGGGTCAATATCTGACCAAGGAATTGACCGAGATCAGGACTCGGGAGGCAACGATGGCCGGTGAGTTCCAAGCCGTCCAGGAAGAAAACCGCTCCTCCAAGGCCTGGGCCGAGGAGGCTTAAAGGAGGGCCAGAGTCACTGAGGCCAAATTGGCAGAAGCCATGTCAAGGCTTAGGCCGACGGAGAAGTTGGAAGATGATCTTCTGAAGGTGGACCATATCGAAAACAGGGCTGACATGGCTAAATCCAAAGCCCAGGCCACCATGGAGAAGTTGGCTTGTGCTGAGGCGGAAGTTCGGGAGGTTATGGAAAATTGATTGCCGTTGAGGCTCAGGCCATGGAGAAGCTAGCCGCCGTAGAGGCTCAGGCCATGGAAAAGGTGGTAGCCGCCGAAGTCCAAGCCTTAACGAAGGTCGCCGCCCCCGAACTGTTGAACTTTATAAAGGTTCTACGGACTTTGATGCCGAGTTTAGTGAGGCGGCCCTCGATGCCTATGCCCAGGGCTATGAGAAATGTAAGGAGAAAATCTTTCGGATTTATAAAGTGATTGGCCTTGAAGACATCTGGCCCGAGGACGAAGATGAAGACCTAGAGAATGGCGGTGCCGAGGATAGACCAGGACCCATCGAGCCTTAGGTTTAGTTTCTTTTTCTACTTTCAATATTTTGTAATCCGACTAACGTTGATCTTTTTGTTATGACAATGAGGTTATTGAAGTGAAATAATTAATGATAGAAAAGGCATTTTACCGAAATTTGACGAACTTATCTTTTGGTAACGCCTTGGTCTTTTGAATGCCCATGTTTTGACTTGAGCCTCTGAATTCAAAAGATGCGCCTTTTGCTCTATGAGCATACTTAAAGAGCCAGTGATTTGCCATACGGGTTCTATAGGAACGTGTAGGTTCATATTGACCTCTTAGACTTTTGCTAGGGCACTTTTTGAATACTGACGCCGATCTTGGTCATGGGCCCGGAGGATATCGTATCTTTCTGAAAGCCTCCTTTTGGAAACTGCCATGAGGGTTTGTCATGCTGGCCTAGGAGTTTGACTCTAGGCTGCTGAGACCATAGGACTTGAACCACTACGAGGGTTTCTTGCGCCGGCCTGAGGGTATCTATGATCGCAGGACCGTTAAGGTCCTTTTGAAAACTACCATGGGGGTTTCTCGCGCCGGCCTGGGAGTTTGACCTGAGGCCGCCGAGACCGTAGGACTTGAACCACCACGGGGATTTCTTGTGTCGGCTCGGGGGTGTCTATGATTGCAAGACCGTCGAGGTCCTTTTAAAAACTACCATGGGGGTTTATTGCGTCGGTCCGAGAGTTTGACTTGAGGCCGCTGAGACCATAGGACTTGAACCACCATGGGGGTTTCTTGCACCAACTCGGGGGTATCTATGATCACGGGACTATCGAGGTTCTTTTGAAAACTACTACGGGGGTTTCTCGCTCTGGTCTGAGAGTTTGACTCGAGGCTGCCGAGACCGTAGGACTTGAACCACCATGGGGGTTTCTCGCGCTGGCCCGGGGGTGTCTATGATCGCGGGACCATCGAGGTCCTTTTGAAAACTACCATGGGGGTATCTATGATCGCGGGACCATCGAGGTTCTTTTGAAAACTACCACAGGGGTTTCTCGCTCTGGTCCGAGAGTTTGACTTGAGGCTGCCGAGACCGTAGGACTTGAACCACCATGGGGGTTTCTCGCGCGGGCCCGGGGGTGTCTATGATCGCGGGACCATCGAGGTCCTTTTGAAAACTACCACGGGGGTTTCTCGCTCCAGCCTAGGTGTTTGACTCGAGGCCGCCAAGATTGTAGGACTTGAACCACCATGGGAGTTTCTCGCGCCGGCCCAAAGGTGTCTATGATCGCGGGACCATCGAGGTCCTTTTGAAAACTACCATGGGGTTTCTCGCGCCGATCCGGGTGTTTGACTTGAGGCCACCGAGACCATAGGACTTGAACCACCACGGGGATTTCTTGCGCCGGCCCGGGGGTATCTATGATCGTGGGACCGTCGAGGTCCTTTTGAAAACTATTATTCTAAATAGAGGCATGAAGTTAAAAAAAAAGAACTCTCTTTGTATAACCATTGGCCAAGTACACTCACTATTGGTAATATTGACGGAGATTACTCGCATTCCAAGTATATGGAATAAGCCATTCGTCTAGCTCCTCAAGCCTATAAGCTCCTTGGTGAAGCGTTCTCGTGACTCGATAAGGCCCCTTCCAATTCGGGGACAGCTTACCTCCTTCAGTTAGTTTAGATATCTTAGCCCTCTTGAGGACTAGATCTCCAGGATAGAATGTCTTGAAGTGGACCTGGGCATTATAATATTTTGCTGCTCGTTGACAAAACATGGCCATTTTGAGCCACGCTTGGTCCCGGGTTTCGTCGATGAAGTCAAGATTGGCCCTTAGTTGTTCGGAGTTGTCTTCTTCTTTATACGTTTCCACTCGGGGACTGGGAAGACCGATCTCCATCGGGATAACCGCTTCAGATCCGAAGACAAGGCTAAAAGGAGTTTCTTCCGTAGGGACTCTAGGAGTCATATGATATGCCCACAACATACTTGGGAGTTCCTCCACCCATCTGCCTTTAAGCTCATCTAAATGGGTTCTAAGTCCTCGAAGGATGGTCCGATTCATGACTTCTGCCTCTCCATTGGTCTGTGAATGCCCGATGGAAGTGAACCGATTATAGATACCCAGTTCAGTGCAGAAGGCCTTGAATGCAGTATTATCGAACTGGCGACCATTATCAGTGATGATGGTATGGGATAGGCCAAATCGACAGATAATAGATTTCCAAAAAAATGCCTTCACCTTGCTCTCAGTGATTTTGGCTAGTGCCTCAACCTCAACCCATTTGGTGAAATAATCGACGGCAACAAGAAAAAATATTCATTGTCCTGAAGCCAAGGGGAACGGTCCAAGAATGTTCATTCCCCACTGGGCAAAGGGCCACGAAACAGAGAGTGGGTTCAGTTGGGAGCTGGCTGTTGCTAAATACTAGAATATCGCTGGCAACTGTCGCACTTCTGAACTAGTTCCGCAACATCTTTTTGCATAGTGAGCCAGTAGTATCCCTGGCGAAGGGCTTTGTGCGCCAGGGATCTGCCCCCCAGATGATTCCCACGTATGCCTTCATGTATTTCCCTAAGGATATAATCAGCGTCTGGCCTGACACATTTGAGGAGAGGATAAGAGAGACTTTCTGTATAACTGCCCTTTCAGCAACACAAACTTGAAAGATCTCCACTTAAGCAGCCTGGCCTCTATGGGGTTCGCGGGAAGAGTACCCTCAGTAAGGTACTTAATATAAGCGTTCATCCATGTCGATTCTGGCATGACCAGTAGGATTTCCTTTGCTGCATAGATGCTTGGAGTTTTTAAGTGTTTGACATATGTTCTTCCCAAACTATCGTCCACTGAGATGGCCAGCCACGACAAAATGTCAGCTCTGGCATTCTCACCTCTGGAAATATAGCTAATGGTGAAGTAGGCCAATGAAGAGATCAATGACTTAACCTTATTTAAATATTGAGACATAATAGGGTCTCGAGCCTCGTATTTTCCAGTAATATGTCTGGAGATGAGCTGAAAATCAGTGAAGGCCCTGAGACGCTTCACCCCGAGCTCTAGGGCAAGCTTGATTCCGACCAATAAGGCTTCATACCCGGCTTGGTTATTTGTAGCTTTAAAAAGGAATCGAAGGGCGTACTCCAATATGATACCCTTCGGACTTGCTAGAATGAGACTAGCTTCACTCCCTTGAGAATTAGAGGCGCCATCAACATGAAGGATCCAAGCTCCTGCCGCGTCCTCCCCAACGTCTGGGCACTTCATAGGGAGATCTTCGGATTGCTCCTCTGTCCAAGTACACTCTACCAGGAAGTCAACCAACACCTAGGACTTCAGGGCAGAGCGGGACTGAAATAAAAGATCGAACTTTCCTAATTTAATGGCCTATTTAGCCAAGCAACCATAGGTGTCAGGACGAGCCAAGATAGCTCTAAGAGGTTGGTCCATGAGCACCACAATTGGATTGGCTTGGAAGTATGGTCTGAGATGCTGGGTAGACACGATCATAGCGAAAATAATTTTTTCAGTTCTGGAGTACCTAACTTTCGCATCATGAAGCACCTTACTAGTATAATAAATAGGCCTCTGCGTTCTATCGGAGTCGAGTTGCATCAGTACAAAACTTACTGCCTCCGAAGAGACAGCAAGATAAAGGAAGAGCTTTTCTCCTTCCTTAGGCTTCGACAATAACGATGGCATAGATAAGAACTCTTTCAGCTCCTCAAAGGATGTCTGGCAGCTCTCTGTCCATTCGAAGTTGTTGGCCTTGCGCAGAGCTTTAAAGAAAGACAAGCACCTCTTAGCCGATTTAGATAAGAATCGGCTCAGAGAGGCTATTCTTCCGGTGAAGCATTGCACTTCTCTCTTATTGACGGGCTGTCTCATATTAAGAATGGTTTGAATCTTCTTCGGATTGGCCTCAATCCCCTACTGGGTCACTAGAAAACCCAAAAATTTTCTGGCTGTGACACCGAATGCACATTTACGAGGGTTGAGCTTCATCTGATGACGTCAGAGGTTATTGAATGTCTCTTCTAGGTCGGCGATATGGTTGGCACTATAGATACTCTTAGTCAGCATATCATCCACATATACCTCCATGTTGCGCCCAATCTGGTCTTTAAAGACCTTATTCATCAATCTCTTGTAAGTGACCCCTGCATTCTTTAGTCAGAATAGCATCACCTTATAGCAATAGATGCTCTTCTCAGTGATGAAAGAGGTATTTTCTTCATCTGTCAGATTCATCCTTATTTGATTATACCCAAAGAAGGCATCCATAAAACTGAGAGCTCATTGCCAGAAGTAGAGTCTACCAAATGGTCAATCCGTGGCAAAGGAAAGCTATCCTTGGAGCACGCCTTATTAAGATCAGTGAAGTCGATGCAGATGCGCCAGCTTCTGTTTGCTTTTCGGACCATGACCACATTGGCTAGCAATCCAGGTATTGAGCTTTTCGGATGTGGCTAGAAGCAAGCAATTTATCAATCTCCTCATCTATGGCTCTCTACTGCTCAGGAGTAAAACTTTTCTTCTTTTGGCAGACAAGCCGATACTTTAGATCAATATGGAGTTGGTGAGTAATTACCTTCGAAGGGATGCCTGGCATGTCTGATGCTGACCATGCGAAGGCATCTGAGTTCGCTCGCAAGAAAGTAAAGAGCTGATTCTTCATAGGGAGAAGCTCTCCGATTTGCACAATCTTCGCTGGGTCATCCTCCAATGGATAGGATAGTAAGCGCTTGGCTGACTCTCCTCTTCTTTCAGATTCCTGGGGTCGAGTAGCATTGAAGTTGGCAAAGTTATCATTTCCTGAGGGCTGGAAGCCATATGGTAATATAACTGCATAGGATTTCGCTCCCCGTGCATCTCGCCGATCCCTCCATTGGTAGCGAACCTCACGAGCACGCGCTTAGTAGATATCACTGCATCCAAGAGGTTTAGACCAGGCTGGCCGAGTATGGCGTTATATGCCAGAAGCACTCAGGCCACTAGGAACCTCATTAGGAACGTGCTTTGACACGGTGGCGATCTTGCCGTGACTGGCAAGGTGATTTCACCCTCGACCCTTACTAAGTCTCTTGTGAAGCCAACTAGAGGTGTGGTCACTAGTTGCAAGGAGTCGAAAGATAAATCCATCCGAACAAAAACATTATAAGTAAGTATATCTGCTGAACTCCCACTATCTACAAGTATTCTTTTTACAGGATGCTTAGCGATCTTCATGGAGACGATTACGTTGTCATCATTCAAATTGTCCCTCCCCGCTAACTCCCCTTCATAAAAGGGGATTACATTCTCTATTCCCTCATCCCCCCTTGGTCTCTTTGAAAATGAAGCCGCTCCCCATGAGAGCATACCCATCGTTCGCTCCATTGGAGTGTTATCAATATTGGCCTGAACAGGTGGGGGCCCCATCAGCGCTGAGATGGCCGGAGGTCATTCTGTCTGGACAAACTTCCCAAGATAACCCCTTTGGATGAGCTCTTCAATAGCATGCTTTAGGTTACAACATTCTTTAGTATCATGGCCGTAATCTCTATGGAAGCAGCAATAGCGACTTTTGTCGCAAGTGGCGTTGGGCCTCAATGAGAGAGGACGGTGGATATAAGGTTCATTCTCGATCTCCATAAGAATATGAGATCTAGTGGAGAGGAGAGGTGTGAAATTTTCTTCTTTAGGTGTAAAATTATATGGTTGGCGTGAAGGATCAGACTTCTTAAGAGGAGGCCTGGTCAGCTCTTCACAAACCGGTTTCTTACTAGCCCCCCTCTCAGTATTCCTCTAAGTGAAGTCAGCTTCATCGGCATGAATATATTTATGTGCACGATTCAAAAGCTTGATATAGGAACCAGGAGGCTTTTTATCTAATAAATAAGTGAAGCGAGAGGGGCAAAGTCCTCGTTTCAAGGCCAGGGTGGCCACAGCATCGTCAAGATGATATACCTCGAGGACTGCTATCTTAAATCGGGCTATAAAACCTTTTAATAATTCTCCTTCCTTATGTTGAATAGAGAATAGACTATCAGCCACCCGAGGGATCTTCCGACATGCATCAAATTATGCCAGAAAGGCTTTCTCTAGCTGTCGAAAGGAGTCAATGCTGCGTGAAGGTAGACGAGAATACCAGGCATGCACAGCTTTTCGAAGAGTAGCAGAAAAGGCAATGCACAGAAGGGCATCAGCCGCCCCCTAAACTTACATGATAGATTTATAACTCTCTAAGTGGTCGAGTGGATCCGTAGTACCATATAAGGATCCAACTAGGGAAGACGAAACCTGTGAGGTATAGGTTCTTCCATAATCCGACGAGTAAGAGGGGCAAGTGAGTATCATAGTCTACCCCTGGTTGGTTATTGAGCTTCTGGCTGAGCTCCTCTAAATGTCGGTCTTGCTCCTTCAAGTGCCTCTCCATCCGGCCATTAGGGTCCTCGCTCACCAATTCAGACGATGATGAGGAGGAATGATGATGCGGATGGTGATATGCGCCCTTGGGCTCCCCCCGTCGGCACTTGAGAGAAGGGCTACCGGATCGACAGACGGGAGACCGCGACCTCTTGGAGGTTTCGCGATGATGGTGCTTGGACAGAGCTTGATGATGGCGACGCTTCTCCGAAGAGGGTCTTCTATAAGTAGATTGTTGACTAGTCGATGTGGCAACTGCAGGTGGTGTAGGAGGTTCGGATTGCTGTTGAGCAGCTGCTGGTCGCTGCTCCTGCAACTCGCAAACTACCCCAATGAGAGCTTGGACTTGTTGAGTGAGGCTAGCTAGTTGCTCTTGTGGGGTAGCTGAGATCGGTGGTGATGAAGGAATAGGAAGGTTGGCCTCTGACAGCTCGGCACGATAGGGCTGCCCTCCAGTGGGACTGGAAGAAATCTACTAAACATGTGTTGCGTCCATAGTTACTTAGGAGAGGGCAAACTTGCAACTCAGGGCTACATAATAATCATTTCCTCTATGACACGTCCAGCCTCCCTTCCTGGCATACCAATTTGATGATGCACGATCACCTTGAGCCGAAGTCCTTAAGCGTCAGTGGATGCACCATTAGTTTGCTAGAGAAACTTCGCCTTGGTGCCATGATCTGCAAGAAGTTCCGAATACCGGGTATTCCGACAAGGACCCTTCGACGTTCAAGTTAGTGATCGATATCACATTCGTGAGCTTGGTGAAGCTCAAGATGAGAGAAAGAGTTAGAGAGCCGGATGACCAGAATTTCTAAGTGTTAAATTGAGTCTTCATACACTGGTCTGGAGTCCTTACCATTCATATTGACCCTTTGAGTTCGTGTCGCTTCTTGATAAGATTGAAATCTTATGATGAGTTATGACTTTTGCAGATAGAATATCAGAATTAGTGGGATTGAGTTCCCCCTCTCCCTTTTTGGTGATTGGTACTTCATGGAAGACAATCATCTTTCTAGGCTTATTTGGCCAAAGTCATTAAATCTTCTTGATGACTTTTTGGACCTTGTTGATTTGGAGATTTGTAGCTTCATGATAGATTATGACCTTTGGGGCTTCATCTGATCAGGGTTATTAATGCTGTCTGATGGATTACGACTTTTGGGACCTTATTTAGTCAGAGTCATTAATATTGCCTAACGGATCATGACTTTTGGGGATTATGCTGGAACTGACGGTTCCCGTCTTTTTAGATTGATATGGATTAAGGATGGCTGATGGACCCGGCTTTGTTCAAGACAAGGCTTGCTTGAGAAGTTGAAATGAGCCTTGAGGATAAGACAAAATCGTAGCCGCTCAGTGTGGAAACCTTCGTATAATGGGAGCCGTCCAGGAGCCAACTCGGGGCCGCCTAGGGACCGCTCTTGCTTGGGCCGCTTAGGGACCACTCTTTCTGGGACCGTCTAGAAGCCGCTTCGGGGCCGCATAGGGACCACTCTTGCTGAGGCCACCTAGGGACCGCTCTTGCTGGGACTGCTTAGGGGCTACCTTCGGGCCACCTAGGGACCCCTCTTGCTGGGACTGCCTAGGAGCCCGCTTCGGGCTACCTAGGGATCACTCTTGCCGGGACCGTTTAAGGGCCGCTCTTACTGGGGCCGCCCATGAGCCGTCTCAGAGCTGCCTAGGGACCGCCTTTGCTGGGGCCGCCTAGGGGCCGCTCTTGCTGGAGCCGTTGACTTTTCCAATAACTCCTGCCGTCAGGTAGTTTTGACCGTCAACTGATACATAGCTTTTACCAGCCACATCAGTTGGAACCTAGCATTTCTCAACCATTATATGACACTGGTCAGGCATGTCAATCTGCTTTTTTTTTTTTTTTTCTTTTCTTTTTTATGGGTACAATGTCAACTATTATTCAACCTTCAAGAAAATAATACATATGTACAAATATATAGGACCCTGTTAATTAGGATCACTTCTATTTGACATCAATAATTTAGTAGCAATATTCAAAAAAATTAATGACTACAGAGCTAACTCACAAAAGGAACTGAGACGTAACAATGAAACAATATCAAAGAATCAAAAACATGCTCGTAGCATCTCTAAGAATCTTGGTTACTTGGGTTTAAACACAGAATGCTACTAGCACTGAAATACATGCACTACATGGTTCACAGTTTCTAAAGGAACCAATTACGTGACACGTACGTATAGAAACGATTATGCTCTTTGTTCTAAAGCTAAAGAAAAATATTTTGATTAGAAAAGGAGAAGTCATCAGATCATGTCCTTTTGTACCTCTAGCACATCTTTCAAATGATCTCGGTACGATTTTCTCTGTCATTGCATGCAAATATTCGGCAGAACACAGTAAATCGCTATCACTGCATGCTAATATTCAGCAGAACACGGTATGTCACTTTTAAGCTAACAAATAGGAACAAATAGTTGAACAATATGCAACACCATGGACCTTAGATGAGACCATTCAACACAAATACCCTTGGCACGAATAGACAAACATACAAGAGGTCAGGCATGAGCACTGTGAGAGGGTTTCAATAGCAAAGAGTATAATAATTTTTGCTTCCAGAAGATCACCTTGTTAACACAAAATTTTGAATATATTAGCATACCATAATATGATCAATTTAATGTATCATATAAACAACATATTTCATGAGTTAAAAAGATGGAGGAGTCTTAGGCAGCACACAACAACAAGAATGAAAACTAAGCTTTAATCTTAAATTAGTTGCAATCGACTATAGGAATCCTTTTTCTCCATTCCACTTGGTTCAAGGCTATACTTTCTCTAACATGTAGACATATCAAATCTTTCTTTAACACTTTCTCTTACATGAATTTTGATCTACCTCTACCTTTTTTTCCTTCCACTACAAAACAAAGTCTAGAGACCTACGTTTTATCCTACACTCTCTCCGGTATTTCTCAGCCCAAGTTCCAACCATTCTCAAGAAATGAACCAAGATTTAATTTTAATGATTTTGTTGCTAGGACTAAGTTGAAATTAATCCGTGAAACTCGATGTCAAGTAGCTTTAATTGGTTTCTGCTGCAACCAACTGGAATAGGCAAGAGCAATATCTGCAACCATTTGTTAGCCACCACTAAACAAGGTAGGATGAACCATGAACCAATATCAAATTGATAGTATGCCAACGGTTTGGGTTGGTTTCCAATTTTTTACAATTTTGTTTATTGTTTTATAGTTTTTCATTTTTTTTGGTATATAAATTAAAAGCCTTCCGTGAGCTCTCATCTTCTCTTCTTTCTTTTATTTCTATTCAAGCCATAGTTCAGACCCTAAGAGATATATTTTAATCTTAAGATTTTTCTAAGAAGTTTAATTTTATTATTTTGATAAGTTCTGAATCAAGCCAACATAAGTCAGTGTTAGGTTTATTGTTATTGTGATCCTATCTAAGTCTGGAACTCTGTAAGTTTGATCAAGCATTGACCAAAGGCTTACAACTTATATCATAAGATAGTCTTTTTTGGTATTTTATTTTCTCATTATGGTAATATCTAACTTCATATTAGCTAAACTGTGATTTTCTAAAATTCTTTAAATTTATTCTTGAGAGAAAAAGTTGACCTTTTACTACTAAGAAATTTAATTTTTTGATATGTTTGTTGAATTGAAATGGGGATATTTCCTTATTTCTATAAGAAATCTTAAGTAAATGAAAAGAAAAGAGGAGAGAGAATGGCATTCATTTAAATGATTTTGAATGGAAGTAAGAGAAAGCATAGAGGATATGAGCTCATGTGAGCTCACATGACACCTAGTACAACCCCATACTTAAGAACCATCCAAACTAGACCGAACCAGGTGGTTCAACATGATTTGCACTAGTTTGAGGCCCGTATTAAACAAATATACACAATCAAGCTTATTCTAATTGGTTTAGTTCGGTTTGGTTTTGCTCATGGCGAAGCTAAATCACTTGTTGGGTTCACTAAAAGGCCAAAATAGGTAAATTTGCTTAAACCAAACACTTGTTGTTTCCTTAGATTTACAAAAGATTTACAAAAGCTAACATGTTATATTTTGTTTGGCCTACATGAAATCCACTAGTTTGGTGCAAATTTTATGCAACAAACTCTCTTTTAGAAGTTAAGTTGATTTAGATTTCTTTTTAAGAAAAAAATATATGATTCTAGAAGAGTATATGCTAAATAATATTATGAATGTGACGGTCATAATAGGGGAAATTTCAAGGAAATATATTAAATTAAATGCATATTTTTATGGTAACATCATGCATGTCACAATATGTATATGGAATCTGAAAATTTCTATTCCCATGCCAAAACAAATTCTAGGCAAATAAAAATGCTATTATTTTAACATCTGGAATCTTGAAGACTAAATATTTAGATTTAATCATCCCAAATTTCACAAATTACTCTACTAAAATGTTACATCATAGGTCTTATAGGCTTCTTTGTTTTTTCTTTAATTTTCTAATTTTTATATATTTTCTTTTAAGATACAGCCTAGAAAAAACTCCACCAAGGCCGGTTCCAAACTCGAGTAAAGAAGGAGGATTGCATTAGGTAGCTGACAGCCAGCGTAAAACTCTGTTAGATTTTCTAAAATATGAATTTACTAAAAGCAAAGCAAAGAAAGCAGATTCATGTAGCCGACCCTATGTAGTTGGGAAAAAGGCTTAATTGAAAGCAAAACTCAATGACCTTGGTGAGATTGAAAGCAAATTGCAGTTCTTGAGCCTTGAAATGGACATAAGGTTGTGTCCGTGCGCACATGCGTAGGAGAGCTGGTGTACCTCATCTTGGGCAGCCATAAGTTCAGCATCTCTTGTACTCAACAATTGGTTCTGCATGGATAACTCCAATTCCAATTGACCTGTAAGATCAACAAGAGTTATTTGTTTGTCCTTTAACTAAATAATCACATAATACATAATATATATATATATATATATATATATATATATATATATATATATATACTTATACTAGCTGATTCAATCTCAGACCGTAGGCAGGCACTCTCAGATGCCTCCAGCTTAGTTCTAAAGGGCTTGGCATGCTGCTTCCCAACTCTGTCGCTCTTTTTCCTTAAAGATGATGCACAAAAAGCGAATGTAAATAACATAAACTAAGCAATAACATATACAGTGAAGGATTACTACTCAGTGAAGTTATAATAATCACATGAAAAAAAAGCAGTACGCAGACAGAATTTGCATATACACATCAATTATG
This sequence comes from Calamus simplicifolius, assembly GCA_900491605.1. Lineage (NCBI taxonomy): Eukaryota > Viridiplantae > Streptophyta > Magnoliopsida > Arecales > Arecaceae > Calamus > Calamus simplicifolius. Next base: position 922,127 of record UESW01003885.1, on the reverse strand, counting down.
TAATGGAGCTCTAAACAACTCGAATCATCTAGAAATCTCCCAGATAATAACAGAAGTTACAAACCTCCCAGATAATAAGTGTTCATCAACAGGCCTATATAGCTGAATTAGGTCATATATGGTGGCATCATAAATGCCATAGACAAACTAGTTTGGGCCTCATGTATGCCAAACTCAAACATCTGAAAAAATGGCCATTTTCTAACCAATACTAATGGAATTTAATTATCCAAGTTAGCAGCAGGTCAAGATGCAGATTTGAAAGTGGAAGGAAGCTAGGAAGGTGCCTTATCTATTTCAAGATAAATGCCAAGAAAATAGATGTGGTGCCAGCCCAAGGTTTTCTAAGTTGGTACATGTCAAAGCTCTTCATCATTCTTGGTGTGTGTCAAACTATTCATCTCCTCGCACGAGCCAATTGGCAAGGCCCTAGGAAGAAAAAGGGAGTAAGAAGAGTTAGAAATCACTCACATATGAATCATGTGTCAACAACATATTGTCAATCTATAATATCATGGAAATTGTCCAAGTCTACTAGTGAAAAAAAAGGGGAGAGCACATGACATATGGCAACCTACATGATATAGTGATACACCTTCAACAAAAAAGTAAAAGATTTAAGAATATAATAGAAGCATATCACATCTATGTATAACAAAATGCTAACTTTTCATATTACAAACCAAAAACTTAAGAGTTGCAAGCAAACTAAACATTAAAACATGCCCAAAAACCATAAGATAAAATAATATCCATTGTGATTTATATACATTAAAACTTCACCAAGGCCTGTTCCAAGCTCGGGTAAAGAAGAAGGGTTGCGTTAGGTAGCTAACAGCTAGCGTAAAACTCCGTCAGGCCCCTTAAAACATGAATCTCTAGAGAAATAGAGAATACAATATATAAATTACAATATACTAGAAAACATAAAAATAGAAATGGAGTAGGAATAATTGTAGATAGAAATTTTAAGGAATATATTGTTAAGGTAATTAGGAAAGAAGATCGAATTATATCACTAAAACTTATAATTAAGAATAATATAATTGATATAATTAGTGCATATGCTCCACAAGTAGGATTAGACCAATAAACTAAGATACAATATTTTGAGAAGACATAAATGAAGTAATATAAGAAATACCACAAGGAAAAAAGATATATATAGGATGAGATTTTAATGGATATGTAGAAAAACAAAGGGAAGGATATAAAACGGTACATGGAGGATATGGATTTGGAGATAGGAATGAAGCCAATGTGAGCTTATTAGATTTTGCAATGGCGTATGATCTAACAATAGCAAACACTTGTTTCCAAAAGTAAGATGAACATTTAAAAACATTTAAAAGTGGATCTAATAAAAGTCAAATAGACATTTTCTTAACTAGAAAGGCAAATAAAATAACATGCAAAAACTATAAAGTTATTTAAGAAGAAAGTTTAACTTTACAGCATAGGATAATGGTAGCAGACATATGGATAAAAATAAAATTTAGAGTAAAACGTAAAACTATTAATCCAAAAATTAAATGATAAAATTTGAAAGGAGAAAACTATAATTATTTAAAGAAAAGTTAGTAAGAGTAATGACTATGAATAGATAGTAATCCCAACTTAATATGAAAAAAGTAACTAAATGCATAAAAAATATAGCAAAAGAAGTTTTAGGATAATCAAAAGAAGTAGGACTACCAGAAAAGAAAACTTGATGGTGGAACGAGAAAGTTCAAGCAACCATCAAGATTAAAAGGATAAACTACAAAATTTGGTAAGAGACTAGGGATGAAGAAGTATACGGATGCAAAAAAAAAAAAGATAAAAAAGTGGTAAGTATGCCAAACTTAAAGCCTATGATGATTTATATATAGACTAGATATGAAAGAAGGTGAAAAGACTATATATATATATAAACTGATAAAACTAAAAGAAAAGAAAAGAAAAGATTTGGACTATATTAAAAATATTAAGGATGAAGGTGAAAGTCTTGGTAAAAGAAGAAGGGATAAAAGAATGATGAAAAAGTTATTTTAAAATTTTATTAAATAAAAATAATTTAGTAAATATAAGAATAGAAGAATGTGATAACCTACGAGTAACAAATGAACATAAATTTTTTCGTAGATTTAGCATGCTTGAGGTTAAAAAGGCTTGGAGTAAAATAAAAAATGCAAATGCATTAGGATCAGATGCAATCCCTGTTAAGGTTTGGAAAGGTTTAGAAAAACTTGGAGTTATGTGGTTAACTAATTTATTTAACAAGATTGTAGCAACTAAATGAATGCCAGATGATTGAAGAAAAGCATATTAATACCTATATACAAAAATAAAGGAGATATTCAAAACTATGCAAATTATAGAGGGATTAAGCTGATGAGTTATACAATGAAATTATGAGAGAGAGTAATAGAAAATTGAATAAAAGCTCAAACTTTGGTGTCAAATAATCAATTTAGATTTATGCCTGAAAGATCGACCATGGAAGCTATTTATTTATTAAAAAAATTTATAGAGAAGTACAGAGAAAAGAAAAAAGACCTTCATATGGTCTTTATTGATTTAGAGAAAGCATATGATAGAGTACCTAGAGAAATAATATGATAAATTTTAGAGAAAAAAAATTATCAAAAGGTACATAGAATTGATAAAAGATATATATGATAGAGCAATAACTATTGTTAAAATAATAATAGAAGAAACTAATGAGTTTTTAATTACTGTAGGTTTACATCAAGGATCTGCCTTAAGTCTATATCTTTTTGTATTAGTTATGGATGAATTAGCCAAATATATTCAAAATGATATCCCATGGTGTATGTTATTTGCAGATGATATAGTGTTAATTGATGAAACTAAATCTAAAGTAAATGCTAAGCTAGAGATTTGGAGAGAAGCTTTAAAATCTAAAGGTTTTAAGATTAGTAGAACTAAAACTGAATACGTGAAATGTAATTTTAGTGGGAGTAGAAATATAATGAAGAAACAGTAAAGATTGCAAGCCAAAAGATACCAAGAAGTAAAAATTTTAGGTATTTGGGATCAATTATCTAGAAAGAAGGTGAAATAGGTGAAGATGTGAATTATAGAGTTAAAGCAAGATGGATTAAGTGGAGGAGTGCTTTGGGAGTATTGTATAATCGGCGCATTCCATTAAAATTGAAAGAAAAATTTTATAAAACCGCTATTAGGCCAACTATGCTATATAGAACAAAGTATTGGGTAATACTGAAACAATATGTGAATAAATTAAGTGTAACAGAAATGATAGTAGTAGCCCTAATTGAAGATAAAATAAGAGAAAATTGATTATAATGATTTGGACATATACAACGAAGACCTTTAGATGCTCCAGTTAAAAAGAGTGATCTTTTAACAATCCATAGTAAGGATAGAGGTAGAGGTAGACCTAAACTAACATGGACAGAAATAATTTAAAAAGATATAACTATTTGTAATTTGAAGGTCGATTTAGTCCTGAATAGAGTAGAGTGAAGGAAGCAGATTCATGTAGCCAACCTCATGTAGTTGGAAAAAGGATTAGATGAGTTGAGTTGATGTCATTTATATAGTAAACACATAGAAACAAACAATTTCAAGAAACAAAAAATTTAACATAAATCAAGTGATCATATGCCAATGAGAATTAACAAGATATTTCAATACAGATAGGCAAGAAAGGAGGTTTTGTGAGGGTCAAGATGCTTGAAAATTTAATTGGCACCAATATTATGGAAAATGAACATGTTCCATTTTTGAACATTTTTATAAAAAAAGGTTTGCATGTCCAACTCTTCTGGAAACTTGGAAATTGAACAACCATATTAAATGGCCAAGAGAAAAATGACCACTTCATCATAGGTGTATATTATATCACGAAGAATGCGGCAGATCAAGATGTCTGCTGAATGTATCTTTAGATTTCCCTATCAGAATGCAGGAGAATAAAATGTTTTATCATGAAATACCGACCCTGGATATCAGCTGCTTTTTAAAAGCTGTTCATGGACTTGAAGAATCAGAAGTCCAAAGGTCAATGTATACTAAGGTGATGAACATCTTTAGCATCAAGAGTTGGTATGAAGCTTTATTATTTCTACCAAACCATGACCTAGCAACCATGTGTCCCATATATATACAAATTTCTCATTATAAATCATGTTCGGTCCATTTCCACTCACACCAATCGATTGCCATTAACCTAGTCACTTCTCCCTTCCCCCAATATGAGGATCCCTTGAAAATGATAGAATTTTCTCAATATGTTACCAGTAGTTAATCCCCTACTCAACCAAAAATATTAATGAATGAACGAATAGATTTCTCACTCATACATGCTGGTCTTTGAGATGGTTAAGTTCTCCTCTCACTTCCTCCAATGCAGCTCCAAGTCTTACAGCTTCCCCAGTTGAAACAGCATCCATCTCTGCAATTTTTGAATCCTTCTCAGCTAGTAGCATCTGCAGAAAAATTTAAAACAATCAAATGTGAGTCATAGTTTGTTCTCAGCACTTACCTATGTAATATATCTTAAATAACTGTTCTTCAGAATGCTCAGTTTTGGAAAATATCAAACAAAGCACAAGGAAGCTAGCATTTAAGATGCCCAAAAGCAATTGACCACTATATTTTCAATATAGTCATACCCCAAAGAGCAGACACAAGGACCATTTTATGCAGAATCAGCTCAGATTGCCAAATACATTGGCTAACAAATTAATTATTGCATTGTTTGATTCACCATGCTGCTTCTGCAGCTGAAGACAAACTACTTATTCACATAAAAGAATCAAAGAAGATTTCTGCAAAGCCAGTTGGACCACAACAAACTATTTAAGTTGAAAAATGCCAAGAAAAAATCAATTTGAAAAAGAATATTCAAAACAATTAGTAATTAGCTTCTTACATTATTATGGCAATCATCTCAAAGCCCTTAAATGCAATCATCCCTTTTTAATTATAAGCAGAATACAACAATACTTCAACATCCATGATGGTTCTACTAAGCACACATATTTCAACATCCATGATGGTTCTACTAAGCACGCATATTGGAACTTCAAACACATACCATGCCTATTAAAGCTATGAATGGAACTTCAGTATAAAATACCCAAATTTGTGTGGTTTCTGTGGATGAGAACAGAGCATAATGATTTATGCATGCACAAAAACTTGCATACATATATGTGTACAATTTTTGGGGGAAGATACGAGAGCACAAAATTACAATCTTGATGCTAGGAACATCCAACTGAGACTATACACATAAAGACCTTGTGTAATGCCCGAAGCCCACTTGCTAGTTCAATTAATTTGTTAGCAAGCCGAAACTATGTGGCCCTAAAAATTCAAATAGAATTTAATCGGCAGCAAGTGAACTTGAGTTATAAGCACTTAAACCTTTTCTTTCTCATCCAATGTGAAGGCTATTTTTAGAGTATTACAATCTTTCCCCTTTATAATGCAATGTTCTCGTCGCATGCTATAAACTAGCCAGAATCTACCTCGAGCCGAATCGTTGATGCTACAAGGGTGGCTTTATACCATGGCGGGATTCTATTACTGTCCCATGGGTAGCCTTTTCCTCTTGCTCACCAACTTTTATATGCTCAGGTCAGCTCTGATACCATTTGTAACACCTCAAGCCTATCTGCTAGTCCAATTAATCTATTAGTGGACCGAAACCACATGGCCTTAAAAACTCGAATGAAAGTTAATTGGTAGAAGACGAACTTAAATTATAAGCACTTAAACTTTTTCTTTCCCATCAGATGTTGGACTATTTTTGGGGTATTACACTCAACAACGTCATTCATGATCTATACATCTTAGGACACATGAAACAAATTTTTAATGAGTTTGTCAGCTACTGATAAATAAAAGTTATACTAGTTGATCCATTACTCAAAAATGTCCATTTGCAACCACATGATCCACAAAGAAGAAACCTTCAAATTGAAATGCTTCAGATCTTCTGGCCTGTTGTCCATGTGACCACAAAACAAACAGTTCCCAAAAGCCAACATTTAGATAATCTACACAGCCTGGGTCAGGGTGGATCCAAATATTTTTAGTGTGGTTTGTTGCTAGATGTTCATTTTCTAAGTAGCTTTCATGAGTTCATAGTGTATCAATGGAGTCCAGTCAGATCAACCTTTTCTAGACTGTGTAAGATCGGTATGGAGGTTTTTGTTTTTGTTTGGAAACCAAGCTGGTTCAATATGAACAAATCTGCATATAGAGCCAAAGTGATCCAGTACAGCCCAGATCTGGGACTGTGCAAGCACAATCCACATGCATGACTACTCTCAACACATTAAGAATAATGACACATAGTTCATTGTGGTCAAATTGCACAAATTTGACGTTCTGAATGGCCTTGGCCAGAAGACCTATGAGCCAGCACTTTGGGGAGTGTAATTCACACTCTTCTAAAACGCTTGAAGCAGAATTGCTGGGTACATGACAGTACAAATTAGTGCATAAAATACCTGGAGAGATGATATTGTTTCAGCTGCTTTCATTCTCTCTGATAGAGCATCAGCAAGTTGCGTCTCCAAGCTTTCTAATTGCTGAGGATGAAGAAGTAGACACAAATATGAAGATAAAATTGGATAATTAAACTCTTTTAACATGCATACTTGACCAAATCAGAAAATGATCATCAGCAACAATATCTTTCAAGGAAATGAGACTTAAACATTTTTCAATTACCTTTTGGTGCTTAGCAGAAAGCTCTGCCTTTGATGCTTGCCTTTGCTCTTCTGCAGCTTGCCATAAACCCCGAATTTGGTCGATCATCTATCAATAAATTTTTTGAGTAGAAATATTAGGATTATCTCAAGCATCAGTTTATATTTTGACTGCAAAACTAAAATAAAAAAAAAACAATAAATTTAAGAAGTTTGCTGCATCACAAATTGATGGGTGTTCATATTACCATAAAAATAAATCCATGCTGTTGCAACAATTGAATGCTATAGAAATATTAGGATTATCTCAATAATCAGTTCATATTTTGAGTACAAAATTAAAATTCAAAATTCAAATTAATAAAACTTAAGCAAGTTTGACATATGTCAAGGCAAGCTAAGCATTCTCGGCAAGTTTCTTTTACATAGCACCTAAATGTGGGCATGGGCCAGGCCGCGGTGGCTCAAGCTGAGCTATGGGTAAAAGGGAGAACCTAGAGATGGGCACTGGGCCGTGCCGTGCCAAGCACGGCCCAGGCCCACCGTGCCTAAAAATTTACCGTGCCAGGCACGGTACATTAAAAAAATTTAAATTTGGCACGGCCTGTGGCCCATTTTAAAATGGGCCATGGGCCGTGCTTTGGCAAGGCCCATCAGGGCCGTGTCCAGCATGGCCCAGCTGGGCCGTGCTAGGGGGCCGTGCCATGGTACGGCCCACCACGGCCGTGCCATGGCACGGCAGCGCAGGTGGTGCCTAGGCAGGCATCACCTGCAGGTAGGCAGGTGGTGCCTACCTAGGCACCACGTGGTGCCTGCAGGTTGTGCCTAGCTAGGCACCACCTGCAGGTACCGCCTAGGCACCACAGGTGCCTAGGCACACCAGGTGCCTAGGCACTATGTACTGATGCCTAGGCACACATGGTGCCTAGGCACCTGATGTGCCTAGGCACCAGTACATGGTGCCCAGGCACCACCTTGGTGCCTAGGCACCGCACCAAATATTTTAGCCGTTTTTAACGGCTATATAGCCGTTAAAAACGGATATAGCTATTTTTAACGGCTATATAGCCGTTAAAGGCTGTTGGGAGGGGTTTAGACCATTTTACCCCTCTCAACAGTCATATAACGGCTATATCAAAGGGTAATTTTGAAAAAAAAAAAGAAATTCTATAAATAGATGAACTCTCCCTCATTCTTACTACACCAAACCAATTCCTCTAATACTATCATTTCTCTCTTCCAGCAAGTGCTCTAATAGATTAGCAATTTAATTTTTAGTTTGCAAGTGTTCTTACAAGTGACAAGTGCTCAAGCAAGTAGTCAAAGTGCTACAAGATCAATTCTTGTTGAAAGGCGAGAGCGCAAGATGAAGCTCACAAATCTCGGCTCCATGCCTCCACCTCTAATCTTTTCTCAATTCCTTTTTATGGGTTAGTTTTTTTTTTGCATTTATTAATTAAAAATTTTAGATATGGCATCTTTTAACGAAAGTAATTTTAACATGCACGCTTTTTCTGAGGGTGAGGAAACTAATCCCCAAGGACCCCAACCCCAATCCCAACTCCAAGTTCCATCTAGAGCTAGTGTCGGTGAGTGTCAAACCTCTTCTCGTAAGAGGACTAGTAATGTTTGGATTGATTTTGATAGAATTATGGTTGATGGAGTCTATAAAGCAAAATATAAAAAATGTGCAAAACTTTACAGTTGTTCTAGTACTGGGGGAACAGGGTATCTAAGAAGACATCAAGAGAGTCATAAGATGCATGATTCCAATCAGCAAAGACTCCTTAATATACAAGAGGGATTACTTGTAGGCAATTTTGCATATAACCATGAAAATCAAAGAAAATTTCTGGTAAGATGGATAGTTCAAGATGAATTACCTTTTAGTTTATCTGAATCTTATAATTTTGAAAGATATGTTCAATTAGGCCTACAACCTGCTTATAAAAGAACTAGTAGGCGTACCTTTAGAAGAGTGGCTATGACAAACTTTTTAGCAATGAAACAAAGTTTAACGGAAAGCCTCTCAAATTTAAATGCTAAAATTTCTTTAACTTCTGATATTTGGACGACATCTGTAGGTAGTAATTGTTTTATTTCTGTTACTGCTCATTATATTGATAATGATTGGCAATTAAATAAACGAATTATTGCTTTTTGTGCTTTTGATTTTTCGCATTCAGGATAATAAATTTCAAATATTATTTATCAAACCGCATGCTCATATAATATTAATAATAAAATAATATCAATTACTTTTGATAATGCATCTAATAATAATTCTACTGTTGCATTATTAAACGACTCTTTACATCCCATTTTAGATGGACAATTATTTCATATTAGATGTGCATATCATATATTAAATCTTTCTGCTCAATCTGGCATGAACATAATTCAAGAGGTTATTTCAAAAATTAGAAATGCAGTTTCTTTTATTCATGCTTCAAGGTCAAAACTTTAAGAATTTAAACAATTATGTGTAGATCATGGTAAACGTTTTAAAAAATTTAAACTTGATGTAATAACTCATTGGAATAGTACCTATGCCATGATACATGATGCATACCCATATAAGAACTTATTAAGTGCTTATATTAATGAGCGTGGATTAGGATTTACATTGACTGAAGCTGATTGAAATCAAGGTAAAATTTTAGAAGATTTTTTGGTTACTTTTTATGATGCTACAAATGTTCTTTCAGGTATTTATTATCCAACTTCTTGTTCATTTTTACAAAAAGCATATGTAATTAGTGAAAAAGTTAAAGAATATAGATATCATGAAGTTTTAATGCCTATTATACATAATATGGAAACTAAATGGAATGAATATTGGAATAGGATATGTCCATTGCATAACTTAGCTGCTGTTTTTGATCCTAGAGTTAAATTAAATGGTGTAATTTTTTTAATTGATCAATATTGTAAAAACATGAATCAAAATCTTGAACCTGCTAAAGATGAGGTAACACGGCTTCTTAATGATATTTATTATTTATATAATGATAAAATTTATGAATCTAGAATACCTGTTCAAAGCTATGCTTCTTCTTCTAGATCTCGTTCGTCATCTATTTTTTCATTCATTAGAAGACACGCACATGCTTCATCATCTTCTTTCTTCATCTTCTTCATCTTTAAGTAATGAATTGGAATTTTATTTACGAAACGATCTTCATTCTGCATATGATGAAGATCAAATAGAAAGTCTAGATGTATTAGCTTGGTGGAAGAGTGTTAAAAATCAATATCCTGTTATGTCTGCCATTGCACGAGATGTTTTAGCTGTGCCGATGTCCACACTAGCATCGGAATCCGCTTTCAGTGCAGGTCGACGTATTTTAGACGAAAAGAGAAGTAGGATGACTGGCGAGACAGTTGAGATGCTTATCTGCTTCAAAGATTGGTTGGATGCTGAGGCGAGGCTTCAAGATAAAGGTGGACATGACTTAACCAGCGAAGATGACGATGACACAAATACTACTTGATGTGGCCGATCCAACGCCATTAGAGAACCGTGAAGGAAACTGACGGAGCCCTGCTTTGGCCTCTGATGTCCCTTCGGCTGATGCAGCTGATCAAACCACATGATCCACGAGATGGAGGGATCACGAACTCAATGTCACACGGTCTAGCGCACTCCGCTCTTCTCGGCCTTGGGCTCATCTTAGTAGCGGCCCACCTCGACCTTGGTGCCGGTCTCAGTGTCGGCGGCGGCCCACTTCGACCACGGCGTCGGTCTCGGCGTCAGCGACGGCCCACTTCGACCACGGCGTCGGCGACGGCCCACCTTGGCAACGACGTCGGCGTCGATGTCAGCCTCGGCCCATCTCCTCCGCGGCCCACCTCGATCTTGGCATCGGCGATGGCCCACTTCGACCACGGCATCGGTCTTGGCATCGGCGACGGCCCACCTTGGCAACGGCGTCGGCATCGGCCTCGGCAATGGCCTCGGCGTCGGCCTCAGCGGCAGAGGCCGACATGCATCCACTTGCTATAAGGAATTCCACGTGGCTTGCCAACCCGTTTCTCTTTTGCCAAGATCATGGGTGGTTACCAAAATATTATGAACCGTTGCCGATACTTATGTCACACGTTTAGCAGCTGTAGCCGATCTTAACGAAAGATGTGATTCGGCTATTATCAACGAAGGGTAAGAGGGACCCCCGAACAGGTATATAAAGAGCCCGACCCCCAACGAGGGAGGGGAACTCAATCTCTACTCTCTCATTAAAAATTCATGTTCTCCTGATCGCTGACTTGAGCGTCGGAGGGTCTCCGTTGGAACCACCGGTCCGGGACTTTTCTTGCAGGTTTCCGACTGAAGGAGGCGGTCCCTATCATTCCTCTGAAAGCCAACGAAGCATTTCTGTCGCTTGACGCTCCTCAAAAGTGATTTGGCAGTAACAGATTGGCGCGCCAGGAAGGGGGGGCAGATCAACGATGCTAGTTTTCAGATCCTCGTCCCCCTTTAATCAAAATGATGGATCATAAAGGTAGTGATGAAAAAAAATCCAAAAAGCTTTCACCACTTATGCTGGGGGGCACCTTCAGCGAGCTAAGCAGAAGCATCAGAAGCAACATCTCAAGACCACACAACAACGAGCAAAGGCTTCCGCTCGCTCTTGGTTCGCTGCTCGGGCCAGCCATCCTTCATCCCACCGGGAATCTTCCCAGCAAGAGGTCCACCATCCTCAAGCTCACCAACGACTTAAAGCTCAGAGAGTCATCACTCGCCGCCCAAGCAGCCTTCTCTCCTATGGACGGCAACACAGAGGGAGGCCCAAGTAAGGGCAGCGGTACCTCCACTTTAACCAATTTGATTCCCCGAGGGGCAGACCACCAGCGGGAGCGCTCAAGTCTGTAGAAGGAAAATAGGGGTGCCGCAAGAGCTAAGTACGCTGCACTTAAGACAGTATTTCTTTCATTGATACTTAAAAATGTCATGCAAGGGAGACCGACTCTACATTAGCATTCAAGACCAACCTCGCATTGGCATCTCAAAAGACCAAAGACCGACTCCGTATTGGCAATAAAGACCGGTTCCGCATCGGCAACAAAGACCGGCTCCGCGTCAGCACCAAAGACCGGCTTCGCGTCAGCACCAAAGACCGGCTCCGCTTCAGCACTAAAAACCGACTCCGCATCGGCACCAAAGACCGACTCCGTGTCGACAATAAAGACCGGCTCCGTATCGGCACCAAAGACCGGTTCCGCACCGGCAACTTAAGACCAGCTCCGCGTCGGCAAAAAAGACCGGTTCCGCACTGGCAACTTAAGACCGGCTCTGCGTCAGCACAAAAAGACCGGTTCTGCACCAGCAACTTAAGACCGGCTCCGCGTCGGCACAAAAAGACCGGTTCCGCACCGGCAACTTAAGACCGGCTCCGCGTCGGTACAAAAAGACCGGTTCCACACCGGCAATTTAAGACCGGCTCCGCGTCGGCACCTTCAAGCCCGGCTCCGCGTCGGCACCTCCAAGCCCGGCTCCGTGTCGGCACACTCAAGCCCGGCTCCACGTCGGCACATTCAAGCCAGGCTCCGCGCCGGCACCTCCAAGCCCGGCTCCGCGTCGGCACCTTCAAGCCCAGCTTCGCATCGGTAAACTCAAGCCTGGCTCCGCGTCGGCACATTCAAGCCCGGCTCCGCGTCGGCACCTCCAAGCCCGGCTCCGCGTCGGCACTTTCAAGCCCGGCTCCGCGTCGGCACCTCCAAGCCCGGCTTTGCGTCGGCACCTCCAAGCTCGGCTCCGCGTCGACACTCCAAGCCCGGCTCCGCATCGGCACACTCAAGCCCGAGTCTCCCCTCGACACTCAAGCCCGGCTCCGTGTCGGCAATCCAAGCCCAAGACCTCCTGCGGATTCCATTCCAGCTGCCCTTGGATTTCAGCACTGGTCCCCCCCCACCTTCAATCAACACGGTTCCCTGGGGGGCAGGTCATCAACTCTGCAGAAGGAGACCAATTTCTTTAAAAAAAAAGGCACCTGAGCTTGGTCCAAGCACCCTTAGGTCACCCTCCGGGGTGAAAAGGCACCTGACGACTCTCAACTCTCTGGTCACCCTCCGGGGTTAAAGGCTCCCGAGCATGGTCGAATCCCAGTGACTCTCTGGTCATCCTCCGGGGTTCAAAAGGCTCTCGACGGCCTCAACTTTGCCTCAGCGGTTTCGTTACAGCCTCAACGGCCTCAACTCTGTATCAGCGGCCAATGGCCAATCGGGTAATACCTTTGTTTAAATTACACACTTGCAATATATAACTGGTTACTTTCAGCCATCAAGAAGCCCCAAGACAACTCACAGCTGGGAGAAGCCAACTCCCCAGCTCATAATTGACAGGCATCCGCTCCCAAGCTCTCAAGCCTGTAATCAACGTCGACATCAAACACGACGCAAAGGCAAACATCTACGAAAAAGGCTCAACGGCTCCCTCTGCCTCAGGAGCATCATTGCGGCCTCACTGGCTCTCTGCTTCCATGGCATGTGAATGGGGACCCACATCCAAACATCATGTCAAAAGTTGAAGACCCAAAGTCAGGTGGGGATCAGCCACTTGGGAGGTAACGCCCCTTTCGCATTGCTGGGGTGGGCCCGCTCGTCTCAGGGGCGAGGGGGCATCTGATGTGGCTGATCCAATGCCGTTAGAGAACCGTGAAGGAAACTGACGGAGCCCTGCTTTGGCCTCTGATGTCCCTTCGGCTGATGCGGCTGATCAAACCACATGACCCACGAGATGGAGGGATCACGAACTCAATGTCACACGTCCGGCGCACTCCGCTCTTCTCGGCCTTGGGCTCATCTTAGCAGCGGCCCACCTCGACCTTGGTGCCGGTCTCGGCATTGGCAGTGGCCCACTTCGACCACGGCGTTGGTCTCGGCGTCGGCGACAGCCCACTTCGACCACGGCGTCGGTCTTGGCATCGGCGATGGCCCATCTTGGCAACGGCGTCGGCATTGGCGTCAGCCTAGGCCCATCTCCTTCGCGGCCCACCTCGATCTTGGCGTTGGTGACGGCCCACTTCGACCACGGCGTCGGTCTTGGCATCGGCGACGGCCCACCTCGGCAACGGCGTCGGTGTCGGCCTCGGCAACAGCCTCGGCGTCGGCCTCAGCGGCAGAGGCCGACATGCATCCACTTGCTATAAGGAATTTCACGTGGCTTGCCAACCCGTTTCTCTTTTGCCAAGATCATGGGTGGTTACCAAAATATTATGAACCGTTGCTGATACTTATGGCACACGTTTAGCAGCTGTAGCCGATCTTAACGGAAGATGTGATTCGGCTGTTATCAACGAAGGGTAAGAGGGACCCCCGAACAGGTATATAAAGAGCCCGACCCCCAATGAGGGAGGGGAACTCAATCTCTACTCTCTCATTAAAAAATTCCTGTTCTCCAGATCGCTGACTTGAGTGTCGGAGGGTCCCCGCCGGAACCACCGGTCCGGAACTTTTGTTGCAGATTTTCAGCTGAAGGAGGTGGTCCCTATCATTCCTCTGAAGACCAACGAAGCATTTCTGTCGCTTGACGCTCCTCAAAAGTGATTTGGCAGCAATACTACTGATGACTGATGAGGGATGAGTGAGTCATTTCTACTTTTATAATTGTATATTTTTATTTTTTAAATTGTTAAAAACTTAAAGTAAGTCATCTTTATTTTTTTTCTTTCTATTTTTTTTCTCCTTGCTTATTGTATTATGTTCTGGAGGTCAGGCCTAGCCCCCCTCCCTTCTGTACCATTTTGATTTTAAATTAATAAACTGGTAGGGGTCTATGCCAAACCCCCCATCTGTAAGGTGGCTTTATATTAATAAAATTTCTTTATGCCTAATAATTTTTTAATTTATCAAAAAAATATTTTTTTTTACAATTTTTTATTTGAGTTGTGCATGGGCCAGGCCCCAGGTGGGCCGTACTGGCCCAGCTGGGCCATGCCAGGCACGGCACGGCGGGCCGGCCCAGGCCCGTCATGGGCCGTGCCGTGCTGGGCCAACAAAAAAATTTTCGCGCCCGGCACGGCACGGTTCACTGGGCCATGCCGGCACGGTCCGGTACTGTAGCAATACGGGGCCATGCCAGGCACGGCCCATGTGGGCCTGGGCCGTGCCGTGCCATGGGCGGCACGGCCCAGTGCTCACCTCTAGTTGGCCCAGGCCTGATCCAGCAGGAATCTCTCAAAACTCGGGTTGGCCGGCCCAATAGAAATATATATACATTATATGTAAAGAAAATAATGTGAAGCTATCATTGTTAAGGTTGTGTTTCATTGTGCACTTCTAATCCTGAGGATCTGGATTCGAATCCAACCCCCAACATTTTTAAGAGAATACCATTTTATATTAATTTATGTATATAAATATTATATATAATATAATGTAAAATTGTTGGGCCAGATCGGCTTGCTTTTTTTACGCCCAGGTCTGGCTCGAAATTTAAACGAGCTTAAAAAATTGGGCCCGACCTAGCCCCATAGGCTAAAAAAATGGGCCCAAGCCTTGTAATTTTCCAAGCTAGGCTCAAGCCAGCCCAACCCATGCCCACCTCTGCCCATTACCATAAAATTCCAATTGATGCAAACAAAAGGTGATGTAGGTTATAGTTTAGTGAAGACAACTTGAGTTAGTATGTATTTGATCATCCATAAACCATATGCTACTTTGAGCTACAAAATTTGCCATGGAGTCAATATTTCCAGCAAGTGGATCTGCATGTGATGATCATTAGTAAGTAAAGGTAGATGGCATTTTTTCAATATTTCCTAAATTACAATTTTTTAGCCTGTCTTATGATATAGACAATTTCTTTATGGCATTTCTTGGTGATAATGTTCTTGGTCAGAGTGGCAATTGTTCAAATTCAAGGTGCGTCGAGATTTAAGCAAAGGTTCACAAACATAACAATCAACCCAATCCCAACCCATCTAACATATCAAAATCTTAAACCTGAAGGTGATCGTAACATGATAAAGAAAACACCTAACACATTTGCTCACTAACACTCTGAAAATAGTTAAATGGTGAGAAGCTTCAAGCCCAAGGAGAGTAGAAAAATCTAATGACACCAATCAAAATGACAGTTCAAGAATTTGGAAAGAAGCATTTTGGCAGTTCCCTCTCTCTTTCCGTACAGCAAAGTAATTGGCATAGGACATTAATGATGCTAAAGGAGGGAGACATTTTGATAGATTGATCAAAGATTATCACTTTGTAAGAGGAGAGAAAAGAGGAGTGAGGATGGGAAAGGAGTGAGATGGGTGGAGGTAAGAAACGAGCATGATGGGATGAGGGCTGAGAATTGGGTTGTGTAATTGTTAGTGATTTCATCACACTTTTTACCAGACTACCCTTAATTTCTTTTTTTTACTTATCAAGCATTTTTAATGATATCATTGTTGGACATGTGGAATAATTGTGTTGATCTCACCCGCTCATTATCGCATCATCTTGACTCAGAAGGGAATTTTTTTAAACTTATACACCACCAGTTTAATAAACAAGCCGGTTGGCTTGGCCTTTTCATGGCACAAACCAGAATACCTCATCCCAAACCTGCTAACTTTGTGTTTGATTCAGCCATTCAGGTCATGCTCATGGATCAGGTCACTGACTTCCACCCCTAGGTTTCAGAGTCGGTATCTTTCCCTGGTTACATAGACTCTTCAATCTAAACACTTGAATAAGTTGACCTACTAATAATCTCATGCTAGATCGTTCTTGTGATTAATTTAAGAACACTTTTGAGAGACATTTTTAAAAGCACAAAAGATTTGCATACATATCATGCCCACCTTCCAAGAATTTTGTTGCCTAAACCAAAATTTTATAAGGAAATGCAATTCTTCTTATTAACATATTATTGTAGATGAAAAAAATAGAAATATTAATATATTATATGGGCAATCAAATTATCAAATACAACAAAGATTTCTATAAACCACTTTTGCAAATTACTTTTATTAGGGATGTTTAATACACAAAGGACAGAAGCACCAGATACTTGGCTACAAATTCTTTAATCCAAACATATGTAAAAAATAAAAAACAAACTTTTCTCTAATTCTCTCTAAGGAAAAGCATTGTTTTATATGAAATAATATTAAGCATGAGGTGCATTGGTATCATATTCCAGGCAGTACATCTTGTACAAACCAGGATGGTGCGTGGACCTGTTCATGGTCCAGGCTGAGTCAGGCTCAAGAGAAGCTTTGCCCAAAGATTAACCCAATTTACTAAGTCCAGACCTTTCCTAGCCTTCAATTCTACCTTCTAGGCCCAAGCCCATCCCTTAGACAAGCTCAGACTTCGAGCCGGAACTCAGATTTCCTGACCTTTTCCTACAATTTTTAGAAAATACTTCAAATGCTTTAGAAATGCTAAATATGAATAACTAAATATAGCCAACAACCTACAACATTTCTGTAACCCCACTAAATTAACACATCAACAACAATTATCAATTAAGTCTACAAATGCATCAAACATAACCAAACAACATAAAAAGAAATCAATGACATACTAAAAAAAATTTCAGGCTAGAGCATGCAAAGGCCCAGATTTAATCTCCAAGACTGAACCCAGCCCGTTTATTAGATGGGCCTACTTTCCAAGCTTGGTAGGCTTAGCACCGTGGCCCAAGCCAGCCCAAAGGCTTAAGCGGGCCAAGCAGGCTGCCTGACCCAGCAATAGGCCTAGTGGTGCTAAGGAAACGACTTAGTGCACCGCTCCCGGTGCACTAAGCCGCGCGCTGGTGCGCGCTTCCTGCACCGCCCCCGGTGCAGGAAGACTTTTTCGTGGTGCTAATGGTAAGAGAATGTGTAGGTATACACACTAGGGTGTGCACAACTAATATAGTAGGATATGCTTGCACATGCTTGACCCCCTTAAAACCACCTTGTACAATGTACATTTACACATGCTACCCGCTCAAGCTCATAGAGGGTCATAAGTAGAAAGTTTATCAAGAAGAATAGTCACTAATTACGACTGGGCATGTTAATCAACAAGGTTTTTGGAAGAATGGTGTGCCAAGGAAAGCATCTCGAAATTAATCAGAAAAGAGTGGATGTGATCAAGAACAATATATTGCTGGCAAGTTAAACAGAAGCAATATGGTAAGGTCAAATATTCCAAGTGTTAAGGCTTTGATGAGGGTTTCAGCCAAGTCCATGCATCAGAGCTGCAGTGCAAAGCAAAGGCCAATCTTCTAAGTTGGGACTTATATAAAAGATCGGCAACACTACAAGAAGTCGACTAAAAAAAATATTTATTTTAGAGCAAGAGAAAAAGGGACCATTCCCTACTGGCAGGACTTGCAAAGAGCAAATGATGTCAAGAGTTTGCAGAGTAAGGTTAAAACCTATAGGACTTACGCATTGACACGGTGAAGGCTTCAAGTAACAATCCTGTAAAAACCTTTCTTACCTGAGTTTCAAGATATTTTATTGAATATTCAGCATTAAGGTACATGACCATGCCCCAAATGGCTTTAGAACAACCCTGAGTCAACAAGGATCAATCAGAAAAGATGGAAAGTGGAAGATTAACACTAGAGAAACATAATAACTTCTGCTAAATTTGACTTGATTGTGGCAAATTCCTCCCTTTTACTACACACATTCCTAAAATAAGACTTTTACAAGAATGAAATATTTTTAACACAATTATGTAGCAAAAAGAACTACCACATACTTTCCTCGAGATAGCAAAGTTACTAAATCCATAGAACCTTATATATAAAGCATCATTTTTTTCATATCACAATTTCTATAAGTTTAAGCTTTCTTACCTAAACCACAAAGCCAAACCTTTAGATGTCACTCCTACTCAAAATATGATTCCAAAGTTCACCACAAAAATAGTGTAACAATATACTCAACTCATCTAAGCCTTTTCTCAACTACATGGGGTCGGCTACATAAATCTGCTTCCTTCACTCTGCTCTATTCAGAACTAAGTCGATGCTCAAATTACAAATAGTTCTCTCTCTTAATTACAAAAATAGTGTAACAATGAATAACAATATTCCCTTTAAAAAAGATAATCCTAACCTTTTTCCAAAGAATTTTAGTAAGACCTCTAAGACTCAATAAAACAATAAACTGATGGAGAAACAAATTTAAGAATTAGAAACTACCATATCATCTAAATCTAATTCAAACCTAAAGTACATCATAGATAAGTATCGTCTAACTCTAATTCAAACCTGAAGTACATCATAGATAAGTGCTGGCCAGTGATACAAGCACCGTAAAAGAACAAGTAATCTAAGTCTTTGAACTTAAATAAAAGATGACCAACCTTACAGGAGGACATTAAATAAAAGATTTACTAAGAAGCAAGATTCAAGATACCAGCGGGTACGATATGTATCAGCCTATACATACAATACCAATCCCTCCTTTGTATGGGGGATATCAATTCGAACAAATACTATTCAAACCACTAGAACCAACACTAAATCAAGTGGGTTAGGATGGACCAAGGTTGATCCTCCACATACAAGATTCAAGCCAATACCTAAATTTAGCAATACTATCCAATACCACTTAAAGAATGGTTATTAATGGGGGGCAAACAGCTTAATCTTCTCCATTTAAAGGTGGAAACAAGCAAAGGAAATCTTAGGAGTGTCACTCACCGACCTTAGCAAAATTTAACTTGGATCTTTAAATTTCTAGTCTAGAACAGCCCCTTTTCTTTAATTTCAATCCAAGCAAGATAAAGAAATAACAGATCAAGAATTTTGGGAATTTAATATAGAATTAGGTAGAAATCAACACTTTTTGTTAGATGCTGAACACAATACAACATTCTGATCAAACTGATTTAGGGATTTGTGTCAATCTTTTATACAAAAAGAAGAAAATCAAACTTTTTACTAAAACTTAGCATAATTTTACCCTACATAAAGTGTCTCCTTAAAAGCCTTGATGCTATGCCCAATTGTTCACATGGATCAATTCCTAATCTAAAAGAATACTGCTTTGGCCTGGATGGATCAATACCTAAACGAAGACTTCAGCTCAAAGAGAAAAGGACCAAAGGAAACAAATGGATGTCTCATCACTTGAGGTGATTTGTGGGATCAACTTCATATTGGATGATTGGTTTAATGATCCGAAATGACCAAACATAGGTTTTCTTCTGTTATTACAACTGGGAATTCTCACAGGGGTATTTGGTTATGTTGTGAGTTTTAATCTTGCCCTTCAATTACTTTATTCAAAAGCATTTGGTCATGCATTCATTATTACTCAGTTCTTTGAGGATCATAACGATGACAACTTTCTTCTTTTTAATGCCTACTAGGGTTTCCATTTTGAAGTCCCTTGAGTTAGTCAACAAAAGAAATGAGTTAAGGACATATTTATGCTAGCCCTTTCTTCTCAACACTGATTCTAAACAAAATTTGTACTGACCTAAATACGAAACCTTAGAAATCTATATTCTATAATACAATGGGCCTGTTTGGGAACATTCCATAGGGTAGTCTAGAGAGCGACGGAAGGGAGGGAGAGAGTAGTAGAAGGAAAGGGAAAGGGGGGGATCACAGTGCCCGATCACTGTGGGACTAAAAAGAACTTGAGCACCCTCAATTCCTAGTTTTTTCCAAAATTGGATTGCCCAAATCTGAAATATTAAGCATGACTCTAACACCCTCAATTCCTATGAAGGAGGCGCTCATTCGTGGCATCAAGCTCATCTAGTACAGTGCTACATTATTCTCCCATGCTCCTCCCTATCTTAAAATTCATATCTCAGGGAAGAAATTGGCATTTTATGTGCCAATGACTTTTTGATATGTGACTATCTTAAAATTTAATTTAATGGTATAAGTGCTTATTACCTTTATGCCTTGCAGTAATGATTCCTCTAGCATTATGACCTTTACCACAATGATGCTATTCATAAATCAAATTATTTGATAGATTGGATTACACTTGACTGTCTATGGTTCCACTGCATATGTTGGGTAGAAGTTTTGTATGACTCTTTATAATTGTTCTCTACATATTCATAATGCAAAGGAAAAATTTTACTCACAATAATAGTGGTTATAGGCTGAAATGTTGATTAGTACAATTGCATAAATTATTAACATAACAAAAAATTAAAATGGTCTGAATATTTACAATTCACCATGAACCAGCACACTGTATGAAAGCATTATGGCAGGAATCACATGGTTTTACAGAAGCTATTAACATCATCAAGCTTAAAGCCATAATAATGTAAAAGGAAGTACCTGCTCTTTCTCAAACAAGGACTGCTGCAAGTCTTCAAGTGCATTCACCTTGGCTTCCAATGAACTATGCATTTCCTCAATGCTATCATATAGTCTGGAAACTACTTATCCTAATAGAAGCATGAAAGCATCTGATAACTTAGAGGTGATAAACAGAAGCTGAAACTATATAAGGTAAAAGGGAACAACATAAAGACAGCATTAGGTACCACACCAAAACATTTTCTGGCCAGGATGAAAATTATATATGTTGCAGGATATCATTTAAGCTTTAAGACTATAATATGAATTATGAAATGAATCAGTTAATGGAAAAATATCAACATGTCTTTTCCAAAATATAAGCTCAGATGTATCCATTAGAATGATACACAGCAGAGTTCAGAACATGCTGATCATATAGCAACTTTAATCCTATGTCAATCTGACGAACATGAAACAACTTTGAAAAGAACTGAACAAGTAAACATGTTGAAATTTCTGAACATGAATTTTTTTTAAATTAATGGAATAGCTAAAATTATTTTGGCCAGTTATAGACAATTGCAGAGGCATCATGAAATAATAGAGCAATTGACAGCAAGAAGAAGAAAGGATAAGCTCATTTAATTTGTGCCACCTCGCCATCAAATTGGAAGGTTTATTTGCTTCTCTATAACCATGCCACTTAACCATATCACAATCAGCTCAGATCCACATCAAGTCAGTGTGTCTGCAATCAGCATTCCAGTGCCATACTTCTATAATCTAGGCAAAATTTCTCTCTAGCAAGGACAGGCTAGTACAGATTAAGTTCAGTTACTAGAAGCATCGAATCATCTACTTTCAATGTAATGTTTCCTTCAACAAGGTTTGTGCCTCTAGCAAATTATACACAAACCATCTAAATAAATACATAAATCACCACAGTTACAGGAAATTTTTTCATTGGTCATCCTATAGAAAAGCTCAAATTGTTCAAAGGTAATATCTTTTACTTGTGTAAAATCTGCAACATCAATGAATATGTTTACAAGGACCATGCTCCTGATATGTGGTGTCATATCAATTTAATTCAACTTAGATCTTGATCTGGATATTTTGATCTCAAGTGGACTGAAAATGGAAGTTCACTAAATCTCACTCATCCAGAATTTGAGTTCAAATTCTGTGCAATGCTCAAGTTCTGCATGGTGGAACGTTCCTGCTACTGCAGACCCTAAAGGCTGAGAAGAACACCAACAATCAGTCTGGAGTAGGGTACCTTGCCCATTGTCCACTTTCAGCCAAAGAGACTAGCAATAGCATGATAAATAAGAATCAGCCTCTCATACTATGAAATGACATTTGTCACTAAGAGGGCCACAAAAGTTCCTTTTTGTAAATTGGTATTTTTTACCATCAGCATATTAGAATCGTCATCTATTATTCATTTTCATATTATCCTACTGCAACATCTCAATTTTCAACAAGGTTCAACCAGAGTTATGGAAAATATTCAAGGACAGTGGCACTTCATTTTAAATAAATAGGGTCAACAGTGTTATACATAATGAATATTTGTTTATTATGTTCCTTATATTCCTTGGTGTCAAGGGTACAACATCACATATTATTTGAGAATTAACAGTTTGATTGAAACTCATGAGCAAAATATATCAAATTATGATGTTATAAGTACTTTTCATTTTTCTTCCCTCCAACTTCCAAGCTTTCCTAGAATGACCCTGTTTCAAGGTCATTCTTTAATTTTTCTCTTAGTTATTTTAAAACTAACTTTGTACTTTATTATTCAGTTTTGGCAGAAGCTTCCATACTTCTGAGCAAATACATACTGTTGCAGACCAGCATGTCTCAAAATAACTGAAACTGAAGTTAAACGTTGTATACCATAGGTTTCAGAAGTTACTTTAGTCAACACAAACACCACAAATGGTATTCTTATTTTTGTTTCAGTTGCAATTGAATACCACTAAAGAGAGTGATGTGGCTGATCCAACACCATTAGAATAAACAGTAACGGCAGCTAACGGAGATTCCTTGGCCCCGAAACCTTCTAATCCTCTGATATCAATGTCAGTTTCGCCAAGTGTCTGCCTCGAGGATTCATTTCGCATCTCCAAAGTGTCACTCAACCCTTAGCTTGGCCTTGCATCCGGTAAGACCCCGAACCTCTCACCCCCGAGACCCCCTCCGGTCTCGAGGTGAGGGCACTGTATTACAACCCCGAGACCTTCCTCCGGTCTCGGGGTGCACGAGTAATATCTCACCCCCAAGACCCCCTCCGGTCTCGGGGTGAGGGCACTGCATTACAACCCCGAGACCTCCCTCCGGTCTCGGGGTGCATGAGTAACATCTCACCCCCGAGACCCCCCCGTCTCGGGGTGAGGGCACTGCATTACAACCCTGAGACCTCCCTCCGGTCTCGGGGTGCATGAGTAACATCTCACCCCCGAGACCCCCTCCGGTCTTGGGGTGAGGGTACTGCATTACAACCCCAAGACCTCCCTCTGGTCTCGGGGTGCACAAGTAACATCTCACCCCCGAGACCCCCTCCGGTCTCGGGGTGAGGGCACTGGATTACAACCCCGAGACCTCCCTCCGGTCTCGGGGTGCACAAGTAACATCTCACCCCCGAAACCCCCTCCGGTCTCGGGGTGAGGACACTGCATTACAACCCCGAGACCACCCTCCGGTCCCGGGGTACACAAGTAACATCTCACCCCCGAGACCCCCTCCGGTCTCAAGGTGAGGGCATTGCATTACAACCCCGAGACATCCTTCTGGTCTCGGGGTGCACAAGTAACATCTCACCCCCGAGACCCCCTCCGGTCTCAGGATGAGGGCACTGCATTACAACCCCGAGACCCCCTCCGGTCTCGGGGTGCAGGAGCAAGGCTCAGTACATGGACTGGCCTTTGAACCAAGCAACATCTTTAGGCCACCTGGAGCACCCACATGACCCGTTGTACGCTCGTAGCTGCGAGTGGCCATACCTCATAATGGCGTATGGCTCATTGCACATGCTCAATTGTGCATGACCATGCCCCATTACGGAGTACGATTCACCACCACTTGCTGCTATGCGCGGTCACATCCAGCGACGGCGCGCACCAAATGCAACCCTAGCTGCCAGACACCTGTGAGACCGTACTGGCAAGTAACGTAGGACACCTCCGACACACACGATGACAGTACGACTCATCACTGTCAAGCCTCGCCTTTTTGTCCGTTACCAGACGGGACGCCCCAGAATCAGCGATATTTTGGGACGGAAAGCAGATCTTCGAGCAGGTATAAAAGGCCGTACTTTCACTGTAAGTGGGATCCGAAAAACTGAGGTCTTCTAGTCTTCTTGCTAGTGAAACCCTAACTCTCTCTAGCTTCTTCGGCTAGTGAGTTCTCACATGTTCCCAAGTGACTAACTTGAGCGTGGCGTATGGCTCATTGCACATGCTCAATTGTGCATAACCATGCCCCATTACGGAGTACGATTCACCATCACTTGCTGCTATGCGCGGTCACATCCAGCGACGGCGCGCACCAAATGCAACCCTAGCTGCCAGACACCTGTGAGACCGTACTGGCAAGTAACGTAGGACACCTCCGACACACACGATGACAGTACGACTCATCACTGTCAAGCCTCACCTTTTTTTCCATTACCAGACGGGACGCCCCAGAATCAGCGATCTTTTAGGACGGAAAGCAGATCTTCGAGCAGGTATAAAAGGCCGCACTTTCACTATAAGTGGGATCTGAAAAACTGAGGTCTTCTAGTCTTCTTGCTAGTGAAACCCTAACTCTCTCTAGCTTCTTCGGCTAGTGAGTTCTCACATGTTCCCAAGTGACTGACTTGAGCGTTGGATGGTCCCCACCGGAACATTCGGTCTCCGGAGACTTTTCTTGCAGGAGCCCATTGAGGAGGATGTCTATTTCCTCAGTGCTTGAAGAAGATGACTTGGCGTCAACAGATTGGTGCGCCAGGAAGGGGGCGAAGAGAAAAGCTTCGAACCTGTTAGTGATTTCTTCCTCTTCAAACTCTTAGACGATGGTGACAACTCGCGCACGAGAGGCCACCGTCAGTCACGCTGGAG
The DNA here is from genome assembly GCA_900491605.1 of Calamus simplicifolius. Classification (NCBI taxonomy): domain Eukaryota; kingdom Viridiplantae; phylum Streptophyta; class Magnoliopsida; order Arecales; family Arecaceae; genus Calamus; species Calamus simplicifolius. Next base: position 897,114 of record UESW01003885.1, on the reverse strand, counting down.
GGCAGCGTCAAGGGGCTGATCAGCTCGCAGTTAGCCCCTCAGCACCTCTAGCCAACGTTCCTGCACCAGCACCGGTACAACAGCCTCAAGAAGATCTGTTTGCTGCTCTCGCCGCGCAAGTCCAATCCTTGGCCACAGTGGTCCAAGGCCTGCAACGTCGAATGGTGATCGCACGGCAACTAGAACCCCTCCCGTCGGTGCCAGGAGTCCCTCAGCCCAGCCTACACTCATTTCGGAGGAGGTCTCCTGCCCAAGAAGCCCACCATCGCTGCGCTTCATCTAAGCCTCGCCACCGCGAGGCCTCCAAGCGGCCCCGATCTCCCTCTCGCCGCGCCAGCGCATCTCCCAAGCGGCGGCATGAGAGAGAGGTGGAGCGCCCCCGTAGGCCTCCCCGCCGCTCTTCCCCCTTAGACTCCTCGAGGGAAGGGTCTTTCGATGGCGGGATAACCCGTCGAGCAGAGCATCGACTTGATGAGTATAACCAATGGTTGGAAGGGCTCAGCCGCCGGATTACCAACCCTCTAGAGGCGGACTACGACAGCCGGCCGCCACTGTCTCGTTGCATCATGGAGGAGCCCATCTCCACCCGGTTCCGTCTTCCTCAGCTGGACCCTTATGACGGGACTACGAACCCCCTGGACCACCTAGAAAGCTACAAGGTTCTCATGCAGGTCCAGGGGGCAACCGACTCACTCATGTGCATCGCCTTCCCAGCTACCTTGAAGAAAGCCGCCCGAGCCTGGTACTCTCGCATGCCGCCGCGGAGTATTGACTCCTTCCGTCAGCTAGAGAGGGCCTTCCTGGCCCATTTTGATGCCTACAGAAAGATTCCAAGGGTAGCCGGCAACCTCTTCTCTGTCCAGCAGAAGAGTGGTGAGTCCCTGCGGGATTACATCGCTCGGTTCAAGGAAGTTGCCTTGAAAGTTTACAATCTTGAGGACTCAGTGGCTACCTTGGCCTTGAAGCGAGGGCGTCGTCCGTCTCGCTTCGCTTACTCCCTTGATAAGAAGCCACCCGGCTCATACGCCGAGCTCTTGACCTGGGCCCAGAAATACATATGAGCTGACGAGGCTGACTCCTCCCGGCACGAGGCTAGCGGGAGCATCCCCAAGAAGCCGGCCCGGTCGGAACCTGCCGAGGCTCGTCCCAGAAGGCCTGAGCCTCCTCACCAACCAGACAACCGTCCCCGAGCCCCTGCACCGAGAGATGGGCCCTATACCCCCATGTTTGTGCCAATATCGCATATCCTGCTCGAGATTGAAGGTGAGTTTTATCTTCAGCGCCCTCCTCCAATGAATCCGAAGATCCCCCGCAACAAGAACCTTTACTGTCGCTACCACCGGGACCACGGCCATGACACCGACGACTGTCGCCAGTTAAAAAAGGTGATAGAGGATCTTATCCAGTGTGGCCACCTGAAAAAATTCATCCAGAGGAACAACCCGGGAGCCCTTGGCCTGTCGGCACCCCCGCCACCGATGATCGACAATGCTCCAACCGAGAAGACGGTGGCGATGATTTCCTGGGGGGCAGGTGGACCACCCAAGAGGCCGAGGGAGGGGGAAGAATTAGACTCTATAATCCCTTTTTTCAAAAGGGACTTAAAGGGGGTGGTTAATAAAAATGATGATAGCGTCGTCGTATTCATGACGATAGCAAAACACCCTGTAAGAAGAATTTTAGTCGATAGTGGGAGCTCGGTGGATGTTTTGAACTATGATGCTTTTGTTCGCATGAATCTATCACCTGACCTGCTCCGGCCTGTCATCACGCCCCTGATGGGGTTCACTGGAGATTCCGTGAGGGTCAAGGGGGAGATCACTCTTCTGTCACGGCTGGCATGGCCCCGCACCAGAGCACAGTTCTCATGAGCTTCTTGGTGGTCCGGGTGCCCCTTGCCTACAACGCTATCCTCGGAAGGCCCGGACTCAACCTCTTGGACGCCGTTATCTCTACTAAAAGGCTCCTCGTGAGGTTTCCACCAGTGAGGGGGTCGGGGAGATATAGAGGGAGCAGAACCTGCCCCCACTTTGCTGCCACATGGCTCCGAGTCTGGAGGAGGTGGCGCCGATGCCCGTGCCAGAGGTGTTGGACCCACATGACCTAGAAAGGAGAGGAGAACCGGCTGAGCATTTGCTGGCCTTCCCCCTTTGGGAGGACCCAGCAAGGATAATTCGCATCGGAGCTTCACTCCCGGAGGAGGCCCGTGGTTGGCTCCTCACTTTCCTATGAGCCAATGCTGATATCTTTGCCTGGTCAGCGTTGGACATGCCGAGCATTCCAGAGGAAGTGATCACCCACCGACTCAACATCAAGCCGGAGTGCCGATCCATTCGGTAGAAGAAGAGAAGCTTCGCCCCAGACAGACAAAAGGCTGTGGATGAGGAGGTGCGAAAGCTCCTGGCGGCCGGTCATATCCGTGAAGTGCACTACCCCGACTGGCTGGTAAATGTCGTGATGGTGCGTAAGGCCAGCAGGAGCTGGAGGATGTGTGTGGACTTCACCGACCTCAATAAGGCCTGCCCCAAAGACAGCTTCCCACTCCCCGGATTGATCAGCTGGTGGATGCTACATCCGGGCATGAAGCCCTTAGCTTCATGGACGCTTTCTCAGGATACAACCAAATAAGGATGGACCCAGTTGATGAGGAGGCCACTTCCTTTGTCACCGAAAAAGGGATCTACTGCTACAAAGTGATGCCGTTTGGGCTGAAGAATGCCGGGGCTACTTATCAGAGGCTGATGAATAAGGTCTTTGAGGACTGGATTGGGCGCAACATGGAGGTGTATGTGGATGATATGCTGACCAAGAGTGTCCATGCCGTCGACCATGTCGCCGATCTTGCAGAAACCTTCAGCAACCTATGCCTAGATCGGATGAGGCTGAACCCCCATAAGTGTGCCTTCGGGGTTGTGGCAGGCAAGTTCTTGGGCTTCATGGTAACCCAGCGAGGGATTGAAGCCAATCCCGATAAGATCCGGGCCATCCTGGATATGAGGCCTCCAGCTAATAAAAAGGAGGTGCAATGCCTAACCTGAAGGATAGCGGCCCTGAGTCGCTTCATGTCAAGATCGGCAGAGAGGTGCCTGCCCTTCTTTAAGGTGCTGCGCAAGATCGACAGCTTCGAGTGGACAAAGGAGTGTCAGGGTGCCTTCGAGTAATTGAAATAATTTTTATCTACTCCACCATTGCTGTCCAAGCCGAGGAGCGGAGAGGAGCTTTTTCTGTACCTTGTAGCCTCCCCCGAGGCCGTCAGTTCTGTGCTCGTGCGTATGGATGCTGATGGGGTGCTGAGGCCAATCTATTACACAAGCAAGGTGCTTCATGATGCCAAGACCAGGTACACCAGGACTGAAAAGATCATCTTCACCTTGGTGGTCTCCGCACAACACTTCCGACCCTACTTCCAAGCTCATCCCATAGTGGTGCTCACGGACCAACCTCTTCGGACTATCCTGTCCCGCCCTGACACCTCGGGTCGATTAGCTAAGTGGGCAGTCAAGCTGAACGAGTTTGATTTATCAATCCGACCAAGGTCTGCCATGAAGTCCCAGGTGTTAGCTGACTTCCTGGTTGAGTGCACCTGGACCGAGGAGTGCCGCGAAGAGCATGCCTGGAGATACACATGGGCCCCTCCTATCTGGGGGAGCAAAGGGAGAAGAGTGGATCTTGCACGTGGACGGGGCAGCGAATTCATAGGGGAGCGGAGCCGGGCTCATCCTCGCAAGTCCCGATGGGGAGGTGGTGGAGTACGCCCTCCGGTTTCTATTTCCGGCCACTAATAACCAGGCGGAGTATGAAGCCCTGCTGGCAGGGATGAGGCTGGCCGGGGAGCTTGGTGCGGAGCGTTTGAGAGCCTTCACAGACTCCCAGCTTGTCTCTGGTAGGTCACTGGGAGTACGAAGCCAGGGACCCAGCCATGTCCCGTTACTTGAGTAAGGTGCTGTCCCAAGCCTCACGGTTCTCTTACTTCCGTGTCAGCTACATTCCCCGAGCGGAGAACGCTAGGGCGACGCACTGTCCCGATTGGCCACCTCGGCCGACGGGACCCTGGGAAGACGTATATGGAGCACTTGCAAACCCCAAGCATTGAAGCTGTGGAAGAGGCGTTGCCGGTTGAGCAAGGGCCCTCTTGGATGGATGCCTATGTCGATATTTGACCGACGGTGCCCTCCCGAGGATCCCGTGGAGGCTAGACGACTCAAGCGCCGGGCCCCAAGGTTCCTGATAATGGACGGGAGGCTTTATCGAAGGTCATTTTCATACCCGGTCCTCAAGTGCGTAGGGCCAGCAAGGCAGACTATATCTTGCGGGAAATCCATGAAGGCATCTGCGGAGTCACCTGGGGGGCAGAGCCTAGCTTACAAGGCCCTACGACAGGGATACTACTGGCTGACCATGAAGGAGGACGCGGCCGAGCTTGTCAAGAAGTGTGATAGCTGCCAACGCCATGCCAATATTCAGCGACAGCCGACGTCTCAGCTGACCCCCTTGGTGGCACTTTGGCCCTTCGCCCAGTGGGGTATGGATATCTTGGGACCATTCCCCCGGCCTTCGGACAGCGCAAGTTCCTGCTGGTGGCGTCGACCACTTCACTAAGTGGATTGAAGCTGAAGCCCTTGCTAAAATCACTGAAAGCAAGGTGAGATCTTTCTTTTGGAAGTCCATCATATGTCGATTCGGCTACCCCATACCCTGGTCACCGACAACGGCCGCAGTTTGATAACGCGCCCTTCCGGGGGTTCTGCCTTGAACTTGGCATTCACCAGAGGTTCACTTCCGTCGGACACCCCAGACCAATGGAGCAGCGAGGTGACCAATCGCATTATTCTCAAGGATTGAGGACCCGATTGGACGATTGCAAGGGGCGGTGGGTGGAGGAGCTCCACAATGTGCTGTGGGCCTACTATACAACACTACAAACCCCCACCGGAGAGACTCCGTTCAGCTTGGTCTTTGGGTCTGAAGCTATCATCCCGGTAGAGATAGGCTCCCCGAGTCCTCGGGTGGAGTCATACAATGAGGAGAATAACTCGGACCGGCTGCGGGCCAACCTCGACCTAGTAGATGAGGTACGAGACCGAGCGCGGCTGCGGATGGCGGTCTACCGGTAACGAGCTACCAGGTACTACAACACCCGTGTGTGTCCCAAGACTTTCTTGCCGGGAGACCTGGTCCTTTGACGAGCTGAAGTCTCGAGGCCGACGGAAGGAGGAAAGCTATCTCCTAACTGGGAATGGCCCTATCAGATCACAGAGACACTCCATCACGGAGCCTACAAGATTGAAGAGTTGGGTGGGAAGCCGCTACCCCGAACATGGAATGCCGACAACCTTCGTCGGTACTATCAGTAGTGCATTTCTCTCCTCACCTTAAATACCGTGCATGTATTCTATTGGGCCTTCGCCCCTCATTCAATATTAACGAATTTGAATTTTAGCACCTCAGTTTTTGACTAAAGCCCTGGACCAGCCAGGCATAGAGCCCAACTCCCGTCGGCACTTAAAGCCCTGGGCCAACCAAGCACAGAGCCCGACTCCCATCGGCACTTAAAGCCCTGGGCCAGCCAGGCACAAAGCCCGACTCCCGTTGGCACTTAAAGCCCTGGGCCAGCCAGGCACAAAGCCCAACTCTCGTCGGCACTTAAAGCCCTAGGCTAGCTAGGCACAAAGCCCGACTCCCATCAGCACTTAAAGCCCTGGGGCCAGCCAGGAATAAAGCCCGACACACCTCTCGCAAAGTGGTGAGCTATCAGTTCTCAGGAGCCCTTCTACCCCGACCCCCTGAGTCCGATGCCTCGACTCCAGGAAGCTCATCCTTCCTGGCCCCAAGGTTCGGCCCTAATATATGGCTAACTCGACTCGCGAATGAATTAAGGGTTACCCCTCGGTGCTGATGAAGCCCCGAGAGGTCGCACGTCGCTAATCAATGAATTTGGGGTAGAGGTTATAGGTGGACAAACAACTCATCTTGGAGAAAAATGATATTTCATTAATTCAAAGTAATTACAAAACGCCGACCTAGTCGGACTTGCAAAAATAAAATACATGCGGAGGCTCACGGTTCTGCCGGTGTGGGCTTGTCATCAGATGGGGCCAACTCCGAGGGACTTTTGAGCTCGACCTCTAAGGCTTGAGGAAAGTTCAAGTCCTGGGCGACTTTTTCCTTCCCGTGCTGAAACCCTTGGAGAAACGCCCCCGCCGAAGCTTCCACCAGTTCGTCTGCAAAGCGCTCGGATGCTTTGAACTCTTCTATGACCCCAATGGTCTTGGCTGCGACGGCTGCTTCCACTTTGGCGGCTTGAACTCCTTCCGCAGTGGTGAGAGCTGCCGCTGCTGCCCTCTCAGCCTCCCGGGCGTGACTTGCCTCCTCTTCCACCGCCCTCGTCCTCTCCTCAACCGACCTTACCCTTTCTTCGGCCGACCTTGCTCTCTCTTCAGCCTTGGTCGCCCGACTCTCCGTTTCTTCGATGGCCAAGGTCAGTTCAGAGATGTGTAGGTCTCTTGCAGTGACGGCGTTTTCGGCGTCCGTCATCTGACGGAGTGCCGCTCATAGACGGTTGGCCTCGGCCTCCGCTCGGCTCTCAACGGCCCTTATCTCATCAGCCCGAGTGGTTCTGGCCGACTCCAGGGCCCCCTCGGCCACCTCCGCGCGATGACGAGCCTCCTCGGCCTCCTTTTGAGCCTCACGCAGAAGGGTCTTCCCTCCGTGAATGACCTCTCTCACAGCCCTTAGGGAGTTCGCAAGCTGCGTGCAAGCTCCGTGTAAAAAAAAAGGGAGGGGGAAGGAAAAAGAGATATAGAGGCGAAGGGTTGCAGGACCACTTACTCTGACGAGAGCTGCGTAGGACTCCCAGAAGAATGTACCCGCCTTCAGGTGGCTGAGCTCTTCCAGGACCTCGGGCATGAAGACTGGCGAGAGGACCCGCTCGGCTCAATGCCCATCATTCAGAATGGAGTCTCGAGGCGGCCCTGGTCTGGCCCCACTCCCTTCGGCTGCCTCGGCATTTTCTAGCTCAGCGCGCAGACTGCTTGTCGACGTCTGCTCGAGGGGCGGGCTTACTGCCCCGACGGCCCCTCACCCCAGCTCCTAGCCGCCTCGGGGAGGGTCGGTCCACTGGGAGTAAAGAGCTCCTTTTCTATTGCGGGCTCCTCTGCTACCGTTAGCTCCTCCGCAGTCGACTCCTCCATAGGTGTCTCCTCAGCCACCACCCTCTTCGGCGGAGTGTCGGCTGTAAGGTCAATCTATGGAGTGACCGAGGGGTCATGCGGTGCTGGTGGCTCCGACACCCGCGCCGTCGGGCGTTTTGGAGCTGGTGCTCGTCGGCCTTCACTCGGTCCTTTCTGGGCCCTCTTCTTGACAACGGCCTTCAGGAGTTTCTGGGTCGGAACCTTCATAGCTACATAGTATAGGTCAAAGTCAGTAAAAAATAAAAATAAAACTAAGCAAAACTTCGACTAAGTATAAAGATGGCTTACCCCGGTGGGAGATAAGACCCGCCAACTGGAGGTTATCTTCTGTCAGGAGCAGGGTGTACCGAGGGATCTCGGTAGCCAACAACTGCCCCAACGCTTCCCTGTCTCCAGGATGGATGGTAGAATTGGCGTTACCTCGAAGGTCGGGGTCTCCCCACCGGGACTTGACTTGGTCTAGACTGACGAAGAAAAATTGGGATTTCCATCCCTTGATGGAGGAAGGAAGGATAAGCTTGAGGACCCGATTGGGTCGGGGCTGAAACAGCCACCAACCCTTCTGGGCTCGAAGGATGTAGAAGGATCGAAAAAGGGAGATTCGGGGGGTAATGCCAAGACGATGACAGAGAACGACAAAGGCGCTAATGACCCGAAGGGAGTTCGGAACCAACTGGGAAGGAGTCAAGGAATAGTATTCAAGGAGATTAACAAAAAAGGGAGGAAAGGGTGGATGGAGGCCGTCCCTCAGGCAAATTTCGTAAATGGCCACTCGGCCGGGTCGGAAAGAAATGACTCTATCATCGGGAGTCGGCAAGAAAAACCCAACGTCCCGAGGAATCTGGTAACGAGCTCGGATGTTCGCCAAATCCCGGCTCGTTACCGTGGAAGCGGTCCCCTCCGGGGACTCCGCCTCCACCCTCGAGGAGGTGCCGGCCTCCGTCCGGCGTCTCCGCCTCCAACCTGTGGGAGCCCTACCGGTGGTCTGCCGCTGGGCCAGAGGGGCGTGGTCCTCCGAATCAGAGGACCACTCAAGCGAGGGAGAGGGAGAAGGAGCAGAAGAAGCTCGATGCCTCTCAGAGGGAGAACGATCCTCTAGATCGTCCTCCGAGGTTCGGGATGGGGAACTCATGGTTAAAAGAAAGAATAGGAGAGTCTAGAAGAGACAAAAGCTGACCTGAAGGAGGAAAAAGCTATGCACAGGATCTCGGGTTGCAGGGGAGACCAAAACGCAGAGACTCAGAGGAAGAAAACGATGATGGCAGGAGCGGTGTGGCCAGATTCACCCCCCCCCCCTTTTTCATGTTTTATTTGGTTTTAAAACATCCCGCCATGTCTCATCAGCCACGTGGATCCCCATCATAAGCTGGTTCGCCTCGGTGGTTTCCCAGCGCGTGATACGATGCGCCTTCAGCCAGTGATAAGACTCCACTGACGTCGCCGCTGTGAGAGGTAATGATGGCGCAGCTTTCCTCACAGATTTTGAAGGGTTAATCTTGCCTCGAGGACGATCGTGGCAGGTTGAGTGGACGAAAGCGGCCGCCCTTCACATTCCCCATGCCGTCCGCATAGGGCCACGGCAATCACCAGGGATACGTGTTCGGAGCCGACTCGCGAAAGACGGGGATCAGCCACGTGGGAAGTAACACACCTTTCGCCTTGCCAGTGTGGGCCCACTTCGTCTCAGGGGTGAGGGGGCACCTGATATGGCTGATCCAACACCGTTAGAAAATAGTAACGGCAACTAATGGAGATCCCTTTGGCCCCAAAACCTTCTAATCCTCCGATATCAATGTCAGTTTCGCCAAGTGTCTGCCTCGAGGATTCACTTCGCATCTCCAAAGTGTCACTCAGCCCTAAGCTCTGCCTTGCGTCCGGTAAGACCCCGAACCTCTCACCCCCGAGACCCCTCCGATCTCAGGGTGAGGGCACTGCATTACAACCCCGAGACCTCCCTCCGATCTCGGGGTGCACAAGTAACATCTCACCCCCGAGACCCCTTCAGGTCTCGGGGTGAGGGCACTGCATTACAACCCCGAGACCTCCCTCCAGTCTCGGGGTGCACAAGTAACATCTCACCCCCAAGACACCCCGGTCTCGGGTGAGGGCACTGCATTACAATCCCGAGACCTCCCTTCGGTCTCGGGGTGCACGAGTAACATCTCACCCCCGAGACCCCCTCTGGTCTCGGGGTGAGGGCACTGCATTACACCCCGAGACCTCCCTCCGGTCTCAGGGTGCAAAAGTAACATCTCACCCCCGAGACCCCCTCCGGTCTTGGGGCGAGGACACTGCATTACAACCCCGAGACCTTCCTCCGGTCCTGGGGTACACAAGTAACATCTCACCCCCGAGACCCCCTCCGGTCTCGGGGTGAGGGCATTGCATTACAACCCCGAGACCTCCCTCCGGTCTCGGGGTGCACAAGTAACATCTCACCCCCGAGACCCCCTCCGGTCTCGGGGTGAGGGCACTGCATTACAACCCCAAGACCTTCCTCCGGTCTCGGGGTGCAGGAGCGACGCTCAGTACATGGACTGGCCTTTGAACCAAGCAACATCTTTAGGCCACCTGGAGCACCCACATGACCCGTTGTACACTCGTAGCTGCGAGTGGCCATACCTCATAACGACGTATGGCTCATTGCACATGCTTAACTGTGCATGACCATGCCCCGTTATGGAGTATGATTCACCACCACTTGCTGCTGTGCGTGGTCACATCCAGTGACGGCGCGCACCAAATGCAACCCCAGCTGCCAGACACCTGTGAGACCGTACTGGCAAGTAACGTAGGACACCTCCGACACACGCGATGACAGTACGACTCGTCACTGTCAAGCCTCGTTTTTTTGTTCGTTACCAGACGGGACGCCCCAGAATCAGCGATCTTTTGGGACGGAAAGCAGATCTTCGAGCATGTATAAAAGGCCGCACTTTCACTGTAAGTGGGATCCGAAAAACTGAGGTCTTCTAGTCTTCTTGCTAGTGAAACCCTAACTCTCTCTGGCTTCTTCGGCTAGTGAATTCTCACCTGTTCCCAAGTGACTGACTTGAGCATTGGAGGGTCCCCATCGGAACATCCGGTCTCCGGGAACTTTTCTTGCAGGAGCCCATTGAGGAGGACGTCTATTTCCTCGGCGCTTGAAGAAGGTGACTTGGCGTCAATAGAGAGATTACTTGTTGTTTGCTGTCCGTAATTGCTGCCTTTCAGCATCCACAGATCGCAATGCTTCATTGGCTTGTTGACGTGTATGCTCCAATTCCTGTTGTGCTAATGCTTGCTGAGATGAAGCTCGTTCAGCATTCATATTAATATCATTGAAGCGAGCTTATAGGTCATCTTTTTCCTGGAGAAATAAATTAAACAAATAAAAATTTTGAATTGGGGGCACTGTCTTACATTTAAGGAAACTACAATAAAAAGCACCAACAAGAAAGCAAGTATATCTTCCTCACAAGATCCAAATGACTTGCATATATGTATCTCATAATTAAAAACTTCAAGGTAATCATTAAGGACAATGAAAATTTTTAACATATAAAGGCACCCATTCCTGTTCTTTGTTTGGTCGCTACACTCTAATCATGAACTGGGGACCATGCGGCAACCAACTCATCCATTAAGGATATTGATCTACTAATTGTCCAAGTCACGAAACTCTCATTTAACATTAACAACTTAAAGCTAGAATTTTGTGGTTCTTGAGCATTTGTCATGCACATACAGCTCTCATTTACATTTGCAAATGACATAACCATGAGTGATTGAGTGCAATATTCAGTGTTATTGCAGATAATCTGGTTAGACAACCAATAAGAACATATCTAAGCCTACAATCCTCTAGAAGGAAAGATCACGTCTGCTCAAAGTTAGAGCTTGCCCAAATGAATGGTAAACAGGTTTTCATTTAATAGTTCATTAGTCAGAGGTGGCAAAGTCTATTGTTCTCATGAAACTGGTAGGCAGGCCTTGGAAGAATCTAATGTGCCATCAAAGATTATCTGTTGATGCAGCAGAGCGTCTTCTGAATGTTACAGTAGAATTTTGCAGATAGTTGTTGGATACCTTATATAACAAAACAAAGGCAACTATAAATTTGACAACTCTTAAATCATGCATACATACTTCACGACACAAGCTGCCACATTACTTGAAACTTTGCATGTCTTGGCTCAAGATCCAATATAATTTAAACCAATGGGAAAAGGACTATATACAGCCACTGAAGATCAAAGATACAAGATTAATCACTAGGTGTCTTATCATTATTTTGGCTGCTAGCTTGGGCGCACCCAACAGGTTTCCCCTCTCAAGGGCATATTGTCGAATATAAGTTTGTTCAAAGGTGATCCTTCATGACCAGGGACCTGAAGTCATTAGAATCTGTAGGTGAAACTGTCATACTCAATCAAGCATGGTGCAGATGTGGCATTAATATGGATCATTCTTAACAAACTTTATGAATGCATTGATCATAATTAGAATTTAGAACTGTATTAAAAAACACAAGCATAAAGAAAGTCAATATTCTCAAATATGGTCTAAAATGCATGATACTAATGCTTTCAGAAATTATAAAACAACATTATGCTAATACTTGATATTGCCTGCATCGCTTCAACAATTACTAAAGCCAAAAGCAACTTTGGAACATGAAATTCTTTTCCCCTTGCAAAGGTCGACCATAGCCCCCACAAATTACATGAAAAAGCAAAGATTTAAAAACTGAGACATTAGTACAGCATCATCAGTATCACACTGTTCCAACATGAAACCAACATTGGTAGAGGTTTTGGGATTCCAAAACCATATGTATCAATATGCACTAGCTATGTCTGTACATGTTGCTGCTGAAATATGTCCTCCGGCTCGGGTGCGATTGGGATGCAGCGTGGGCTCCCTCCTGGGCAGACCTGCAAGACAGTCCTCACGCGAGAGGCGTTGGGGGTGGCCCTCTGCGGAAGACCCTCCGACGCCCAAGTCAGTGGAGACCAGCAATCAACAAATATGGGAAGAAGGATCCCTGAGGAAGAGTTCCTCCGAGCTCTCGTGGGAGCTTTCATGGCGGAGTGTGAGAACTATGAATAAAAAAATGGGCGTAGAATAGCCGTACCTGAGAGGCTTGAGGGTGGTAGTATTTATAGGCGGTCACCTGACTTCTTGGACGTGCTCTGGATGAGGTCTGAAAGTTGTTGGAATTCGAAACAGATTCGAATCAGGTTGTTACAGGGCCGGTAGGATCCGTATCTGGTTAGTTAGAGGATCGACGGCTGGGAGGCGGGGAGAGCTGGCCGATGGCTCGAGACTCAGTGGCTGCGTGGTCCCTAGGCCACTATTGTAGGTCCTAGGCCACGTCTTGGCATGATTCCTTGTTTGGAATCTTATTCTGTTACAGTGAATTTGAACTCTCCCGCGCCAGATTCCGCAGAGGTCTGAAGTAGCTCGGATCGAATGGCCGAGGAATGGTCTGGCCTTGATGGCAGAAGCATAAGAATAGCTCGGGTTGCCGAGGCATAAGGTTGGCCGAACCTGTTGAAGTATAATGTGGTCGGCCGAGTCGGACTTCTGTGAAGCATGGAGTCAAGAACTCCTTGTCTCGGCTTTATGACGCCATCCTTCCCCACAAAAAGGTGCAAGGGGCAACGTGGAAGCCATAAATGCCTTAATAATGGAAGAAAATAAGGCATTAAATGCCTTAAAGCAGGTGGATGCACATGGCCTTTATGAGGCCATAATTGCGGCTGTAGAAACCGAGCTAGAGTACCGAGGTTTTTGGCCAAAGTATATTTGCCGAGGCATGTTGGCCGAAGTATATTTGTCGAGGCATGTTGGCGGAAGTATGCTTTCTCCTTTCTTTTTGTTCCATTAAATGCTGGCCAAGTCATTATGATATTGACTTGACTGTCCGATATTAATGAGGGGCCCTTGGGAGAACCACGCACATGACGTGGCCCTTTTTCCCTCTTGTTGCCCTGTTGGCCGAAGTATGCTTTCTCCTTTCTTCATTATGACGAGACGCTCGTTGCTAGAATGTTGCGCATGCAGGCCAGCTGGCAAGCAGAGCATTTGGATCGGGCGCGACCCCATCGCCAATGTGAGCGATCAATAATGCAATGATGATTTTACCCCTCATCACATGCCCCCCACTCCCTAGTCCAAAGTGTAACTTCGGATATAGGGAGTAGAATTCTGGAGCAATCTTATTTGGGGGACATGTCATTCGATCCTCTGTGGAGGAAGTGTATCTCTGTGTAGGTTAGAGTGAGGCCTGGGCGGCCCTCTTGCTGAAGTAAAATAAGGTGCTTTAGTTGCGCTAGAGTGTCCGAGAAATTATCCGGCTGGGACGAAGCTTTAGTGCTGTATCACTCGGATTGGCCGAGGCTGCAGAAATATATCACTCGGTCTTTGGCCGAGGCTTTTGATAATAAGAGATGCACTCCGGCTCTGGCCGGGGCTTTTGAAGATCAATAAGAAATTCCCTCCGGCTTTAGCCGAGGGTTCCGACATGTCACTCGGTCTTGGCCGAGGTTTCTGTTAATAGGTGATGCCCTTCGGCTCTGGCCGAGGCTTTTGATAATAAGATGCACTCCGGCTCTGGCCAGGGCTTTTGATGATAAGAGATGCACTCCGGCTCTGGCCGGGGCTTTTGATAATAAGAGATGCACTCCGGCTCTGGCCGGGGCTTTTAATAATAAGAGATGCACTCCAGCTCTGGCCGGGACTTTTGATAATAAGAGATGGACTCCGGCTCTGGCCGGGGCTTTTGATAATAAGAGATGCACTCTGGCTCTGGCCGGGGCTTTTTCAGACATGCTTCTCATTGTAACTTTCAAAGAGAGTTATAAAAATTCCGCAGGCCTTTTAAAAACTGAATTTAATTCAATGAATAAAAATGGGTCTAGAAAGAGTATACTTTTATGGATGAATTTATTACTCGGTTGTTGCGAGCCTTCAGAAATATAACACTCGGTCTTTTGCGGAGGCTCTGAAAATTTATTACTCGGTTGTTGCTGAGCCTTTAGAAATATATTACTCGTTGTTGCCGAGCCTTCCCAAGATGCTACTCGGTTGTAGCCGAGTCTTCAAATATAAATTACTCGGTGTTTCCGAGCCTTCAAATAATTACTCGGTATTTCTGAGCCTTCCCAAGATGCTACTCGATTGTAGCCGAGTCTTCAAATAATAAATTACTCAGTGTTGCCGAGCCTTCAAATAATTACTCGGTGTTTCTGAGCCTTCCCAAGATGCTACTCGATTGTAACCGAGGCTTCAAATAATAAATTACTCAGTGTTGCCGAGCCTTCCCAAGATGCTACTCGGTTGTAACCGAGGCTTCAAATAATAAATTACTCGGTGTTGTCGAGCCTTCAAATAATTACTCGGTGTTTCCAAGCCTTCCCAAGATGCTACTCGGTTGTAACGAGGCTTCAAATAATAAATTACTCGGTGTTGCCAAGCCTTCAAATAATTACTTGGTATTTCCGAGCCTTCCCAAGATGCTACTCGGTTGTAACCGAGGCTCTCAAATATTAATTGCTACTCGGTTGTGACCAAGGCTTCAAATAATAAATTACTCGGTGTTGCCAAGCCTTCAAAGATGCTACTCGGTTGTAACCGAGGCTTCCAAATATTAATTGCTACTCTGTTGTGACCGAGGCTTCAAATAATAAATTACTCGGTGTTGCCGAGCCTTCAAAGATGCTACTCGGTTGTAACTGAGGCTTCCAAATATTAGTTGCTGCTATGACCAAGGCTTCAAATAATAAATTACTCGATGTTGCCGAGCCTTCAAAGATGCTACTCGGTTGTAACCGAGGCTTCCAATATTAATTGCTACTCGGTTGTGACCGAGGCTTCAAATAATAAATTACTCGGTGTTGCCGAGCCTTTAAAGATGCTACTGGTTGTAACCGAGGCTTCCAATATAATTGCTACTCGGTTGTGACCGAGGCTTCAAATAATAAATTACTCGGTGTTGCCGAGCCTTCAAATAATAAATTACTCGGTGTTGCCAAGCCTTCAAAATTATATTTTACTTGGCGCTGCCAAGGTACGGAGATCGCTCGGTCCAGTCGAGGATTATAAAGATTATATTTTACTTGGCGCTGCCAAGGTATGGAGATTGCTCGACCCGGCCGAGGATTTATACGACCTGCTTCTTATTGCAGCTTTCAAGGAGAGTTATAAGAATTTCATAGGCCTTTTAAAAACTGAATTTAATTCAATGAATAAAAATGGGTCTAGAAAGAGCATACTTTTATGGATGAATTTATTACTCGGTTGTTTCCGAGCCTTCATAAATATATCACTCGGTCTTTGGCGGAGGCTCTGAAAATTTATTACTCGGTTGTTGCTGAGCCTTTAGAAATATATACTCGATTGTTACCGAGCCTTCCCAAGATGCTACTCGGTTGTAGCCGAGTCTTCAAATAATAAATTACTCAATATTTCCAAGCCTTCAAATAATTACTTCGTTGTTGCCGAGCCTTCCCAAGATGCTACTCGGTTATAGCCGAATCTTCAAATAATAAATTACTCGGTGTTGCCGAGCCTTCAAATAATTACTCGGTGTTTCCGAGCCTTCCCAAAATGCTACTTGGTTGTAACCGAGGCTCTCAAATATTAATTGCTACTCGGTTGTGATCGAGGCTTCAAATAATAAATTACTCGGTGTTGCCGAGCCTTCAAATAATTACTCGGTGTTTCCGAGCCTTCCCAAGATGCTACTCGGTTGTAACCGAGGCTCTCAAATATTAATTGCTACTCGGTTGTGACCGAGGCTTCAAATAATAAATTACTCGGTATTGTCGAGCCTTCCCAAGATGCTACTCGGTTGTAACCGAGGCTCTCAAATATTAATTGCTACTCGGTTGTGACCGAGGCTTCAAATTATAAATTACTCGGTGTTGTCGAGCCTTCAAATAATAAATTACTCAGTGTTGCCGAGCTTTCAAAATTATATTTTACTTGGCGCTGCCAAGGTACGGAGATCGCTCGGCCCAGCCGAGGATTATAAAGATTATATTTTACTTGGTGCTGCCAAGGTACGAAGATTGCTCGGCCCGGCCGAGGATTTATACGACCTGCTTCTTATTGCAGCTTTCAAGGAGAGTTATAAGAATTTTGCAGGCCTTTTAAAAACTGAATTTAATTCAATGAATAAAAATGGGTCTAGAAAGAGCATACTTTTATGGATGAATTTATTACTCGGTTGTTGCCGAGCCTTCAGAAATATATCACTCGGTCTTTGGCGGAGGCATTGGAAATTTATTACTCGGTTGTTGCTGAGCCTTTAGAAATATATTACTCGGTTGTTGCCGAGCCTTCCCAAGATGCTACTCGATTGTAGCCGAGTCTTCAAATAATAAATTACTCGATGTTGCCGAGCCTTCAAATAATTACTCGGTGTTTCCGAGCCTTCCCAAGATGCTACTCGGTTGTAGCCGAGTCTTCAAATAATAAATTACTCGGTGTTTCCGAGCCTTCAAATAATTACTCGGTGTTTCCGAGCCTTCAAGATTATATTTTACTTGGCGCTGCCAAGGTACGGAGACCGTTACTCGGTTGTAGCCGAGCCTTCAAGATTATATTTTACTTGGCACTGCCAAGGTTCGGAGACCGTTACTCGGTTGTAGCCGAGCCTTCAAGATTATATTTTACTTGGCGCTGCCAAGGTTCGGAGACCGTTACTCGGTTGTAGCCGAGCCTTCAAGATTATATTTTACTTGGCGCTGCCAAGGTTCGGAGATTTATTGCTCGGCCCAGCCGAGGTTCGGAGATTTATTGCTCGGCCCAGCCGAGGTTCGAAGATTTGTTGCTCGGCCCAGCCGAGGTTCGGAGATTTATTGCTCGGCCCAGCCGAGGTTCGGAGATTTGTTGCTTGGCCCAGCCGAGGTTCAGAGATTTTCTGCTTAAATAGATAACTCGGTCGTGCCGAGGATCAGCAAGTGGCATCCGTTTTTTTCATTATGATTTTTTGGAGAAGTGATTGTGGTGACCATTCCATAAATCATAAAAGCAATATGCAAAAAAAAAAAATTTAACGAGGCAGGCCCATAGAAGGCGTACCCTACTGATGATATCTGCGGAGGTTGTCTGAATTCTACGTTCGAGGAATGGATTTCCCATTCAGATCCTGAAGCTTGTAGGTGCCAGGTCCGATGACTTCCGTCACTTGATAGGGGCCTTCCTAGTTCGGAGCCAGCTTTCCTTGCTTCAGCGGTTTGGAGACGGATGCTCTCCAGAGGACAAGATCATCAAACGAGAAAGATTTCTCTTTGACTCTGGAGGCATGATAGCACCCGTGGAGAGGGAAGTCCTATCTCCACGGGGATGATAGCTTCCGCACCGAAAGCCATCCGGAATGGGGTCCCGCATGTGGGAACTCTCTAGGTGGTGCGGTAGGCCCACTGGCTGAGGCTGAAGCTGGCCGTCGGACTTCTGTGAAGCATGGAGTCAAGAACTCCTTGTCTTGGCTTTATGACACCATCCTTCCTCACTCAAAAGGTGCCTAGGGGGCAATGCGGCAGCCATAAATGCCTTAATGATGGAAGGAGATAAAGCATTAAATGCCTTAAAGTATGTAGATGCACATGGCCTTTATGAGGCCATAAATGCCTTGGTGCGCATAGCGCGGCTATGGAAGTCGATCTGTTGTGCCAAGGCAGGGAGAAGGCAGAGACGACATCGAGTCATGGCGAGAGGACACCGGAGAGATGGATCGGGCCCATCGAGATCTGGGGAGATCCTTGTCGCAGCCCCCTTGCGGGACTGGTCTGGCCTCCTTAGGTCGATGTGGGGGTCTGCGACTCCATGCGGACCAGAAGAAGAAGTGGCTGGAGAAAAAGGAGCTGCGGCCTCTTCGGGGAGGCATGGAGCAGGGGCAGCTATAACTGGATGGGGAGCTGTAAGGCGCTCCTGAACCAAATGGGTCAGGGCTTGGACCTGCTGGACCAGGATGGCGAACTGGTCCTGGGTCACTGGGATAGCTGGTGGCGACGGAGTCTCAGCTAGTGGCGGTGGCGACACCACGATACTCATTGGATCGGGTCTCTAGGAGGCGACCTGGTCCTGGGCTTCAGAAGTTGCCCTTCTCCGATTAGCCATTGGAGAGGTTCTCTTTCAGATTGAGATCCTTGTCTCCTTTCTTCAAGTTTAATGGGACTTGAGGCCCTTCCTCTAGCGCCAATCTGTTGCTGCTAAAATATGTCCTTCGGCTCAGGCGCGATCGGGATGCAGCGTGGGCTCCCTCTTGGGCGGACCTGCAAGACAGTCCTCACGCGAGAGGCGTTGGGGGTGACCCTCTGCAGAAGACCCTCTGACGCCTAAGTCAGTGGAGACCAGCAATCAACAAATATGGGGAGAAAGATCCCTGAGGAAGAGTTCCTCCGAGCTCTCGTGGGAGCTTTCATGGCGGAGTGTGAGAACTGTGAATGAAAAAATGGGGGTAGAATAGCCGTACCTGAGAGGCTTGAAGGTGGTAGTATTTATAGGCGGTCACCTGACTTCTTGGACGTGCTCTGGATGAGGTCTGAAAGTTGTTGGGATTCGAAACGGATTCGAATCAGGTTGTTACAGGGCCGGTAGGATTCGTATCTGGTTAGTTAGAGGATCGACGGCTGGGAGGCGGGGAGAGCTGGCCGATGGCTCGAGACTCAGTGGCTGCATGGTCCCTAGGGCACTATTGTAGGTCCTAGGCCACGTCTTGGCATGATTCCTTGTTTGGAATCTTATTATGTTACAGTGAATTTGAACTCTCCCGTGCCAGATTCCACAGAGGTCTGAAGTAGCTCGAATCGAATGGCCGAAGAATGGTCTGGCCTTGATGGCAGAAGCATAAGAATAGCTCGGGTTGCCGAGGCATAAGGTTGGCCGAACCTGCTGAAGTATAATGTGGTCGGCCGAGTCGGACTTCTGTGAAGCAAGGAGTCAAGAACTCCTTGTCTCGGCTTTATGACGCCATCTTCCCCATGCAAAAGTGCCAAGGGGGCAACGTGGCAGCCATAAATGCCTTAATGATGGAAGGAAATAAGGCATTAAATGCCTTAAAGCAGGTGGATGCACATGGCCTTTATGAGGCCATAATTGCGTTGGTGCGAAGGACGGCTGTGGAAACCGAGCTAGAGTGCCGAGGTATGTTGACCGAAGTATATTTGCCGAGGCATGTTTGCCGAAGTATGCTTTCTCCTTTCTTTTTGTTCCAGGCCAAGTCATTATGACCGTTTCTACACCATTAAATGCTCCAGCATATTGACTTGACGGCCAGATATTAATGAGGGGCCCTTGGGAGAACCACGCACATGACGTGGCCCTTTTTCCCTCTTGTTGCCGAGGTATATTGGCCGAGGCATGTTGGCCGAAGTATGCTTTCTTCTTTCTTCATTATGACGAGACGCTCGTTGCTAGAATGTTGCGCCAGCAGGCCAGCTGGCAAGCAGAGCATTTGGATCGGGCGCAACCCCATCGCCAATGTGAGCGATCAATAATGCAATGACGATTAGGACAGATTTCAGCAGCAACAATACACATCAACAATGCCATATTTGTCATACCAATTAATACCAATAGTTTTTCATTCTTTTTAATGTTGCTAGTTTCAAACATATCATCAATATCACACCATTTCCATAGATAAATGGTATAAGGTGCATTACCAGTCTAATCAAAATCTGTGGCATGCCAGGTTGGGTCATGTGCACCTAAGAAAGGTCGAACACATGATTAATTTAAAACTAATTCCTAAATCAAATCTAGATATGTCTAAATGTGAAATATGTTCTGAATCTAAACAACCAAGAAAGCCATTCAAATCAGTTAAAAGAAATTCATCAATTTTGGAGTTAATACATAGTGATGTTTGTGACTCAACTAAGACTGCAACTCGTGGTGGCAATAGGTACTTAGTGACCTTCATAGATGATTTTTCTAGATATTGTTATTGTTATCTAATTAAATCTAAAGATGAAACCTTCAATAAATTTAAAATTTATAAGAGTGAGGTAGAAAATCAACAAGAAAGGAAAATTAAAATTCTTAGATCTGATAGAGGAGGGGAGTATACCTCGAATGAATTTTCTCAATTCTGTCAAGAACATGGGATAATTCATCAACTGACTGCTCCTTACTCTCCACAGTCCAACGATGTAGCTGAGCGTAAGAACCGTACCCTTATGGATATGGTAAATTCTATGCTCATTAGTTCTGGCTTACCTGAGAACTTATGGGGGGAAGCTCTTCTATCTTCTTGTTTCATCCTAAATAGAATACCTACTAAGAATAGTGGTAAGACTCCCTATGAACTTTGGAAAGGAAGAACACCTAACCTAGACTTTCTCAAAGTGTGGGGGTGTCTAGCAAGGTTAATATTCATGAACCCAAAAAGAGAAAACTTGGATCTAAAACCTTAGATGCTATATTTATAGGCTATGCCCAAAATAGCAATGCCTACATATTTTTAGTAATAAAATCAGAGATTAATGACATATCTGATAATACAATCTTAGAAGCTAGAGATGCCTCCTTCTTTGAAGATATAATTCCATTCAAGACTAAAATCTCTAGACCCCTGGAATTTGAACCATCATCCTCTAAAGCCATAGAACCAGAACTAAAAACTGAACCAGAATTAAGAAGAAGCAAAAGGAAAAGAATTGAAAAAGATTTTGGTGAAGATTTTTTTACATTCTTAATAGAAGGTGATCCTTCCACATACGATGAGGCAATGACATCATCAGAATCATCATATTGGAAGGAAGCTATAGATAGTGAAATTAAATCAATCATAGAAAATAAAACTTGGATTTTAACTAATTTACCTCCTGGAAACAAACCTATAGGAACAAAATGGATTTTTAAAAGAAAATTAAGACCAGATGGATCAATAGAAAGATATAAAGCTAGGTTAGTAGTAAAGGGATTTAATCAAAAGAAGGACATCGATTATTTTGATACTTATGCTCCTGTAGCAAGAATAACAACCTTGAGAACTCTAATTGCCTTAGCCTCAATTCATAAATTAATAATTCATCAAATGGACGTAAAAACTACATTTTTAAATGGAGAATTGGAAGAAGAAATTTACATAGATCAACCTCAAGGAT
The DNA here is from genome assembly GCA_900491605.1 of Calamus simplicifolius. Taxonomy (NCBI): domain Eukaryota; kingdom Viridiplantae; phylum Streptophyta; class Magnoliopsida; order Arecales; family Arecaceae; genus Calamus; species Calamus simplicifolius. The sequence continues at coordinate 875,822 of UESW01003885.1, read as the reverse complement.
TTGAAGTAAAAGGACAAAAAAATAAAGTATATAAATTAATCAAATCTCTTTATGGTTTAAAACAAGCTCCTAGACAGTGGCACATTAAGTTTGATGAAATCATTTTGAAAAATAACTTTAAAATAAATGAATATGACAAATGTATATATTATAAAAGACAAGATACTGATTTTATAATACTATGCTTATATGTAGATGATATATTACTCCTAGGAACATCATTAAAATTAATTCAAGAAACTAAAAGCTACTTGTCAAATAAGTTTGATATGAAAGACCTAGGAGAAGCTGATGTAATTCTAGGAATGAAACTTAACAGAGTAGATAATGGAATAGCAATAAATCTGGCACACTCAATAAAGAAAATGCTTCAAAAGTTTGAATATTATGATTTAAATCCTATTTCTACCCCCTATGATCATAACTCTCATTTAACTAAAAATTTAGAAGAACCTATTAATCAATTAGGATATTCCCAAAGAATAGGATCCCTATTATATATTTCAAATAGAACTCGTCCAGACATAGCTTATGCAGTAGGCAGATTGAGTAGGTATACTAGCAATCCTAGTGAAGAACATTGGAAAGCCCTAGAAAGAATTTTTAGATATCTTAAGGGAACCATAAATTATTCTCTAATGTATTCTGGTTATCCTGAAGTGATTGAGGGGTATAGTGATGCTAATTGGGTAATAGATAAATTCGATGTTAAGTCCACCACTGGGTATCTCTTCCTATTAGGAGGAGCTGCAGTATCTTGGGCTCATGTAAACAAACTATAATCACTAGAAGTACTCTAGAGTCTGAGCTAACAGCTCTTGACACTACTTGCACTGAAGCACAATGGCTGAAAGACTTAATAAATGATATAGATATTCTTTCACCAAATATTTCTCGAATTTGTTTAAATTATGATTGTAGAGCTCTGATTGATCTGTTAAATCAATAGACAACAAATAAAAAGATGAATAATCATATCTGATCAGGTATAAATCTATAATAAATAAAATGAAAGAATCAATATCACTGCAGTTTGTAAGATCTAAACATAATTTAGCAGATCTTTTAACCAAAAGCCTTTCGAAGGCTGCGGTATTTGAGACATCGAGGGGGATGGGGCTTAAGCCCATATATTAGTCACCAGAGTGGACCCCTACCGTCATGGCAACCCCATGGTTAAGGTTCAAAGGGAAACGATCTCTGAGGTGATATCTGGAAGCACCGCTTTCGGAGTCTGTCTTCATCCCATCCCTATGGTGTGGTGCTTTATTGTGACGGTTAGGTTGAGCATAGCTCTTAATAGATCCAAGGCTGTAAATTCAGCAAGGTTATGTACCCTTGAAGGATCTACCTTATTGAGCATAGCTCTTAATAGATCCAAGGCTGTAGATTCAGCGAGGTATGATTCCGTTGCACATACCCTTGGAGGATTTACCTTAGTGAGAGTAGTCGTGAGGCCGCGACTATGGGACCGGGGCAAATCCCTAGTAACTCTCATGAAAATCAAGGCAAGTGCATGGCCTAGATAGCGCTAACCCGCATTATGATCAGCTCATCTTCATACTGTGTGTATTTTATACTAAATGCAAGTTCAAACCTAGAAGATACTTGCACTAAGCACAGTAAATTTTAAAGTTTTGAAATTGCTTATTGAATTTAATTTATTTGGTTATTATTCTTTATTTAATTTTTTTTTTTGGGGATTGTTAACGTTCAGGCTGTTGGCCTAGATGGCAACCCAAGAGGGGGGGTGAATTGGGTTCTTTTAAAAATTAAGCCTTTTAAAGTAATTTAAACTATTGATGAGAGGATGTAAACAATTAATTTAAGTTAAAGCACGATAGCAAGAGAGAGAGATAAATAAGCACGGCAAACACAGAAATTTTATAGTGGTTCGGTGTATCCAACACCTACGTCCACTCCCAAGCTCCACTTGGGTCCACACTATAATCACCTCGATTACAGTCGAGTTGTTTTACAAGCTTACAACCCAAACTTGTTGTTTTTCCGGGATCACAACGAACCCAACCGGTTTTACACGGGCTCACCAGCACAAAACCCAACACACAAGCTAACTTAGCTTGTGAAGAGGTATCTACCTCCACTAATTCAACCCTCTGATTGAATTAGTAAACCACAAGATAAAAATGTGAGTTTAATACAAAACAGCTCCTTTAGAGCAGATATTTTAAAATATAGTATACATGCATGTTATGGTTTCAGATTGTTCCATGCTAAACAATTCATATTTATGCACAAGTATATTAATCTTAGATTCTTTAACTTGGTTGGTTCCCTCATGGGTAACCTCTAATCTATCCCATATCTCTTTAGCGGAATTACAGGTAGAGATACGATTAAATTCATTAGCATCAAGAGAACAATATAAAACATTCATGCTTTTGCATTAAGCTGAGCCATCTTCCTATCATTTTCATTCCAATCCCTTTCGGGCTTAGGAACTATAGAACCATCAACTAAGTGTGTGGGTGTACTAGGTCCATTAATTATGACACTCCATAATTCATAATCTGAGGCTTGAATGAATATCATCATTCTTGCTTTCCAATATGAAAGTTGGAAACCATTAAATAAGGGTGGTCTATTTGTGGAATGGCCCTCAGCAAAACTTGGCTGGCTTGTGTTGCCATTTGGATCTTTCGCTCTTGATCGTGTGATCAATCAAAAAACAAATGAGCACAAGCTCTGATACCAATTGTTGGCCCAGATGGCAACCCAAGAGAGGGGGGGGGGGTGAATTGGGTTCTTTTAAAAATTAAGCCTTTTAAAGTAATTTAAACTATTGATGAGAGGATGTAAACAATTAATTCAAGTTAAAGCACGATAGCAAGAGAGAGAGATAAATAAGCACGGCAAACACAGAAATTTTATAGTGGTTCGGTGTATCCAACACCTACGTCCACTCCCAAGCTCCACTGGGTCCACACTATAATCACCTCGATTACAGTCGAGTTGTTTTACAAGCTTACAACCCAAACTTGTTGTTTTCCCGGGATCACAACGAACCCAGCCGGTTTTACACGGGCTCACCAGCACAAAACCCAAACACACAAGCTAACCTTAGCTTGTGAAGAGGTATACTACCTCCACTAATTCAACCCTCTGATTGAATTAGTAACCACAAGATAAAAATGTGAGTTTAATACAAAACAGCTCCTCTAGAGTAGATATTTTAAAATAAAAGCAAGGTTTAGAAGAGCCTGTTTAGATTTGATTTGAGTGCAGGCTTTCTTCTTTTCTTCTTTTCCTCAACTCCTTTGAAGTGTGGAATCGAGCCTCAGCTCAGATTCTTCACGGATTGAATGTTGGAGTTGATTTCAGCTTTTTCTTCCTTTCTTTGATGTTGAAAATCTCTTGATTTGCTCTTGAATGGCTCTTGGATTTTCTTCTAGACTTTTCTTGGATTGATGAACTTGAGCACAGATGAAGTCTCCTTTGATTTCATGCCTTTCTTTCACTCTATTTTTGAATCTCGGATTTTTTCAAATGACGCTCTGTTTTTCCTCTTTTTCTGAAAGATTTTTCTTTTTCTCTCTTGATTTGTATCTGTGTCACTTGATTTGAAAACGGCCTCTCTATTTATAGACTCTGCGAAAATATAGTCGTCAGACACAAAGAAATCTAGCCATTATTGAAAATCTTACCGTTGACGCTGAGTTGGCATTCAGAAAAAATCACGCCCAGATTTGTTGGAGTCGGCCCAGCTTTAGGCGAGTCGGCTCGAAGACGCGATGCCAAAAATAGAAACAATCAGAAAGTTAAGGGGTCGACTCAACGAAAATAAGGTGTCGGCTCCTGACAGTCGGGGTCGACTCATGAAAAGCAAGGGGTCGACTCGAGAAGTGCTCAAAAAAATTCTCTGGTGTCTGAGCGGAGTCGACTCATACAGTCATGGAGTCGGCTCGACAAAATCGGGGGTCGACTCGAGAAATCATAGGGGTCGAATCGAGACAAACAGACATCTCTGTATACGGAGTGGAGTCGACTATGAAACTCTAGAGTCGGCTCCGGAACGTATCAAAAATCAGAGAATTTTTTGATTGACTTTGAAATTTGTTCCAGATTAATTTTAAATCAATTTTTGACTTGAATACAATAAAATTGTCATTAGGAATCAATTCAAGAAATGTTCCAAAAACTCATTGATTGAGATATGAAGTATAAAAATTTCTTTTTTGAAAGCTTAAACATGGAGCTTGAAGTTACTTTCAAATTGATTAAAGTCATACTTAACATACTCATTGATTATTATAATAAATTCATTGCTCATGTAAATAAATTTATTGCATCTTTTAATATACTCATNCGCCAATGTGAGCAATCAATAATGCAATGACGATTTTACCCCTCAACAAATTTTATGAAATTTTAAGAAAACCATGATGAGTTCTTGCCGGCTTAATTTTGTGTGCTTGTTATCATAGGTGAATCCAAAATAGACTCTCCTTGCTCTGTCCATTGTAGGGATGAAGCACGTACGTGGTTATGAGACCTTTTCACAAGTCGGTTGCAAAATTTTACCGATATAGAGTTGTTGATTCTACTAACAAATCATTCAAATTGTATCAATGATAATAATTTTACAGTAAAGTTCTCCTGCACCATAAAAATTTTAAATACTTGTAAATACGTTGGTATATATTATAGTATAAAATGGAATATAGTGTATGGAGTTAATGATTATGGACCCACTTCTTAGAGGACATACTCTTGGGATTTTCAAGAATTACATGTGTGGTATAGGATTCATCAGCAATTTCTTCTTTGAATTCATGATTTAGGAAATCCAATGGAGTTTTACACTGGCAATTTTCTTCTATGAATAATATATATTAAACATTATGTAATGAATTATCATATTTGGTTTCATAATCAAGCTTATTTTACTTTTTTTATATATTGATCAGTAGTTTATTGTGGGATGATAATAAAAAGTAGGGCATAGACATAAAATTTTGTATATTCATAAAATGAAAAAATTCGATATCAAGTGCTTGGTAATAAGGTATCATTGGTATTGTGATTTATATAAAAGGCTATGTATTAATTTTATGATACATGTATCACTATAATTCACATTGATGATTGTTTTATATGTGACTATATTGTAAATCTTATAGTTTATGAAAAAAATAAATTGTTTAACTATGGATCCACGTTAATGTTCAATTTATAGACCTAGACAAATTTTATTTCATTTTTTATATGTTTTAAATAATTAATACAAAGGTGAAGGTGTTAGGTTGGACCAAATAGGATATTGTTGAAATGTGATTATAAAATCCATCCAGATGGAACCCACACTAATATAGCATGGGTTGTGACTTTTATATTTTTAACATTGATTTTGCATTTAAATTAAAAACATGATTGTTAGTAGTTACAATATGAGATAAATTTCTTATCTTATCTTATCATTAATTAATGAATATGAGACAACTCTCATTTTATTGTTTCGTATCTCTAAGACATGTCATAAAGGATATTCTGGATAGTGCATTCAATCTCTTTCCATGTTTCTTTAGTGATTCTACTTCTCTATAAGATTTAATGACCTATTACCCCCATAATTGAGAGACTCCAACTTAGTTCTGAACGCACAAATCAGACTCCCCAACACTAAAAACCGCACAAGCCATTACTAAAAGTGGGCCTGGCCTGGGTGGGCACCCAAAGGCTAGTCAGGTCTAATTTTTTTGGTCCGTTCAAATTTTTGATTGAACCAAAGCTTAGAAAAAATAGGTTTAACCTAACCTTAACCATCCAACTAGCATATGTTTCATTTTTTTTAATTAATATATGTGTTCATATAATTATAATATACATGTGCAGGGTTGGTTGGGCTGAGCCTAAGTCCCAAGAGATTTTCATAGGATTGGGCTCAAGTTAATCATACTTAACCTGGCCCAATATTTTGGGCTGCCCTTTTTACCCTCAACCTGACTTGAGTACGATCCATGCTCACTCTTAACCATTACATTATTGATAATTCTCTTAAATGCACAAAGATTGCAAACCCCATAAAAAAACGAAGACAAAAATCAAACTCTCCATCACTAACAACCATATATAAGCCATTACAATTCCAAAAACCTCTAGATACCCAAAATATAAGAAGATTATAAACCCCACATAATGCAAAGATACAAATCAAACTCTCCGAGGTGCGTAAATCATCACCATGATAGCTCTTAAATGCCTTAATATAAGCGTAAATTCGACCATTTAATTCATACACTTTCATAAACATTAGCTATATAAAACTGGAGACTTTTAGAGTTTTTTTTCAATGAAGGAGGATATGAAGAACAAGGCCAGAGCTACGTATTCATCAATGCTAAACATAAGTTAAAAAAAAAAAAAATTAGAGAATTGATGTAATCTATCAATGAACATATAATTTATTTTATTAGTTATTTTATTATTAATATTTTCATGATTGAGTGTTTAATTCTTATGATTAATATTTACAATTTATTGTTTGATTAATTGAATTACAATGAAATTTATTATTTCTTATGATTAATTTTTACAATTTATTGTTTGATCAATTGAATTACAATAAGACCGAGAGTTGATTTGTTATTTTAGATTTAAAATTAAACACCATTAATTGAGCAAAAGTAAAGATACTTTATCGCGATTAACGTGATTTTTAAAAAATTCAAGGTATGTAATGAGTCTCCAATTAATTATCATTCGAGAGATATTAGATAATTAAGAAATTTTTAATCATCAACATGGGATTATTAAAATTTAATAATTAAAAAGAATAAATTATGTGAAATTTGTTAGTTGAAATCAATCTAGATTTTTCAGTTGTAATTAAATAATTTTACAGTAGAATGTTCTGTTTATATTTAATTTTTTAAATAGTAATTAATTTAATAAATTTTGATATTCAATAACATACTTAATCTCTATGGGTTTAACATCCTTTTCTAAAAACACTTATACTAACTACTTATACTTGCAGATTATTTTATGCGTATAAGTTTTTGATGCGATTACCAAAAATTAATTATTTGTTATTGATATTGATACTAAATATTTACTTCATATATTATTTTATTATTAAAATATTTTATTTTATTTATTTATTTATTTTTGATGAAATCCTCACGGAAGCTTTCCTTTCTTTCACAGAAATTTCGAAATCCACCTACTTCTCCACGACCCACGGAAGCCTTCCCTTCCTTAATTGCTGCTTTCCTTACTTCCGTGTCCTTATTTTCTTCTCCACGACTTTGTGGACGCACGAAGCCTCCCTTAGTTCCGTGAAATCCCAACAAAGACGCACGCCTCCCTTTCTTTTGTGATTTCCTCCCTTCCCTTTCTTCCGTGGACCGATTCTCAAGGACGTGATCTCACGGGTGAAAGGAGGCCAGCCACGTTCCGTGGAATCGAATCCCAACAGATTTCGTTTACAAAAAAAAAAAAAAACCAAGGAAGACGTCGAGGAGCGCAACGTCTTCACGGAAAATTGGGGGAGACCATGGAATCCCAACCATTTGGTGTTAAGAAAAGTAAAAAGGATTTATTAAAGGAAGTTGCAGTGACTTGGTGACTTGAACCGATTAAGGGATAACGAACATATTACCATTACGCTAACTTAAACTGTTCACAACAAGAAAAGTAAAAGCTCAAGTACATCTTTAGCTAGATTGGTTCCATTTGATCTTTACTCCAAAGCCAAATCTAAAAGGATTTAGAAGTTCATACCCTGATTTAAACTATTAAAGCATACATTCTCTTGATTCCGAAATTGAAAAAAACCTTACGACAGCTCAAGAAAAAGAAAAAAATAAAAATAAAAAGAAGAAAAAAAAAGCCAATATATCTCTACTTAATATAGCTGATCAGGAGCACAAGGTATTACGAGACTATGCTATGCCCTTGATCAACGGGCTACATCAAGCATAAGAAGACCAGCCATGCAAGCCAATAATTTTGAGATCAAACCGGCCATTATTCAAATGATACAACAGATTGTCCAATTCGGGGGGTTAGCACAAGAGGATCCTAATGTTCATATTGCAAATTTTCTAAAAATTTACGATACTTTTAAACATAATGGAGTAATAGATGATGCGATTCGACTAAGGCTTTTTCTCTTCTCACTTAGGGATAAAGCCAAGGCTTGGCTGAATATTTTACCGCCCGACATCATCACTACCTAGGAAGAGTTAGTACAAAAATTTTTAGCAAAATATTTTTTCCTGCAAAAATAGCAAGGCTAAGGAATGACATCACTACATTCATACAATTTGAGAGTGAATTATTATATGAAGCATGGGAGGTACAAATATTTATTGAGAAAATGTCTCATCATGACCTTTCAGCATGGCTTCAAGTGCAAACATTCTACAATGGTCTAGGAGCTACAAATAGGTCTATGGTTGATGTAGCAGCTGGTAGAGCTTTAATGAGTAAAACTCATGAGGCAGCATATAAACTTCTGGAAGAATTAGCATCCAACAATTATCAATGGCCTACAGAAAGAGCAATGCCAAGAAAGACAGTTGGAGTTTTAGAACTTGATTCTATAACTTCATTGACAGCACAAATGGCAAATTTGTCTCAATAACTAGGTAAGATAAATGTTAATACTATTCAAACTAATGATGTTTGTGATCATTGTGGAGGAAATCATTTAAGTGTCGATTGCTAAGTAGAAAATCCTTTTGCCCAATCAAGTTATGGACAAGCAAATTACGTATCAACTTTTCAACGTCAAAATAATCCATACTCGAACACGAACAATCCTGGATGGAGGAATCACCCAACTTCTCATAGATCAATAATCAAGGGCAAGCTAAACCACCTCAGCATTTTCCATAACAAGAGAAGAAACCAACACTTGAGGATATGTTTATGCAGTATATGCAAAAAATAGATGTGGCGATCCAAAATAACTCAGCTTCAATTCGTAATCTTGAGATATAAATTGATCAGATCTCGAACTTGCTCATAGAGAGGACTGTAGAAACTTTGCCAGGCAACACTGTCACTAATCCCAAAGAACATACAAAGGCAATATCACTGAGAAGTGGACGAACATATGGGGAACAACAAGTAACAAATGCCAAACAAGATGAAAATATGGATAATGAGGAGTCCAAGATGAAGGAAGTCGAGTCAGAGATGAAAAAAGTAGAGCAAGCTGAGAAGACTAAGGAGAATGAAAGAGCTTCAAAATCAAAAATAATCTAGGGAAGTTACTTTTGAGACTTGTTTTCCTTCAATATATGACCCATCAAATTTCTTTTCCGCAAAGATTAAAAAAGAATAATATGGATGAACAGTTTTCTAAATTTTTAAGTATATTTAAGCAATTGTATATTAATATTCCTCTCATTGAAGCTTTAGAACAAATGCCTAAATATGCTAAATTTTTAAAAGACATTATATCAAAGAAGCGAAAATTGAAGGGGTATGAAACAGTAATGCTGACAGAGAAGAGTAGTGCAATCTTACAAAAGAAGCTGCCGCCTAAGCTGAAAAATCCAGGGAGTTTTAATATTCCTTGCACTATAGGAAATTCTTATTTTGATAGAGCTTTATGTGACTTAGGGGTAAGTATTAATTTAGTGCCTCTCTCAGTTTTTAGGAAATTGGGTCTAGGAAAAGTAAATCCAACCACCATCTCTTTACAATTGGCAAACAGATCTATAAAATACCCAAGAGGAGTTATTGAGGACGTATTAGTGAAAGTTGACAAGTTCATCTTCCCGACTGACTTTATTATTCTTGATATGGAGGAGGATGAGGAGATCCCTTTGATATTGGGTCGACCTTTCCTTGCGACGGGGAGAACCTTAATTGATGTCTAGCAAGGAAAACTTGTTTTAAGGGTCAAAGATGATGAGGTCACTTTTGATGTACTTAAGCCTATAAAACTTCCTTCTAAGACACATTCCTAATTGCAAATAAGTGACCGAGACGTGATCAAGAATGATGAGACTTATGTAGATAATTTTCTAAAGCTACCACTTGAGGTATGTCTTACTCACTCTACACCTATTGAATTTGATGATGAAAAAGTTAAAGAGAGTGAAAGATATTTGGAGGCTACACCAATCTTTCCTCCTTCAATGCAACCAAAAGTGAAAGACTTAAAAACATATCAGCCAACATCTCCACCAGAGAAACCACTTAAACTTGAGTTAAAACATCTTCCATCAAATTTAAGGTATGCTTTCTTAGGTCAAGACTCTACTTTTCTAGTTATTATTAATAATTCTTTGAATGATATAGAGGAGGAAAAGTTGCTTAGAATCTTAAGGGATGTAGTCGACGTCTGCAGGTCCAACACATTTGATAAGGGGGTAGGAAAATGACCTTCTGTATAAACGCCCGTCTAGAAGGGTGAACTTGGAAGCCTTCCATTTGAGTAGCCTGGCTTCCTCTCGGTTGGTTAGGAGGGTGTCGTTTGTGAGGTAACAGACATAGGCGTCTATCCATGTCGGCTCCTGGACGACCGAGAGGACTTCCTCTTTGTCTTCAATGCTGAGCCTCTCCAAGTGCTCAATGTAGGTGCCCCCCAGGACACCACCCACCGAGGTGGCTAGGTAGGAAAGGGCATCGGCCTTGGTGTTCTCGCTCTGAGGAATGTAACTGATGCTAAAGTAGCCAGCGAAGAAACTCGGAGCTAGACCTTTTCCAGGTATTGAGCCATGATGGGATCCTGCACCTCGTACTCTCTGTTGATTTGTTCGGAGACGAGTTAGGAATCGGTGAAGGCTCTAAGACGTTTCACCCCAAGTTTCTGGGCGAGTCTCACTCCGGCCAGCAAGGCTTCGTACTCGGCCTGGTTGTTTGTAGCTTTGAAGAGGAGCCGGAGGGCATACTCTACCTTTTCACCCTTCGGACCTGCAAGGATGAGGTCGACACCGCTTCCTTGGGAGTTTGAGGCATCGTCCACGTGGAGGATATAAAACTCCCCCATATCCTCGAACTCGACGTTGGGTTGCACCACAGGAGATTTCTTTGCTTGTCCCTCTATCCAGGTGCACTCGACTAGAAAGTCGGCCAAGACTTGAGACTTCAGAGCCGGCCTTGCCTGAAATGAGAGGTCGAACTCTCCCAGCTTGATTTCCCATTTGGCAAGCTGGCCCGAGCTGTCAGGACGAGCCAGTATGGCCTTAAGGGATTGGTCCATGAGCACCACAATGGGGTGAGCCTGGAAATATGATCGGAGACGCTGGGCGAAAATGATCAGAGCAAAAAAAATCTTCTTTGCCTTGGAGTACCAGACCTCAGCGTCGTGGAGTACCTTGCTCACATAGTAGACGGGCTTCTGGGTTCTGTTGACGTTGAGGCGCACCAGGACGGAGCTGACGGCCTCGAGGAGATAGCAAGGTAAAGGAAAAGACTATCTCCATCCCTTGACTTCGACAGGAGTGGCGGGGTAGATAGGAATGCCTTCAATCCTTCGAAAGCTCTTTGACAGTCTTTCGTCCACTCGAACCGTTCACTTTGCGCAGGGCTTTGAAGAAAGGCAAACACATCTCGGCTGACATGGAGAGAAACCGGCTCAGGGCTGCTACCCTTCCGGTGAGCCGCTGCGCCTCCCTCTTGCTGGCCGATGGTCTCATATCGAGGATGGCACTGATCTTCTCTGGGTTCGCCTCAATTCCTCGTTGAGTCACCATAAAGCTCAAAAAAATTTCCGTCGTGACCCCGAAAGCACACATTTTTGGATTTAGCTTGACTTTGTAGCGGCAGAGGTTGTTGAAGGTCTTCTCCAGATCAGCGACATGGTCGGAGGCATGGGCGCTCTTCGTCAGCATGTCGTCCATGTAGACCTCCATGTTTCAGCCCAGTTGGTCTTGGAAGACTTTGTTCATCATCCTCTGATAGGTTGCTCCCGCATTCTTGAGGCCAAAGGGCATTACCCTGTAGCAGTAGATGCCCTTCTCAGTCATGAAAGAAGTGTGCTCCTCGTCGTCCAGGTCAATCTTTATCTGGTTGTACCCGAAAAAGGCGTCTATGAAGCTGAGGAGTTCATGATCGGATGTCGAATCCACCGGCTGATCAATCCGAGGCAATGAGAAGTTGTCCTTTGGATACGCCTTGTTGAGGTCGATGAAGTCGATGCAGATCCTCTAACTCCTATTTGCCTTACAGACCATGACCACATTGGCTAACCAACTCGGGTAGTGTGCTTCCCGGATGTAGTCAGCAGCGAGTAGCTTGTTGATCTCTTCGTCAATGGCTCTCTACCGCTCAGGATCAAAACTCCTCTTTCTTTGGCGGATCAGACGGTGCTTTGGGCCGATGTTGAGCTTATAGGTGACCACCTCCGATGGTATACCAGGCATGTTGGACGCCGACCAGGCAAAGATGTCCGAGTTGGTCCGCAGAAAAGTCAAGAGGCGATCCCTGTCCTCCGTAAGGAGAAGTCCGCCAACTCGCACCGTCCTTATCGGCTTGTCCCCCAATGGAAAAGTCAACAACCGCTTAGCCGGCTCTCCTCCTTTACTAGATTCTCTGGGATCTAGCATCTCTGAGGCCGACGTGACCTTCTGAGGGCTTGAAGCTGTGTGATAGCAAGACTGGACTGGACTGGTCTCTTCCCGCATCTTACCGATTATGTTGCTAGTAGGGAACTGCACGAGCAATCGTTTGGTGGAGATGACCGCATCAAGGAGATTGAGGCCAGGTCGGCTGAGGATGGCGTTGTATGCCAAAGGTACTCGAACGACCAAGAATCTCATCATGGCCGTGCTCTGACACATCGGTGTTTGACCGTCACCGGTAAGGTGATCTCGCCTTCCACCCTCACCGAATCTTCCGTGAACTCGACCAAGGGAGCCGTCACTGGCTGAAGGGAGTCAAGAGACAAATCCATCCGAACAAATGCATCATAGGTAATGATGTCGGCCCAGCTACCACTGTCAACCAGGATTCTTTTTATAGGGTGTTTGGCGATCATCATCGAAACGACGATGCCCTCATTATTTACATTATCTACCCTGGCTAACTCCCCTCTGGGAATTACATCATCTAAGTCCCCATCCCCCCTCGGCCGCTTGGATGAAGAGGCCGCCCCCCAGAATACCATTCCCATCGTACTCTCCATCGGGGAGTTATCGACAACAGCTTGAGCAGGTGAAGGCCCTATGAGTGCTGGAACAGCCGGGGGTGCCTTTTGGACATACTTTCCGAGGTAACCCCACTGGATGAGTTCCTCAATGGCATGCTTCAGGCTGTAGCAGTTGTCGGTATTACGGCCATAGTCCCGGTGGAAGTAGCAGTAACGGCTCTTGTTATGGGGATGCTTTTCTTCATAGGGGGAGGGTGTTGAAAATATGGCTTGCCCTCAATCTCTATGAGGATGTGAGAGCGAGGGGCGAGAAGAGGCGTGAGCTCGCTCTCCCTGGGGGGCGAGGCTTCGGCGCCTGTTGTTCGATCGGTGTGGCGGCTCAGGCATCTTGAGGCGAAAGGATCCGCTTGGCTCAGGATGGGCGGACCTCCGGCTGGAACCCCTCTCCGTCTCTCGGCGGGTGAAGTCGGCCTCATCCGCACGGATGTACTTCTATGCACGAAAGAGGAGGTCGGAGTAGGAGCTAGGCAGCTTATTGTCTAGAGAGACTATGAAGCGGGAGGGGCAAAGTCCTCACTTCAGTGCCAGAGTTGCCACCACGTCATCCAGATGATACACTTCAAGGGCGGCCATCTTGAAGCGGGCCACGAAATCTTGAAGTGACTCTCTCTCCTTCTACCGTACGGAGAAGAGGTTGTCTACGACCCGCGGGATCCTTCAGCAAGCATCGAAATGGCCAAGAACGCTTTTTCTAGCTCTCAGAAAGAGTCGATGCTGTGCGGAGACAGGCGGCAGTGCCAGACGCGAGTAGCCTTCTGCAAAGTGGCTGGAAAGGCCTTGCACAGAAGGGCATCAGTAGCCCCTTGGACTTGCATGAGAGCTTTGTAGCTCTCGAGGTGATAAGGGGATCTGTCATATTATTGTACGGATCTAGCTCAGGAAGACGGAATCTGGAGGAGACGGGCTCTTACAAGATTTGGCGAGTGTAAGGAGGACGAGTGTCATACTCCTCCTCTGGCTGGTTGTTGATTTTTCTGGTGAGCTCCTCTAGCCGTCGATGGTATTCATCCAAACGTTCTTCTGCCTGGCGGTTTATAGCTGACATCTTCCTTTGGCCCAGAAGATGAGGAAGAAGAAGGGAAACACGCGGTGGTAGTGCCTCTTGCTTAGACTCTTCCTAGCGCCGTCGCTCTGGGGAGGAGTCGCCTAAACTACGGACGGGGAAGCGCAACCTCTTGAGGGCCTTTCGGCGGTGTCCTTTAGGCGAGGTTCAACGGTGGCGAGTCTCTCGCTAGGGGGATCTCCCCCGAGCAGACTGTTGACTAGCTAGTGCAGCAGGTGGTGGTGCAGGAGCAGGCTAATGCTGGGTGGCCATGGACTGTTGCTCCCGAAGCCCATGGATCATCGCCGTGAGGGTTTGGACTTGCTGGTGAGCACGGCTAGCTGCTCAGCTTGAGTGACCGCGACTGGTGGTACGAAAGTTGTCGGAGGGTTAGCAACGAGGGGGTTGGCCTCCTGCTGCTCCGCTGATTGGAGTGCCCCAAGGATAGCTGGCGGAGGCCTCTCGAGCACGCGTTACCACCATTGTTGATGAAGAAGGGGAGGAGGGCTTACAGGCAGTCTTATAGAGCTCGTCTTCCGTCCTCCTACCTGGCGCGCCAATCTGTTGATGCTCAATCACTGGAATCAACCGTCGGGAAACGTTGTTTGCTGGTGCAGCCTTCTTCGGAGCAGACGGCCTACAAGAAGTCCTGGGGCCGAAGGTTGCTTCGGCGGGAACCCTCCGACGGTCAAGTTAGCAACCAAGGTCATAGCAGTGAGAGCTTGAAGAAGCTCTGAAAAAGAAGGCTCCGAGAACCGGAAGTGTGTGTAGACATACCCTTTTATTTTGGATTCTCTTACCTTTTTATGGACCTTCGGTATCCGGCTGGGGATCAGCCACGTGGAGTTCAGTGAAGAGGAATGTCTGCTAAACTCGTGACGATTACGTGAATAGGAGCTGGTTAGTGGGCTTGATCCCATCAGGCACATGGGTCTGACAGTTGGTGGGCTTGGTCCCATCAACTGCGCAGATCAGGTGGCAGATGGGCTTGGCTTTGTCAGGCTGTGCAGGCCAAACGGTAGATGGGCCTGATCGTGTCAGACGACACAGGCCAGATTGTAGGTGGGCCTGATCTCGTCAAGCGGCGCGAGCTACCTTGGAGAAATCGAAGCCGTCGAGGCCGCTTTGGAGAAGTCGGGGCTGCTAGGGCCGCCTTGGAGGAGGCGGGGCCATCGAGCTGCCTTAAAGAAAGCAGGGTCGTCGCCGCCTTAGAGAAGTCGGAACCACTGTGGGCCGACACTACAAAAAAAATGACTTATTATGATGAATTAATTCGTCGCAATACATACAGAAGTCGTCGTAATAAATTATTACGACGGTAAAAAATTCATCGCAATACATCCTAAAATCATTGTAAAAGTTATTGTCGTAATAACTTATTATAATGAAATAATTTCATCGTAATAAATAACATATTACGGCAAAAATATATCGTCGTTATAACTTTTTATAAAATTATATTTTTTAATAAAAAATTAAAATCTATTACCGCGAAATTAATTTCATCGTAATAACTTGAAACCTGTTACGACGAATTTATTTCGCCGTAATAGCTTCTACGGCGAAATTAAATTCGTCGCTTGGAATCTATTACGGCGAAACATGTTCGTCTTAATAGCTCCCTATTAGGATGACATTTAATTCGTCATAATAGGTTTTTATTTTATTTTTTTAATTTAAACTTGTTATAATAATATAATATAATATTAAAGCAACCATATTAGTAATAATTTTTACGTCAAATTTTTCACAGAAAAATAAATTTAAATTTTTATTCATTTCAATAAAATCATCATATACAATGTTTTTAAAAATATATAATTAAAAAAAATACATGCCACTAAGGGCACTATGGAGGAAATGGGGTGCTGGGATCTACTAGGAGAAAATCTAAGAACTAGATTTTGCATGTAAATAGTGATCTCATTAGTTGTCGTCATTAGACTCTCGATGATCTTCTGTTGATGAGTGTTGATATCCTTCTGTTGACTCAATTACTCTTGGCACTCATGTAGTTCCCCTCGGCACTCATATAGCTTCTTCTTTAATTGTGAGTTTTCAGAGAATGAAAACTACTTCTAATTCTCGATGTACCTTTCAATAGTGGACCCATCCTCTTTTATAATGAGATCTAGAACTTAAAACCCCCTCAAAAGCTTTTGTAAGTTACAGCAATCATGTGTTTGAAATGATCACCTCAGATGCTTTTGTGCCAAAAGTGATGCAATGAGGATTTCCCATGCTAACACAAGTCACATTCCATGATATGCCATCAACTACCAATTCAGATTGGATGACAGCTCCATTCTTGTTTGCTGGAAGTTTGGTAGGAATATCTCGCGCTGTAAGTACGGGCTGACCCATATCCACTTTTACCTCTAAAGAGAGAGATTATATATGGTGCCAAATATACAGGCTGACCTATATCCAGTCATCTACAGGGAACTTGCAACATTAGAAATAGGAAAAACCCATTTAAACTTTAACAATCAAGACGTGACAGAGATGTCAACTTCTACTGCAAAGAGACTGCACAACATCCAAAAAGTATAACAAAAAGGGAGGAAAGAAAAAGTCCTTAGGCATCGAATGACACCATGAAAAGAGACCAAAGAGTGATGCCCAGAAAGTGCAAATAGAACAACCCATAGATGAGAAAAATACAAGATTAGCAGACACTGTTTGAACCAACTAAATTTCAATTATGTTCAGCTCATTTGCATTCTTCAATTTTAAGTTGGTGCTGCCCTTAGATATTAAAAATAGCAACTCATATTGATAAAGGAAAAAAATGTTGACCTTGGAACTGGAATATAATTATAATGGATTTATAAATAAAAATTGAACCTGTAACAGGTTCTAAGCAAGAAAAACTTTTAAAAACCAAAAAGCTTTGCACAACAAAAGTATGAGCTTGTGGAGGCCTACAAATGCAAAGCTATCAGACAATTGAATAGACAAAACGTGAAGATGTATATTAGAGCCCCTGGCAGTCTTAGCATATAATAACCACTTAAGGTAAAGCCCATGACTTAATTACCATTTTTTGACCAAAAGATAAAAAAGAAAATCATCAACCTGATCTCACGGATCTGTCCAGGGACTATCAATATATACTACCAGAACTATTCTTAAATGGTGGGTGCAGAATACTGCAAAATACTAAACCATTATCATAATGCAAGAAGCCTTTCAAAGCCTTTATGCAATCTGGTGATCAGTAACCCTATCAAGTTAAAAGCAAGTAGATTTACCCCTTCCAACACATTACTACAATGTAGACAATTATTAGACAGTCAATGCAGTGAGAAAAGTAGGAAATAATACTAATTTTAGAGGACTGCTTTTAAAAATATTTACTTTCAGAGGCGTTGCAAGCCTTTGATTGAGAAGAAAATGGGAACGAATGTGCACTTTTAAAAGGGAAAACTTCTAAGGAAAGGTTTAATGGCAATAGTGATTTACTTTACTGGTTACATAGTTTGATCTCATGCAATTAGGTTAAGAAAAAACAAGAAAGAAATATCACTCTACATATTAAGAAAATGCACCCGTCTAAGTTTAATTAGGAAATTAAATATCAAAAAAAAAAATCATGAAATACATTATTGAACATACCTTTCCATCACTTTGGATTTCTGGAACAATTAAACCAGCACCAGTGTGAATTTTAAAACTGCAAGACACATGAAACAAGTGAAAACCACCAAGGAAACAACAAGATTAGCAATCATCCAAGCATACATAGAAAAAATAACACATAAACCTTCCACAAGTTGGCAGATTTATTGTTTCAAATTATTAGACAATTGCAGGCCCGTCCTAAAAATGCTACTCTCAAACAGCCATTCAAGTGCCAAGGAAAACAAAATGCTTCTATAAAGACGACATAGATTTTATTTTGTGTGGTTTTTTTAGAAAATATTGTGTAATTTCAAATGACAACTAGAGATTTAGAAAATCAATTATTTCAAGGACAGCATATTTTTATGTCCGCATCAGGGAAACTCAACGCGACAGTTAACATCATGTTCATGCAGTTATTTGGTTTTCCTATTATGTTGATTAGCCAGTTTAAGCTGCATTCCACCATTCATTTGCACATCAAAGTTACTCATTGTATATGACTTATAAAGTCGTGCGTATGCAAAAGAAAAATGTAATCAAGACAAACTCCAAAATGTCTTTTCATTTGTTCTTTTCTCTTTTTTGCTTTTAAAATGTTAAGAAAATATGAATTAGAAAATCAAACAATTCCACACATACCTCAAAAATAACAGCTCCTAGAGCAACCCATTTTGCTACCTTCCAGTTCTTCTTTGAAAAATCATACACCATGTCAAAGTCCCCTGTTTTATCAGCTAGAATTATCTGCACAGGAAGTTATTGTCAGTACTAAGTAACAGTAAAAGCTAGAAAATTTACTATATCAAAATGAAAATGCTCACATCTTTCCATCTGTGATCAAAGAATATGAAAGCTGCGGCTCCCAGCTCAACTAGGATCAACAAGACCATCAAGAAAGAATATTGTTTGGGTTAAGGAACCACTATAATCACGGTACGAGATCCAATATTCCACTATATTCCACTTGGGAAAATGTGAGGAATGCAAATTATATAAACCATAGAACAGTGGATATAGGTGTGAATAACTTGGCATTAGATTGGACAAGGATCAGCCAGCTCATGAACCTTGTCCTAGCTACATGGCGTTAGTTTGATGAACCAACCTTCATCTTATAAGCACATATAAGCGTAGACTGAACACCTGAGACAGCTATAGAGATGACATATGCTTAGCATGAATGGACATGTTGATGAATCTTAGTGGTTAATCATGAAAGGTTATATGCTACACCAAATCTGAAGTAAAATGAAACTGCCAAGAAGTCCAACCAAGACTTACCCATCCAGATTTTCCCTGGAGGTCATATTTGGGCATGGAATATAGTTTCAGCCCAATAACCCTCAACATACCAGCTCCACAGATTTGTAGGACTTCCAGTAATGCTATTATTTACAAAAGATAGTGAACTAAAGTGCATTTTTTCCCTACCATGTAACCGCATTAAAGATTGCAAAAATAGTATGGCATTCTTATTCATGAGAACAGGTATATGTATAAATTACACTGAACCAAACTTTCTTTAACAAGAAGAAAAGCAAAAACTTGCTTTAAAATTTGACAACCTTCACTTTGTTCTACAAATAGCTTGCAGTTTGATCCAGAATAGTCTTGAAATACAGAGAGAGAGAGAGATCCTTTAGCATTTCAAGTTATGCAAGAAACTCATTATTGAAGAGCATGAAGGCCCCAACAGAGAATCAAGGAAACGATTATAATTACAAAAATCAACAACAAAATCAAATCTATAATCAAAATTAGTTTCAATACTAAGTAATAGATCTAGAATCGAATACCTCTTCTTATCCATCAGCAATCGGCCCTGTCTCTCGATCCACTTACTCACCCCCCGCCTTCTGATAGACATAGGTGAGGCCGCACTTGCCACAGTAGTGGCGATCGAAGTGGTTGGCCACGAAGGTCCCGGCAACGCACTCGGCGTTGGGGCACTCCTTCCTGGGCCTGGACCTTGCCGGAGTCATCGACCTTGTAGAATTGGATAACAGCGAGCTTGACCTTCTTCTTCTTGTGCTTGATCTTCTTGGGCTTGGTGTAGGTCTTCTTCTTGCGCTTTTTGGCGCCGCCGCGGAGTCGGAGGACGAGGTGGAGAGTGGACTCCTTCTGGATGTTGTAGTCGGCGAGGGTGCGGCCGTCCTCGAGCTTATTGAAATATTTTTTTATCGTGATAAATATATATAAAAATTATAATTAATTATGACGAAATATAAATTTTATCGTAATAAAAAAAAAAAATTTATATAAAAAGATGGTAACTTATTATGATGAAAATAAATTTTTATCATAATAAAATAAAAAATACCGTAACTTATTTCGATGAAATTATAATTTCACTGTAATAGAATTAAAAAAAATTATATAAAAAAACCATAACTTATTACAATAAAATTTAAAATATCATCGTAAAAAAAATTTATATAAAAAACCTTGACTTGTTACAATGAAATTAAAATTTCTTCATAATAAAAAAAAAAAATTATATATAAAAAAACGTTAACTATTACGATGGTATTTAATTTCGTCGTGATAAATATTTAATATGATCAATTGAAATATTTTTTATCGTAATATAACGAAAAAAATAATTTTAATTAAAATAGAATTAAATCTTATTACGATAAAAAAAAACTTTCGTCATAATAAACAGCTTATTACGGTAAAATTTTTATTTTATCATAATAAATATCTTATTATTACAAAATTTTTATTTCACTGTAATACTTTGAAAAATAAAAATATTTTTAATTTTTATTAAGACTTATTACGATGCCATTAATTATCACCATAATTAGCTGTTTATTACGATAATTCTTTTTACCATAATAAAATAAAAAAAATAATATTAATTAAAATAAAATTGATATGTATTATAATAAAATAATAATTTATCGTAATAGTTTGGACGTGCAATTTTAATTTCATCTGTTATAAAAAAATACATAACAACGAAAATTATTAGTCATAATAAGTTCACCATAAATAATCCAATTTCTTGCAGTGGACTTAAAGAAATCAGGATCGCTGAGAGCCGATACGAAGAAAGTATGGTCCGTTGAAGAGCAAATCGCCTTGAAGATGCGTGGCCTCGCTGAAGTGTGATGCCACCTTAAAAAAGTGAGGCTATCTGTTTCTATATGCGCCATTAATTGGCTTGACCGTTAATATTCACGTGGCACCACCCTCATCCTTAGCGGACATACCCATCGACATATACCATGGAGTCGGGGACTCACGAAGGCGTTTTCCCAAGAATCCAAATATGCGCTCCCCTCGCCTCTCCTAGTAGTCGGGCAACTGGTTTCTTCCCCGTGGACGAAGGACTGTTGACTTTTTGCCATACAATAGGCTAGTAACTTGGAATAAATATTAATTCTTTTATATCATTCACCGGCGCTGTCCATGTCGTGTCACGCCCTCATGTTGGTGATTGAAGCTGGGTATGCTCGTCAGTGCGGAAATTATCTTCGGTCCTCCACCAGCAGATATCATCAGATTAAGGAAAAAGTAGAAAGAAGATTCTTAACTATATTTCATCAACCTAATAAGCATTAGCTTAGTTGCACATCCTATCGCTTGCCGTCGGGTTCCTAGTAGTGAAATATATATGGCACTATCCTCTCTGATCTCAAAATAAATAAATAAATTATAATCAATTTAACACCAATTTAATTTGAGATAATCCTTTATTTCAACCATACAGAAGGCAAACCAACCCACACGAATTGCTTACCTAGGTAGCAAGTGGCAACTGCATACTCATATACTCATGCATCGACATACTAAACGGAATCCAATCCAACAGGAATGAGATATTGGACCATGCTATTACTTGAATTCAACCTTCGCTACAAGAAATCATTTGATCAAGTCAGTCTCCTTTGAGTTTAAGGAAGAAAAAGGGAAGAAGAAAAATAAGGAGAGAAAAATTCCTCTAAAGGACTTACAAAGCCAATCCACACGAATTATTTAAACTGGGGGAACGATGCTCCTGCCAAGAACAAAGCACAGCTGACCATCTTGGCGGAAGCCCCACATCTCCACCTCGTCGTTCTCTAAAAAGAAACTCCGGTCCAAGAAGACCTTGTACTCCGAACCTTTGATCAGAGTGGATCCGGTGGAGTCCCACCGAGTGAGCATTAAGCGGAACCAAAACCTGCTTCGAGTGTACACACGAACCTCCAGTCCCCCATGCCTCCTTCCCTGAACGCGGCTTGTGCTGGGCGTGCTCCTCCTTGCTGTGGGGGGCTTTCGAGAAGGTTGGCAGCGGCCTTCTCGGCCTCAGAGAGCATGGGGATGAGATTGGAATCCACATATGGAGAGGGATGAGAAGGCGGTTCTGGTTTCGAAGTCCATGTCCGCTTTCGTGAGGGATTTGGTCATTATGAAGCTGGGTCCTGCTCATGCCGCCATGCTGATGCACCAAGTCCCTCACCCACCCAGGGATTGGCATCCGATTCATCTTCTTTGTATAGAAGCTCCTGGTGTTGCCTTTCGGAACGTAAAAGGAGGAGCAAGAAGAGAGCAAGCGATTTGGTTGATTCGTTAGAGCTGCCTGTACGTGTATATATATTAAGGTTCTTTCTTTAATCGCGATTGGTTCTTGCCGTATCTCCTCTCACAGACAAAACTTTCTAAAGTTTATCATAATCCAACGGTAGATAATTACGGGCGAAGTCCTAACAGCTTGAAGCCAGCTTAACGAATTAGCCTTGCCTCTGCTATCTCGCCTATGATCGTTTCTCAACTTACCTTTTAGCTTCTAAATCTAATGAGCTTGACAACCTAGTAAATAACTTTTCATTTTAACACAATCAAATTAACTAGTATTTAAGATTATAATACGATAAAATATGTAAAGAAATCATATACATTTGGCATATATAGCAAAATCATAAATATATTATTTCAATAGATGCACAAATTAACATATCATATTTCTAACATATAAACATATACGTGAATTCCATATGAGCAATAGTTAAAATGGAAATCAAAATTAAACTTTAATAAGAGAATCAAATATCAGATTGTATATATCGAATCTGAAATCTTATTTTTCTTTTATCTCTTTGGTCAAATACTATAGTCGTATTTAATGCATGCGATATATGTCGATGATCATATATAGTCCTGCAGAATAGGGTCGAGACTATATTTAGCTTTGTGGAATAGGTTTGAGACCATATTCAGCCTTATAGAATAAGTTTATATCAAATACCATCATTTTAATATAGCTCTTCAACATTATATCATGCATAGTTTGATTGAGAGTATTTATACATATACAAATATTCATCTATTCAAACTTTCTTTTCAACATTGAAGTTTCATAAATATTCAAACATTTATAAATGAAACACAATTTCAAATATCCATATTTAACAATGCAAAAAAGTGTATAATACTATTAACAATATATTCAATAAATGTCATTTCCTACTTGATTTCAAAAGTCATAAATCAGTTATAGCATAATTTGATAGACAAAGTCAATTAGCCAATATATCAAATATCATTCAATACATTTTGAACCTTGAAATATGATTTAATAATTTTATAAAAAAAAAATCCCATGAGAAATAAC
The DNA here is from genome assembly GCA_900491605.1 of Calamus simplicifolius. Lineage (NCBI taxonomy): Eukaryota > Viridiplantae > Streptophyta > Magnoliopsida > Arecales > Arecaceae > Calamus > Calamus simplicifolius. Next base: position 852,422 of record UESW01003885.1, on the reverse strand, counting down.
CTCATTACAATATTTTGATGCAATAAAAATTGAACTTTGGTGATAAGTTTGTCATGATGCTTTTTTTTTTAGATTATTTATTAATATATATCAAAACAGAAGTGATACTTATCTGGAAGCCCATAACAATATAAATAAATCATATTTCTCAAATCCAAACCTAATAATCCAAAAGTATATAGGTATTAAATCCGTTTATGTTAATATTTCCAAATAATTTTTTAAAAGTTTTCAATCTTCGAATTCCATTAATACCTTTTTTACAGGAAACTACTAAATCAAGTGTTACTACTGACCAAATTTCTTTGGCACCTAAACTGCAAGACACACACACACACACACACACACATATATATATATATATATATGATGGAAGGGAATGTGAAGCTTATCCATAAACCTTTTCATTAATTGCTTTCCGTGAAAACCAATTGCAATAAACAACAAACTAGGCAAGTAGAATATAACAACCAAGAGTCCACATGGGACAACTGAAATCTATTCACAGTAAGCATATAAAAATTAATTTAGAATTACAACTAATAGAATATTCTTAATATCTAGCTTTGATTTTTGAGATCAGGCTATATAAAAAAAATCTTTTAATATCTAATAGTTAAAGATTATATCCTAAAGATTTGATTTGATTTGATTATTGATATATTATATCCTAAAGATTTGTAACTAAAGGCACGTTTCAAAGCGGTTACATTTGGGAAGTCTTCCTCGTTCGTTTTCGTGAGGGATTTGGTTATTATGAAGCTGGGATCTGCTCATTGCCGCCATGCTGATGCACGAGGCTCCTGGTGTTGCCTTTTGAAAGGTGAAAGGAGAAAAAAAAAAAAAAAAAGAGAAGCAAAAAGAGAGCAAGCGATTTAGCGGTTGGTTGATTGGTTGGAGCTGCCTGTGTATCAAGGTTAATTGTGTAGGCACGTTTTCTCTCTTTAACCGCGATTGGTTCTTCTTCTGATCAAAAAGTGATGCACGGATATGAATATGCTTAATATATATATATATATTAGCCCTGACATGCCCATATAAATCTTGACTCAAGATGGATGAAGTCTAAAATAAACGGCGGAGGTCTTATACAATGATCCTACCTATTAAATAACACTCGCTACTTTTAAATATTAAAAATATATAATTTTAAAATCTTTAATTCATTTATTAAGTAATCTAAAAAAATATATGTTAATTTATATTAACCTAAACTATCTAATATTTAGGTTACTTAATGTATTGGACTAAAAATTTTTAAATCATATAATTTAAAATGTTTAAGTATTTTAAAATTACATAATAAATAACACGCACACGTATATATAACCAATATTGTATGCGTATAATGAATAATGAATCAAAACCAATGCTTGTTTAACTTACAAAATTTGATAAAATGATTACTAATTTTTTTTTTTTGATAAAGACGGGCGATCACACTAGTCTAGTGTGGGTCAGTCCAGATACATCAGATTGCAAAATTTGTAACAACACAGGGGGACATGGTTCACCCATCGTTCATATCCTATATCCTACATGCTGAGCCATGGCCGTCGCTGCCCAGTCAGCTGCCGTGTTGGCTTCACGGAATACATGACGAATCTGGGCAGTTACCACCTCCTGAAGCATGGTCCATATATCTCTCAAAATCGGATTAGTGGATACATCAGAAGCACTCTCTTTCCGCATCCACTGTATGACAATCATAGAGTCTCCCTCAATAACAAGCCTCTGAGCTCGAAGAGTCTGTAAAGCATAAGAAATACCAGCCCATGCAGTGTAAAGCTCAAACATGGGGACAGAGAAGTCCAGAGAACCAAATCCATCAGCCGCAATCATATTGCCCTGTGGACCGCGTATGATGAAGGCCGAACCAGCTAGTCTGCCGCGAACACTCCCATCAAAGTTGATTTTGACAAACCATGGAGGAGGGGGCTCCCAGGAAATGAATACCGTATGATGGTTCGCTGCCGAAGCAGCAGGGGAACCCCAGAGGCCAGAGGTGTCAAAACCAACAGAATGAAGAGCACGGGCACAATCCGCGGACAATGTTCTGATTTTCCTTATAAGCTGATGTGAAGATATACAGTCCTCCAAGAAAATATCTGATTCCTCGATAGCCAAATCTGGTATGCCGTGACCGTCCAGGGACCACGTATGTGCTGAGGAGCCATCCGAAGATCCTGGAGAAAGATAGGGCGAGGAGAACCGTAGACATCCACTCTATACTTATAGCCCATCAAATGTCAAATCCATCTAGCTCTAGGGCATTTGAATATAGCATGATCGGTAGTCTCATCCTCCATACCGCACAAGGGACAGGTCGACTGGATAGAGAGACCCCTACGGGAGAGCATAGCACTCGTCGGTAGGCAGTCTCAAAGAAGCTTCCAGATAAAAAGCTGAACCCTAGGAAGAGTGGGAAGCATCCATATCCACGCAGCATCCTTCGTTTCTTGAGCATGAGGCCTAAATATCTTGACAAGATCCCTGAGAGGGGCCCTAGGGAGGGAGGATCTCTGCCATAGCCTCACATCAGCGGAAGGACAAGAGATAAGAGGGATCGATAGAATCCGCTGAGATAGATCCTCACCAAAAAGACTAGTCACCATGGGGGTATTCTAGGAGGGGGGGACTGATGAGATCAAATCCTTAACCCTCGTATCAGTGGGAATATCAGTGCTAAAAAATAAGGGCCACCGAGACAGAGGAAGCTCAGAAATCCACGTATCCTGAATGACATCTATAGAGTGACCATCACCAACCATCCAAGAGATATTCTTCCGAATAGAGTCGCCAACCTGGCACACCTCCTTCCAAAAGGAGGAACTACCCCTGGGCGACGAAATGAACTCTTCTGGATTCCAATCACCGTATCTTGCATGCATGACCGAGCTCCAGAGACAGTGCGGCTCCAGAAGGAAGCGAGAAGCATGTCTGGCCAGTAGAGCTTGATGCCTAACCAACAAGGATTGGATCCCGAGACCCCCTTCATGAATAGGCATACAGATCTTGTCCCAAGATAGAAGATGAATACCATGCCCGTCTTGCATAGAAGCCCATAAAAAATCTCTAAGTCATCTCTCAATCCTCCTCAAGCAAGTTGTCGGGATGGCCGTATTCGACAACATATAGAGCGGAAGGGAAGAAAGAACCGACCGAATAATGGTGATCCGAGCCATCATAGATAGATCAGTGACATGCCAACCCTCGATACGCTGACGGACCCGCCTCTCTAGGTCCACAAAATCAGAGCAGCGAGGACGTCTGCCAGTCATGGGGATCCCCAGATACATAAAACGATCAGTCTGAGTAGTGATACCCAACCGATTAATGATAGCTTCACTGGTGGGTCTGGGAGTCTTCGGGCTGAAGCAGATAGAAGACTTCTGAAGATTGACCTTCTGGCCCGAAGCCTGACAATAGCACTGAATAATGGAATCAAAGGAAGCCGTATTTTCAGTAGAGGCCTGGCCCAGAAGTATACAATCATCAGCAAACAAAAGATGAGAGATGGAAAGACCCGCCTCCCCCACGCTAAAAGGGACAATCCTCTGATTGTACTGAGCCTGATGGAGAGCTCAGAGAGATCATCCGCAGCCAAGATGAACAGAAGGGGAGATAAAGGGCATCCCTGCCGTAATCCAATCGAAGACTGGAAAAACTCAGTCGGGCTCCCATTGATGATCAAAGAAAAGGAAGGCCTCTGGATGCAAGCCATAACCCATTCAGTAAAGCTCTCATCAAAACCAAACACCTGAAGAGAACGATACAAGAAGTTCCAGCTCAGTCTATCATAAGCCCTCTCCATATCAAGCTTAATGGCCATAAGACATCGTTTCGCAGGGGCTCTATGAAGGTCGTGCATAAACTCCTGAGTGATAAGGACATTATCCGAGATAGACCGTCCTATGATAAATGCCCCTTGTTCCTCAAAATAATACGGAGGATCACAGCACGGAGGCGAGAAGCTAGGAGACGGGCACAAACCTTGTACATAGTAGTACATAGACTAATCGGTCTAAAGTGCTGTGGTAGAGAAGCATCCGGGCGTTTAGGCACAAGGGTAATAAGTGTGCGGTTCCAATCCTCAGGAATATGCTTAGATTGGAAAACATTTTGGATAGCCTGAACCATTTCCTGCCCAACGATATCCCAATAATGACGGAAAAAGAAGGGCGGGAACCCGTCCGGCCCAGGAGCCTTATCCGGACCAAGCTCCCAAAGAGCCTGACAAACCTCCTCCGCACAAATAGGCCTGACTAGCAAGGCGTTATCCGAAGAGGATACCTTCTGGGTATTAGAAACCTGAGTAACCGGAACCCCATCGCCCAAACTTTCAGACCATCTGGATTGGAAGAAATGAAGAAGCTGAGAACGAATATGGTGAATATCCTCCTGATAATTCCCCTCAGCATCCACTAACCGCCGGATTCTGTTGGCTGCCCGCCGCTTCAGTGTAGCCTGATGGAAGAATCTGGTATTACGATCCCCTTCACGGATCCACTGAACCCTGGATCGCTGCCTCCAATATAACTCTTGCTGTCGAAGAAGGGAGTGATGACGAGCAAGATTCTCACGCAACAAGGAGAGATCAGAGTCCAATAGAAAACCGTCGAGGTCCTCCTTCGATTGAATGGCACAAATAATAGATTCAGCCTTCTCAACTTGCCTAACCAGATCCCCAACCTCCAGTCTATTCCATCTGGAGAGTCTGCGGCTGGCCAAAATAAGACGATGGGAAATCCGATAGGCTGCATTACCCCTGATAGGAAGGTGCCAGATCTGGGAAATGATAGTCCGAGCCGTAGAGTGGACCGTCCAGAACCGTTCAAATCTAAACTGTTTCCTCAGATGAAGATCAGCCTCCAAGGAAATCAGAATAGGACAGTGATCCGATGCAATCATAGGAAGGTGAGTAACAGTGACAGCAGGGTATTTTTGGAGCCACTGAGGTGTAGCCAAAGCTCTGTCAATTCTCTCCCAGACGCGAGCTGTCCCCTGCCGGTTATTGCACCAAGTAAATTGGGGCCCCGAATACCCCAAATCCATCAGCCCTGTAGATCCAATGAATGATCTAAATTCATTAATATCAGCAGAATTGGTGACTGGCCTACCCCCTCTCTTCTCATTGGCTTCGGTAATGCAGTTGAAATCACAGCAATAATGGAAGGAATCCCTTGAGCTAGGAGGGAAGTCAAATCGAACCAAAGAGTACGATGCTCACGGTAATCCGTACTGGCGTAGACTGCCGATATGATCTAGGGATCAGAAGTCCCTTCGGAGACAGCAAGATCTATCTATTGATTACTTTGATGGAAAGCATCAATCGTGACGGCAGAGTCACGCCAAATAGCCAAAATACCTCCAGACTGCCCCACAGCCTCCACTGCATATGAAGACCAGGACCGGGCAATCTGCCTCTGAAACCGCACCAGACTTTCTCCTGACAGCCTGGTTTCTAAAAGGACACATATATCAAAGTTATGTATTTGAATCAATCTACCAAAGGAGGAACGGAAAGAAGGCTTATTAGCTCCTCTAACATTCCAAATTAAGATCTTCATAGATTAACTGGAAATAGCTAGGACCACCTCCTGGTCCTTACCATCACACAATCAGCAGTTGAAGAGAGCTATCCTACAGGACATCTGAATCTGCATCAATGGGACATGAACCCAGGCCCATAAGATTTATAGCAGTACCCTGACCCTCCTGGTCTGCAGGCCTATTGGGATTACTCCGATGCACCTCCTGATTCGGTTCCAAGCAGCACAGAGGCTGGGGCAAGTTTTGTAGGCAAGGAATGATTTCCACTCTACATTTGGCCATATTTCCCTTGTCTTTCCCTTTTTTCTTATCCGATTTAGAAATAGATCTGGGGGGCAGACCTTCAACAGTTCGTGCCCGCTTGAGAGGCCCCGAACCCTTTACCCTATTTTCCACCTGGCCATCAACTGAAGGAGCCAAAGCCAAGGAAGCAAAAGGGTTAACTGAGACTAGGGATTGGGAAGAAACTGATTCAGAGAATCCACTGTGATCCACCTTAATCTTTCCCTTAACTGACTCTTTAGAAACGGCACGCTGATGGAAAATCGGCACGATCACCAGAGACTGAGAATTCTTCTTCCCTCCCTTAGCCAGCGTCTGCTTCCTCTTAACTATGACATTAGATACATCATTCACCAGGGGAATCGACACTGCCTCAGAGGCTGAAGCAGGGCAATCCTTCATCCCTCCCAGCTCACTACTAATAGGAGCAATATTCACTGACCCAGGAGGCCGTCTTCGTCCCACCTTCGACGGGGTCTTCCAGCCATCCTTCAGACTCAGCTCCGATGAACCAGGCAGAGGAGTAGAGCGGGGACCAGAGGCAGAAGGCTGTGACTGAAGCAGGGGATCATCAACACGCCTCCGTTGACAGACTGCAGCCAACCACGGCCCGAAGACGAAGCTGCTAACAGAGTCCTCCGATTCAGCCATGGCCTTAGGCACACAAGGACCCTCCAGATGCAAAGACCCACACTTAGGGCAGAAGCCTTCCAAGGATTCGTAGACGAAAGCCTGCCAGAAAGGACCTCGCAACCCCTGAACCCTAGTCCCTGGACAGAGGGGACGGCACAGGTTAACACACACCACCACCCTAGCATACCCTCCCCTGTTCCTTGACGCCGTCGCAGCATCAACACAACAGAAGGACCCAGCTTGCTCCAAGATGGACCTGAGGATTTCCTCCTTTCAGAACTCCATTGGGAGGCTAGGCATCCTCATCCAGACCAACGCAGAGGAGATGGACTGCTCGACTGAAAAGAAATCCGGACGCCAGGCTTCAGTACCGATAATCTGGCCATTTATCACCCACGGCCGATTGAGGACCAAATCTACTGCCTTTGGATCTTCAAAACGGAATAAGTGGCAGTGGAACGCCAAGGAGACCGGGACGATGACACCAGAATCCCGGCTCGCCTAAACTCCCGGATGTATGCTTCAGCCGGCACCCATCGAGAGAAAGAACGGGCCATAACTGCAGATTGCTGCCACCCCGCCGCCTCCTCTTCCAGCATAGGAACCGGGACCTGAACAACGTCCGGGAAAATGGACTCCAGCACCACCACCTCGACGGAGAGGGAGAAGAAGACACCCATTTGAAACTGGAATCCTGAGCAAATCTCCGATGAATCCGAACCTCCTCGGCCGAATCAGGAGCCATGGGGAGATAGAGGAAGGCAGGACGACAGCCGGAGGAAAGGCGCGCACCCAGCCGACGAAGATCACCGGAGATCAAGGAAGAAGATAGCCGGAGCACGAATCTAAAAGCATAGCAAAGCGGACGAACCAGGGAACCTCGCGCACGATTCTCAAAGCAAACCTAAATTTTTTTTTTTAATACTTCACCCTAGATGCTGATTACTAATTGTTATGTTGTACTTAACAACTTTTATATAGAAGGGTTAAAAGTAGACATGTGATGCCAATAGTATCGTAATTTGATGGTGTGAATTATGAAAGAGTGACATAAAGTGATCCCAGTGTCTAAGTATCTAACATGTCAAACAATTCAAGATGTAAAGAACTGTCTATATTCTTGTCTTTCCTTAGTTTCAACATTTCATAGTGGATGAATTACCTACGAGACATCTTTCTTTTTCATCATTCAAAATCACACCTGTGTCTAGCCTCTTCCATCTTAGGAAATGACTTTTAATTACTTTAAGTGAGTGATTATGATTTTCAAACATAAAGCCACTTGTGCAGCATAACTTATGTGCTTTTAAATGTCCAAGTTCAAATTCATTACGCACACAATTAATATAACAAATATCTTCCTATCTTCTAACCAATTAATTTCTTATCTGTTAACATTTTAAATACCATTGAACATTTTATAAATTAGATATCATCCATTATCTACCTTATAATTCCGTCCATCTTCATTATGTGCTCTATCTTTTATAATCATCATTTCTTCCCAGATATAAAGCTTTCTCTTTAAATTGCAAATTGCTTCTAAATTTTCAAACTCTTTTCTTCCTATCATTTCAAAATCAATTTAATAGAATTACAATACTCTCTTCGTTCTCAAAATTATTTCAATCAAAGTTTAATTTTCCTTTAAATCCACTCACAACCATCCCACCTTCACTATTTAAAATTCAAAAGTGTTGAGGGGTAAAATCGCCATTGCATTGATAACCATGCGAAGGGGCTAAGATCAGCCCTGGCCCCCACTTGCTACATTATGCCCACAAAGAATGAGCTAACCAGTATGATTCGGCGGATCGAGTTACCCATAGCTCGGCTCCTCCGAGCAATCCATAGCTCGGCCTCCCCGAGCAATCTATAATTCGGCGGATCGAGCTACCCATAGCTCGGCTCCCCTAAGAAATCCATAGCTCAGCCTCCCCGAGCAACCTATAGCTCAACCTCCCCGAGCAACCCATAGCTCGACTCACGCCCCTGCAAAACCTGGTGTGGGAGAGCCCAAACTCAGTGTAACAGAATTTCAAACGAAAAATCATATCGAAACATGGCCTAAGACCTACAATAACGGCCTAGGACCTGCGCAATCATTGGATCTGGGGCCATCAGAAATCTCTCCCAACCATCGATCCTCTAACGGACAAGATACGGATCTTACCGGCCTCACAACAGCCTGATTCGAATCATCTTCGAATCTCAACAACCTTCGAGCCTTCCAGAAGGTGCTCAAGATTCAGGTGATTGCCTATAAATAGGGCACTTCCAGATTTTCTCAGGTACGTGACTCCAGGCACAGTTTCAGTATCGCTTTTTCTCTCTGCTCCTCCTTTTCTCCACCATTAGCGCTCTGCTCGGGCTCCCGAGAGGCCATCTTTAGAGGGACTCCTCAGAGAGAGCTTTCTCCTCATTTTTGTTGATCGCTGATCTTCACTGACTTGAGCGTCGGAGGGTCTTCTGCGGAGGGCCACCCCCAATGCCTCCCGCGTGAAGACTTCTTTGCAGGTCCGCCCAGGAGGAAGCCCAATCAGGAGACCGATCGCACCCGAGCCGGAGGATAGATTTCAGCAGCAACAGATTGGCGCTAGAGGAAGGGTCTCAAGTCTCGTTAAAACTTGAAGAAAGGAGACAAGGATCTCGACCTGAAAGAGAACCTCTCCAATGGCTAATCGAAGAAGAGCAACTTCTGAAGCCCAAGACCAGGTCGCCTCCCAAAGACCCGATCCGATGAGTATCATAGTGCGCCGCCACCATCGGCTAAGACTCCGTCACCACCGGCTCTTCCAGTGACCCAGGACCAGTTTGCCACACTGGTCCAGCAGGTCCAAGCCCTGACCCATCTGGTTCAGGAGCGCCTTGCAGCCCCCCATCCAGTTACAGCTGCCCCTGCTCCATGCCTTCCTAAGGAGGCCGCAGCTCCTTTTTCTCTAGCCACCTCTTCTTCTGGTCCGCATGGAGCCGCGGACCTCCCACACCAACCCAAGGAGGTCAGACCAGTCCTGCAAGGGGGCTGCGATAAGGATCTCCCCAGATCTCGATGGACCCGTCCTCTCTCCGGAGTTCTCCCGCCATGATTCGATGCCATCTCCGCGCTCTCCTCGTCCGACCCCTCCTCTTATGCTTGAAGAGGAGATCCACCGACAGCTCTAGGAGATGCGTCAAGGATGGACGCCGTCAGGCAGGCCCATCCGCCTCAGCCTAAGGCAGAACAGGGTATCCCCTTTTCCAAGGGGATCATGGAGGAAGTAATTCCCTCCCATGTTAAGCTGCCCGTCATCGAGCCCTACCATGGCTCCTCCGATCCCGACGATCACCTCAGCAGTTTTCGATCGATCATGATGTTCCACGGAGCATCAGATGCGATTCTGTGCCGCACCTTTTCCTCCACCCTTAGAGGGTCCGCTCGAACCTGGTTCAACGCTCTGAAGCCAAGTTCCGTTGATTCATTTGACGAGCTGAGTCATCTTTTTATCGGCCAGTTCGTCAGCAGCCATCGTCACTGACAAAGATCCGACTCCCTCTCTGAAGTTAAGCAGAGAGAGGGGAGTCCTTGAGAAATTACCTTGGCCGCTTCAATAAGGCCATGCTGGAGGTGGACCACCTTAATCATGAGGTGGCTATGTCTGCCCTAGCGGGTGAAGTTTTGAAGGAGAGCGACTTCTACTTGGCGATGAAGGTCAGTTACCCCCCGAACCTCTTCGATATGATGGCCCTGGCAGACAAATACGCCAGAGTCGAAGAATCACTAAGGGCTACCCACGCTGAGCTGGCAAAGAAGAAAGAATCCAAGGGCTCGGACAGGCATCGACCTACCCGTCAACCAAGCCCACCTCGTCGCCAAAGAGCTTCCCCACCGCCACCAAGAAATCACTCCCAGAGTGATTTTAAAATCTCCCTTATATATATATAGGGAGCAGGGGGGAGAGAGATAGATGGATAGAAGTTAAAGATTTTGGGCCTATTTGGTTTGTAGAAATGACTCTTTAAAATTAGATTAATTGATTTTGATTCCAAATATTTGTTTTGAAGCGATTTCAATTTCACCTGAAATCTGAATCCTATATTAAGGTAGATTTAGAATTTAGACCCAAATCCATTTAAACCAGCTATAACCCAACTCGTTCTACAAATATAGTTTTAAATTTAATATTATAATATATTATAATAATATATAATATATCATATTACAATTTATAATATATACTATTATATAATTAAATAACATTCTAATATATAATATACTACATATAATGATAACATATAATAAATATAATAATATAATTATTATGTATAATAATTCTAAATGATAATATAATATTAATTATTATTTTGTAATAATTTGTATTATTATAAATAATAGTATTATAATGATTAATTATGAATATAATATAATTATAATACAATAATATTATTATAATATATAATCATATATTACTTTATATTTATTTTAATATATATTATTAGTAGGATTTAGACACCATATTTTGATTGTAATTTCTTTATGAACCAAATGAGTGGAGGAATTGAGTGGTTCCAATTCTGATTCTAGTAGAATTCAATTTCAATTCTAACTTTGACTATGATATTAAACCAAATGAACCCTTTTAATTTCCATGTTCAGGCCAAATATTAAACTTTCCACAAATTATCTATGTAAAGTTCACCTTAAGATAATGACAAAAGCATATACAACATATAAGAAAAATATTATCATTGCTACTTATAGTTTGCTAGCTTAGAAAGATATCTCAAGATGTCTCAAAAAGAGGATAGTGAAAAGATAAAGATATTGAAAGTGAATTGTTACTTGAATTCATTAACCTACTCTTCTAGCATACCCTTTAATCAAATTATAGATATTTTTCAAAGTCATTCTTTCATGGACCCATTTGAGAGCTTAATGATACTCCTACTTGGCTTTAAAATTTAATATCTGCATCCAATCAAAAGTCTTTATTTTAATAAGCATAATCTTCCTATGTTTAATCAAGTCCTCTATTAAAGAAATCACAATCATCCAAGGTTCCTTATAAAATATCTATCATGCCTCAACCCATCACCAGGCCAGCCATGTGACACGGCCACATAATCCACATAACACTACAAATTATGCATGGCCTTTCAAAACAAAACTTTTCATTATTATTTTTTTCCAAAATACGAGGCTTAGAAATATTTGGTATTCGATATAAAATTAACTACCACTCTTGCTAGAAGTCCAAAGACTGCATCCTAAAGCCAAGCGTCCTATGGCTCTGAAAAAACATAATAATAATGGTGTGAGCTAACAGCTCAGTAATAAATCTCCTTCTATGCAAACCAACATGAATAATAATATATAAGTAATTATAAATCACTAAAAAGTAGATCTAGTAAAGCAATTATAATATCAATAATCTCAATGTCAACATATGATATTTTAAAAATATGGTGCAGAGATCCACTCAATGCAGCATGGCAATGATATTCATAGTGATCATATAATCAAGATAACAATGCCTTATATGAAAATTTCATAACTCCTAATAGTAATTCTGCATATATTAATTTTGATAATATAGAATATTGACATCACTCCATAATTTCATAACATGGATGATAATACCACTCCACAATAAGTTTAGGTGCATAATTTATCTATATGCCACATTTCACATCCTTAACTCATAGTAATTCAATTTTATTATTATTATTAGCTGCATGATCCAACATCTCGGCATTTGGACTAATCACATGCACATTTTTATCAATAGTCAACTATACAAGTGTCATATTATCTCTAGCAATTTAATTAGTGCCACAATATGCAATACGTCATTAGGCAATATTCTTGCTATAATATGCAAAATATCACTAGGCCATAATCTTATCATAACAGTGCATCACTATGCAACACTCTCACCATAGTATGCAAGGCATCACTAGGCCATACTCTCACCATAATAAGCAGTCTTGTCTTGGTCATTAAATAACACTTTGGCTATAGTATGTAAGGCATCAGTAGGCTATACTTTCGTCATAATACGTAATGCATCATTAGGCAACACCATAATCATGTACACAATGCCTCATTAGGCAACACTCTTGCTATGGTACATAAGGCATCACGAGGCCATACTCTCGCATAGTATGTAAGGCATCATTTGGCAATACTCTCGCGCGTCGTTAGTTGATACCCTTACATGACAAGTCTAGAAGCACTAAACTCATTTTATATTTTCCCATCATCACCATTTTAAATGAGAAATTAATTTTTTATAATTCAATAATTTATGGTAATAACACATCTTGAATATTCAAAATTGAGTTGGTAGTCATGTAATAATATTAAAATCATTTAGGATTTCTTACCTTTATTGGATCACAAAAATCAAAATGACAATCTAGTGTAGGTCCACCTAACATGCTTGATACCCTAAAATTAATTAGCATAATCAACACTTGAAAATATGCACTACTATTAATTAAATTCCTAATTCAATATTTTCTAATTCTTAATTTTTTCTAAAATATTTAATTCACTTCTTCTATCTTGACTTAACTTTCTTTAGCTGACATATAATAATTAATGACTTAATAAAACTTAAATCAACAATGCCAGCTTAAACAACAAGAATACACTCTCATATATATATATATATATATATATATATACACCCAAATTGATTCTCAATTAATAAAACCTAATGATTACCTCACTTACAATTTCTTAAACAAATAGATCTTATTTTTTAATTTTTTTATTTTAAAATTAGATTTTCATCCTTGATATGTTAGTCTTAATTTTTATGAAACTTATTAATTTAATTAAAAGGAGGTTAGACCCTTACTTTATTAAGCAGCTAGGGAAAGAGGCTTAGGTTAGACCTCTTAAGACCTAGTAGATCAAAATATATTACTAAAAAAATAAAAATTATATGCTAAATAGAGGATATAGTGAGAAAATGGGAAGTGATTGGAGAGAGAAAATTTTAGAGGATTAAAGAAAAGAAATACAAGAGGGTTAGAAAGAGAAATACAAGAGGGTTAAAGAAAGAAAATGAAGAAAAATAAAATAACATAATGACATCAAAAATAAGGAGGGATTTTTTTCTTTCCTTTATTTACTTTTTTTCCCCTTTTATTTTGTTTTTTCTCTTTCTGTGGTGGGAGAACCCTAAGCACTGTTTTTGCCCAATCCAAGAGAGAGGGGACAAAGAGATGGGGAGAGAGGAGTGACGAAAAGCAAGGGAGGGAAGGGAGAGAGAGGGAAGGAGTGGCGATGATGATTGGGCAGCGATGATCATGGCCTGAGGTAGAGGCTAGAGTTTCTCTTGTTTGACCACAAAAGAGAGAGAGAGAGAGAGAGAGAGAGAGGCAACAAGGAGTCAGAGGGAAGCGGGAGATTTGGTTGGGAGGGTGGAAAGGGGGAAGGTGGAGTCACAATCCGACCGTCAGAAGGGTTTTGGCACGAGCAGGAGCGGTATCATGCCACCCCTGCTCCCCAGATCTAATCGAGAGAGAGAGAGAGAGAGAGAGAGAGAGGGAGTAGCAAGAGGAAGAGAGAGAAAAAGGGAGGGAGAGACGAAAGGAGAGAGAGCGAGCTAGAAGGGGACTGGCTATACCAAGTGTAGGCAAAGATGGTCCATGCCTCTCTTGCTCGTAGATCCATTTGCAAGAGAGAGAAAAGGAGCTAGTGTTTCTCTTGTTCAAGTTAATGATGGCAGATGCCATTTTTTTTGCAATAGGAGTGACGAGAATAAAACACCTCAAGCAAATAGAAATCAACCCATATGAAGGCAAGTCAGAAACCTATTTTGCCTCCCTGCATATATGTCTAATTATGGCTCACTTTGAAGGAGAGTAGCATTAGCTTAATTAATACTTCGCATGAAAGAATGGAGCCAGTAGTGGACCAAACCCACTTAACTACCATTACAGAGTCATCTTTAATAGTAAAACTTTGTGCTGAAGGAGAGACAAGATGAGCTTTTTTATTTTTTTTTTGTATCATACCATGCAGCTGTTGGTCCAGCCTAAGAAATAAAACCGATAATGAGACACTCCATGCAGTTTGATGGACTTTCTGATAGAAAAAAAAAAATAAATAAATAAATAAAAGGAGGTATAAAAAGGGATCCATAAAAGAAAAAAGTAAAAAATTATATATATATGGCTGAATGTCTACCTCTACGAGATGGTTACTCTAATCTTATGTATATGCACACACATGTATGGAAGGAAAGTAAACTTGAAAAAGATTTCAATCAGAAAATAAAGATCATTATCATTAAATAAGTAATAAATAAATTTTAAATTTTGTAGATCCTCTAAAGATGGTAAATCGGATCAATGGATCATAAATGGATCCAATCAACTTTAAAGTATAATGATAAATAAATTAATTCAATTTTAAACTATTTATTAATCAGATCAAAAATATAAATTAGAACCTAACTTATATATTACAAAGATTATATGGCATGATCTATGCAACTCATATAATAATTAAATCTTATTCGGATTGGCATCTATGTAACCTGTGTAATATGTATAATTATATATATATATATATATATATATATATATATATATATATATATATATATATATATATATTATTTTAGTTTTTAGAGATAGAGCTTTGAGTTATGAATTATGATGATATATCTACTCGGCATAATTTTAATTACTTTCAATTAATCTATTTTTATTTAATTACTAATTTTTATATAATAATAAAATAATAATTAATTAAAAAATAATATCAACTTAGATAAATCAATATAGTGAGCTAGATCGGATTGATGAGTTGAAGTATATGAATTAATTCGTTTAGTTATAAGATTAATTATAAATTAATTTCAAATTAGTATTTCAATTTAAAATTTATTTATTTATTATATGTAATAAATTAATTTGATTCTGAGCTAGATTATTTATTTTATTCATACATGTTAATATTCCATCAAGAAACCTTCAGGTAGGTTGCCAAGATCTTACCCTCCTATTGGTATCTTCGGAACCCTCGGGTGCGGTTGATCAATTGTAACTTTTTTATATAATTATTTAAATAATGAGAGCCATGACCGATGATTCATAGCATAGTTAGGGGTGCAATTTAGGCTCATGAAACTTGGGTTTTTCTCAACCATAACCCTAATCTTATTTGTAAAATGTCAACCTTAACCCTAACTCTAACCCTATTTGTAAAACCTCAATCCTAACCCTATTTTTAAAAATTGGGTTCGGGTTGAGTTTTGGGTTGGAATTCGGTTGATGAGAAAAAAATGCTTTTTTCAAAGTAAATAAACACCGAATTAAGGATCCCAAAGATGGAAAAACAAAATCCCTTACCGAACACATAAGCTGAACTTGGGGCTTTAACATTGTATTAAAAAAAAATCTTACCTAAAATAAAGAAGATGAGGAGGTGCTGTAAACAAAAAAGAGAAGGAGGCGGGAAGTGAAACGAAATGTGCGGATAGTCCGCCTTTATATTTATCCTTTTCATCGCCTGCGACTGATGGCTTTGCCTTCCTTGCCCTCAAGTTGGCCATCTCATTCGATCCGATTGGCACCTTCAATGTTCCTAAAAATATGGTGCTAATAAGCTACCCCTGTTCGGATAACCCTCGGGTTCGGATTATCTCGGGTTCGGATTGCGGTCAACCCTAACCCGGGTCAATTGCAAATCGGATCGGATTAAACCCGGGTCTTTCGGGTTCGGATTGGGCAAACATGAGTTTAAACACTGCTGTAAATCGAATTCGACAGGTCGAGTTCAGGTTGAATCCGATTCAAATTGCACCCCTAAGCATAGTTTCACTTACAACAGCCTACCTTTTATTTTTTAAAATATTAATTCTCAACAAACAACCAGTGCCGTGGGATAGAAGTTAGCCAAAGCACGGTGAATAATTTTTTTAAATACAAAAACGGCAGGTTTATTACATCTTACAGGATTTACGCTCCCAGAGCATTTAATGATTTAAAGCAACAGCGTTAAATTTTAAAATATAAAAATTCCTGCTGAACTTTATTTAACAAAAAAAGTTGACTAAACTAAGAAGTAAAAGGTCCCTGGTCAGATAACATCAACCATTGTTAAAATGGGAAAAGTCTTTATACAGCCTTCAGTACAGTAAATTTTACATGGGCTGTATTACTCCTTTTTATTGATCCTATGAATCTTATATGATGAAATAATAGGGATAAGATATTACGTTTTAATTATGATGTTTTAAAAAATTATTCAGTCTTTTTTTTTAATTTCTATGCAGATCAAAATATCTTTTTTTCTTCAGCGGAAGCCCCGCATCTCCACCTCATCATTCTCTCGAAGGAAACACCGGTTCAATAAGCACTTGTAGTCCGAACCTTTTATCACAGTTGATTTGGAGTCCCAGCGAGCATCAAGTGGCAGCGAAACTCGCCTAGAGCGTGCACGCATACCTCCAGGCCTCCATGTTTCCTTCTTTTAACACGACTAGTGCTGGTCATTTTCCTCGTTGCTAAGGGCAGGTGGGGAAGGCCGGCAGCAGCATTCTCGGCCTTAGAGAGCATTGGGATGAGATTGGCATCCACATAATGGGAGGGGATGAGGAGGCCGTTCTTGTGTTGGATGTCCATGTCCGAACCGTACGTCGAGGCATTTGGTCATTATGAACCGGAG
The DNA here is from genome assembly GCA_900491605.1 of Calamus simplicifolius. Lineage (NCBI taxonomy): Eukaryota > Viridiplantae > Streptophyta > Magnoliopsida > Arecales > Arecaceae > Calamus > Calamus simplicifolius. The sequence continues at coordinate 835,288 of UESW01003885.1, read as the reverse complement.
GTACCCGTCATCGCCGCCATGATCACGCACCAAATCCATCACCCAGTTAGGAATTGTGATCCAACCCATCTCTACCTCCTCTCACCCTGCTTGTATGGAGGCTCCGACTGTTGCATTTTAGAAGGTGGAAGCTATGGTGTGGTGTATTGTTGAGGAGTAAAATCATCATTGTGTTGATAACCGTGCGAAGGGACTAAGATCAGCCCCATCCCCCCGCCCGCTACATTACGCCCATGAAGAACGGGCTAACTAATATAGTCCAACGGATCGAGCAACCCATAGCTCGGCTTCCCCGAGCAACCCATAGCTCGGCTTTCCCAAGCCATTCATAGCTCGGTTCTTCCCGAGCTACCCATAGCTCGGTTCTCCCGAGCCATTCAAAGCTCGGTTTTCCCGAGCAACCCATAACTCAGCTTTCCCGAGCAACCCTTAGCTCGGCTTCCCCGAGCCATTCATAGCTCGGTTCCCCCGAGCTACCTATAGCTCGGTTCTCCCGAGCCATTCATAGCTCGGCTTTCCCGAGCAACCCATAGCTCGGCTTCCCCGAGCAACCCATAGTTCGGCTTTCCCAAAAACCCATAGCTCGGTTCCCCCGAGCAACCCCCGAGCAATCCATGGCTCGACATACACCTCCGTGGAACCCGACGCGGTAGAGCCCAGGCCTAGCGTAACAGAATCCCAAACAAAGAATCATATCGAGGAGTGGTCTAGGATCCATAATAACGGCCTAGGGCCTACGCACTCATCAGATCTCAGGCCTTCAGAGAGCTCTCCCAGCCGTCGATCCTTCAACGAACAAGATATGGATCCCACCGGCCTTACAATAGCTTGATTCGAATCATCTCCGTATCCAAACAACCTTCGAACCTTCCAGAAGGCGCTCAAGATTCAGGTGATTGCCTATAAATATGACACTCCCAGATTCCCTCAGGTATGCGCACAAGCCCCCGTACACAGCTCCTGGTTTACTCTTACTCTCACTCTCACACTCTCTCTTTCACTGCTCATCCTCCTCCTTCTTCGCCGTCGGCGCTCCCCACGAGCTCCCCGATTGGCCGCCCCTGGAGGGACTCCCCAGAGAGATCCTTCCCCTCATTTCCGTTGACCGTCGATCCCCACTGACTTGAGCATCGGAGGGTCTTCCACAGAGGGCCACCCCCAATGCCTCCGTGTGCAGGGCTTCCTGTTTTGCAGGTCCGCCCCCCACTCCGAGGATCGACCGCGCCCGAGTCGGAGGACGGATCCCGGCGGCAACAGATTGGCGCTAGAGGAAGGGCCTCAAGTCCCATTAAAACTTGAAGAAGGAGACAAGGATCTTGATCCGGAAGAACCTCTCTGATGGCCAACCGGAAGAGAGGAGCAACCTCTGATGCCCGATCAGGTCGCCTCCCAGAGGCCTGATCCGACTGGCGCCACAGCGCCGCAACCCCCACCTGTCGAGACTCCGTCGCCGCCACCATTCCGGTGACCCAGGACCAGTTTGCTACGCTGGTCCAACAAGTCCAGGCTCTCACCCACCTGGTCCAGGAGCGTCTTGCACCTCCTCCTGCTCGCATCCCCAGAAACGACGACTTCCTCTTCACCGGCAACCTCCTCCTCTGATCCGCGTGAATCAGCGGACCCCCCACGTCGCCCCGGGGGAGACAAACCGGTCCCTCGAACCGGTTGCGATAGAGATCTTCCCAGATCTCGGCGAGCCCGCTCCCTCTCTCCGGGTCTCGCCATGATTCAACACCATCTTTGCGGTTCTCCCGCCCGGCTGCTCCTCTCCGGTGAGGAGGAGATCCGCCGTCAGATCCAAGAAATGCGTCAGGAGCTGGACGCCGCCAAGCAGATCCACCTGCCTCAGCCCAAAACAGAGCAGGGCATCCCTTTCTCTAAGGGGATCATGGAGGAAGTGATCCCCTCCCACGTCAAGCTGCCAACCGTCGAGCCCTATCACGGCTCCACTGATCCGGACGACCATCTCAGCAGCTTCCGGTCAATAATGATGTTCCATGGAGCATCTGATGCGATCCTCTGCCGGGCCTTCCCATCCACCCTCAGAGGATCCGCCCGAACCTGGTTCAACGCCCTGAAACCAGGTTCCATTGATTCATTGATGAGCTGAGCCACCTTTTTATTGGCCAGTTCGTCAGCAGCCGCCGCCACCGACGGAGATCCGACTCCCTCTCCGAAGTCAAGCAAAGAGAGGGGGAGTCCTTGAGAAATTATCTTGGCCGTTTCAACAAGGCCATGTTGGAGGTGGACCACCTTAATCATGAGGTGGCCATGTCCGCCCTAGCGGGGGGAGTTTCAAAGGAGAGCGACTTCTATTTGGCAATGGAAGTCAGCTACCCCCCGTGTCTGTCTGATATGATGGCCCTTGCGGACAAATACGCTCGGGTCGAGGAGTCGCGGAGAATGGCCCGCGCTGAACAGACGAAGAAGAGGCAAGAGCCCAAAGTTCCGACAGACACCGCCCTGTCCGTCGGCCAAGCCCACCTCGCCGCCAAAGAGTCCCTCCGCCGCCGCCAAGAAATCGCTCCCGGAGTCCCCCCTAGGCGATTCGATCGCTACACTCCGTTGACTGTGCCCCGGGCACAAATCCTCATGGAGATAGAGCGCCAGCTTCCCCGACCAGTGCCTCTCCGAGGGAACCCAACCCGGAAGAGATCCCGCCAAGTACTGCCGCTACCATAGGGAGCATGGCCATGACACTGAAGAATGCTGGCAGCTGAAGAACGAGATCGAGAGACTGATTCGGCGGGGACGGTTGGACCAGTTCAGAAGGGCCGAGCCACAGCAAGGGAGGTGATCGCCAGCCTGAGCTCCCACAACTCCTCCTCCACCAAATCCGCCAGTGGTTGGCCGCATCAACATGATTGAAGAGGCCGGCGGATCGGGCTCCGGGGGCAATGGTGATGCACGGTGCCAAAGAAGGCGCGCACGGGCGAGCTCTCCTTTTCTGATGATGATCTTCTTGGGATACAGCTTCCCCATGAGGACGCACTTGTTGTCTCCCTAAATTTGAACAATTATGATGTAAGCCGAATCCTGGTTGATAGTGGAAGCTCGGTGAACGTTTTGTACCTCGATGTGTTTGCCAGGATGAAATTGCTCATGGAAAACCTTCGAGCCGTGGATTCCACCTTGATGGGATTCACCGGCGACGTCATCATCCCAGAAGGAATCGTCACCCTGACGGTCCGCGCAGGAACCTGGCCCTTTGTAACCGTTGTAACGACTTCCTAGTGACCGACCTCAGGTCCCCATACAATGCCATATTCGGCAGGCCCGGCTTGATGTCTCTTAAGGCGGTTGTCTCTATCCCGCATCTGTCTATGAAGTTCCCCACCGCAAGGAGTTGGAGTAGTTCGGGGAAGTCAGGCCATGGCTCGGCAATTTTGTCACGAGCCTTCAGTCCAGAATTCCCGAGGTTGACGGGCTAGACGCCCGCGAAGATTTCGCCGAGCAACGGGGAGAACCGGTGGAAGAGCTGGAAGAAGTACCGCTGGACGTAGCTCGGCCCGACCGAACCACAAAGGTCGGGTCGCTGCTTGAGGGAGAGCCTCGTCGCGAGCTAATCGATTCCTCCAAAGCAACGCGGACATCTTCGCCTGGACCGCCTCCGACATGCCAGGAATTAGCCCCGAAGTCCTCGTCCATCGTCTCAATGTGGACGAGATGCACAGGCCCGTTAAGCAGAAAAAGAGAAGCTTCGCCCCAGAGCGGCAAAAGCCATTGAAGAAGAGGTCGACAAACTCATCAAAGCCAACTTTGTCCGAGAGGTGAACTACCCAGTTGGCTGTCAAACGTCGTCATGGTGAAGAAGTCGAATGGCAAATGGAGGATCTGCATCGACTTCACCGACCTCAACAAGGCATGCCCGAAGGACAGCTTCCCTCTCCCTCGGATCGACCAGCTTGTGGATGCCACCTCGGGCCACCAAATGCTGTCATTCATGGATGCCTATTCGGGCTACAATCAGATCCGGATGGCCCCCGAGGATGAAGAAAAGACAGCCTTCATAACCGACCGAGGTACCTACTGTTACCGAGTTATGCCTTTCGGTCTTAAAAATGCAGGAGCGACCTACCAGCGCCTGGTCAACAAGGTGTTCAAGGAGCAAATCGGCCGGAACATGGAGGTGTATGTGGATGATATGCTGGTCAAAAGCAAGGAAGCTGCGGCATGTTGAGGACCTCGCGGAGAGCTTTGCCACGCTGCGCAAGTATGGATGAAGCTCAACCCAACCAAGTGCGCCTTCGGCGTCAATTCTGGGAAGTTCCTCGGCTTCATGGTCTCCCAGCGCGGCATTGAAGCTAACCCTCAGAAGATTCAAGCTCTCCAACAAATGGCGCCCCCAGCGTCCATTAAAGAGGTCCAGCGCCTGACCGGAGAATAGCGGCCCTTAACCGCTTCGTGGCTCGGTCAGCCGAGAGATGCCTCCCCTTCTTCAAAACCCTCCGATCGGCCAAGAATTTCCAGTGGACTCCTGAATGCCAGAAATCATTTCAAGATCTCAAGAAGTACCTCGGCTCGCCTCCACTTCTTAGTAGTCCTTCTGGGGAGACTTGTTCTGTATCTGGCGTTCGGAAGGTGCAGTTTGCTCGGTGCTGGTCAAAGAAGAAATAAGGAGAGTAGGCTGCTCCGCGACGCGGAGACGAGGTACACCAGGATCGAGAAGATAGTGCTGGCCTTGATTACCTCGGTCCGGAAGCTGCGGCCATATTTCCAAGCACATTCAGTGACGGTCCTGACCGATCAACCCATCAAGGCGGTGGTCCACCGTCCAGAAACATCGGGGAGGATGACCAAATGGGCCGTCGAACTAAGCGAGCACGACATACAATTTCAACCTCGCCCGGCCATCAAAGCTCAAGTGCTGGCCGACTTCCTCCTCGAGTGCACCATCCGGAAGACGGCTCTACCCCAAAAAGTCCCGAGGACCAAAACCTGAAGCTCGGTGGCTCCTTCACGTCGATGGGTCGTCCAACGCCCATCATTCCGGTGCGGGTTTGGTCTCACCAGCCCGGAGGGGATGACTTTCGAATATGGCGTCCGATTCTCCTTCCCGGCTTCCAACAACGAAGCCGAGTATGAGGCCCTGTTAGCCGGTCTCCGGATCGCCCGCAACCTGAAGGTGGAAAATTAGCGCCTTCACCGACTCTCAGCTGGTGGCCGGCCATGTGCGAGGGGAGTTTGAAGCCCGAGAACCCAATATGGTCGATATCTCCAAGAGGTGCGCGGCCTACTCCTCACTTTTCAAGTTTGAAATTATTCAAATTCCTAGATCGGAAAACGCCCGTGCCGACCTACTCTCCCGATTGGCAACCACGGAGACAATGGATGCTGAACAAAAATTCCATCTGGAGATCTTGGAGAGCCGAGTATCATGGAAGCTGACCGGGTGATGCAAATCGAGACCGAACCATCCTGGTTCGACCCTATCCTCAGCTATCTTAAAGAAGGGTCGCTCCCGTCCGACCGAAGGGAGGCCAGGAATTAAAGCTGCAGGCGACCCACTATGTATTGATTGATGACCAGCTTTACAAGCGGTCTTTTCTCCATGCCGCTGCTCAGATGCCTCCGCCCATCCGAGGCGGACTATGCTCTACGGGAGGTACATGAAGGGATCTGCGGCAACCATCTGGGAGGCCGGTCCCTGTGTCACAAGGTGCTACGGCAAGGCTATTATTGGCCGACCATGCAGAAAGATGCGGACGATCTAGTCCGAGCCTGTGACGCCTGCCAGAGACATTCGAGCATCCAGAGGCTCCCCTCCGCCGAGCTTGGTTCCATATCCTCCGCCTGGCCCTTTGCCAAGTGGGGGATGGACATCCTCGGCCCATTCCCGTTGGCGACAGGACAGCGAAAATTCTTATTTGTCGCCATTGACTACTTCACCAAATGGGTTGAAGCGGAAGCAGTTGCCCAAATCACCGAAGCCCGGGCCAAGGACTTCGTGTGGAGGTCCATCATCTGCCGGTTCGGCCTCCCCCACACCATAATCACCGATAACGGCAGACAGTTCGACAATTCCAAATTCCGCCAATTCTGCGAAGAGCATGGAATTCGTCACCACCTTACTTCGGTCGGGCACCCACAAGCCAACGGAGCGGCCGAGGTAACCAACAGGACCTTCCTCCAAGGAATCAAAGCTCGCCTCTCTAGAGCCCAAGGCAGGTGGGCAGATGAGCTGCACCATGTCTTGTGGGCCTATCGCACCACTCCGAGAATCCCACGGGCGAGACCCCATTCCGAATGGCTTTCGGTACGGAGGCCGTCATCCCTGTGGAAGTGGGCCTCCCATCTTTGCGGGTGGAGAGTTACTCGGAGGAAGCCAGCAACGAGCAGCTCCGCACCAACCTCGACTTGGTGGAGGAAGTCAGAGAGAAGGCCCGAATCAGGACGGCCGCCTATCAACAGAGGGTGGCTCGGTACCATGCCTCCAGAGTCAAGGGGAAAGCTTTCCTACCTGGCGACCTTGTCCTCCGGAAAGCTTCTGTATCCAAACCGCTGGAGCAGGAAAGCTGGCTCCAAACTGGGAAGGCCCCTACCAAGTGGCAGAGATCGTCAGACCCGGGACCTACAAGCTGCAAGATCTAAGCGGAAGATCCATCCCTCGGACGTGGAATTCGGACAATCTCCGCAAGTATCACCAGTAGGGTATGCCCTCTTTAGGCTCGCCTTCTTAAATTTTTGTTGGCATGTTGTTTCATAATTCGTGACATAAATCACCACAAATTATATCACCAAAAATCATGAGGAAAAACAGATGCTGTTTACCAATCCTCGGCATGACCGAGTTATCTGTTTAAGCAGGAATTCTTCGAACCTCGGCTGGGCCGAGCAACTAGTCTCCGAACCTCGGCTGAGCCGAGCAACTAATCTCCTAACCTCGGTTGGGCCGTGCAACTATTCTTCGAACCTCGGCTGGGCCGAGCAACTATTCTCCAAACCTCGGCTGGGCTAAGCAACTATTCTCCAAGTAATATTCTGCTAAATCCCCCCTACTGCTAAATCCCCGAGCAATATCCTTGCACCTTATCGCCCAAACAAGACCACGGTTTATCGCATAAGCTCACGGGACCACCCAGGTCCCCCTTTGGCTCGAACAGGGACAAATAGTTTTTCCTTTTTTATGAACCAAACAACGGTCTCAATGGAGAACAAAAGGATTGCCAAAAAAGGACTTTACTCTTTATTTATTATAAGTATAAGTACAAAAAAAAGAGAAGAAAAAGTGGAAAAAATGGCCTTCGCAGAGGCCTACTGTCTCCCCCCAGGAGCTGCCAGGTCTTCCACGTGCCAAGTCAGCTCGACAACTTGTTGACGGAGGGACGCTATCACCCCCTCTTGCTGGTCAATGACCTGACGGAGGGCCTTGGCCTCCCTCGCAGAAACGGCGAGGAACTCCTCGACCGACTTCTTGAGCTGTTCATGGCCTGCCAGAGCTGACGCCAGGGCCATGCCATCAGCGGTCACGGAGGAACGGCCTCCCTGGAAGCCCCCGCGGCCACTGCTAACTACGCCTGACTCTTCGGACGATCGCCCTTCACCCTGAGAAGCCATACTTGCTCTCAGGAGCTGTTGAGAAGCTAACCGAAAGGACGGTAAACACTGGCAACCCTCTCATCCATATTTATACCCCCGGGTGAGTATCTCGAGCACTCGGGTCATAAATCCCGACCCATGAGAATCCGCCACATGTCGCCACTTTGGCTGGCGCCCACAGGAAACGAAGAGTCGCGCCCCTTCCCGAGAAAAATCGGTAAATGTCGATGAATTACTTGGGAACCCCCATCCTTCTCTAGAAACTGGGTTCCTTCCGATCTGCCGGGCCCTCACGGAATAATTGTTCCCAAAATCCCATCGGATCTCCTCGAATCAACCACCTTCGAAAAGCGCGAGGAAATGAAAAGGCACGTCAGCAGATGATGCTAGCTCGCTTTCCTCGGAAACCACCAAAACATAAATATCGGGCATCCCCATGCACCACCTGTTCTGCTTTGCCGGTCCCCATCGAATCTCACGGGAACCAAACATCAGGAGTCTCGCCAACGACCAAGTCATCCCTCCGAGCAATAAATCTCCGAGCCTCGGTTGGGCCGAGCCATAAATATCCGAACCTCAGCTGGGCCGAGCGATGAATCTCCGAACCTCGACAGGGCCGAGCCATAAATCTCCAAACCTCGGCTGGGCCGAGCAATGAATCTCCGAACCTCGGCGGGGCCGAGCCATAAATCTTCGAACCTCGGCTGGGCCGGGCGATGAATCTCTAAACCTCGGCAAGGCCGAGCCATGAATCTCCAAACCTCGGCTGCGCCGAGTCATAAGTCTCCAAACCTCGGCAGGGCTGAGTAATAAATCTCTGAGCTTCGGCCAAAGTTAAGGAATATATTCTACTACCAAAGAATCTCCAGAGTTCCATCTGAATTCAGGCAGCTTATAAGCCCCGATCAGGTCAGGAAGAGTAAAATCCTCGGCCAAGAACAAGCAATATCTTCGGAACTTGTCCTGCGCCGAGAAAGATACAATCTGAAAACTCGGACAAGCCAAGTAGCTTCTCAAAAGAGACATACGAGCTCTCTTCGAAGGAACGCCTATTTCAAAATCATGCCTACCACATGAGTCCACGCGACCGCCTAGGCCTCCCCTCAAACGGGAATAGACGGTCTCCCCTACTGAGAACCGAACCTCGATTTGGGCAAAAAATGAAGCGGCGAAGTATATTACGAGAGCAGCGACTCTCGGTGCAAAAGAAACAGAAACTAAGAGAAAGAACAAAACTTTCTTTATTTCATTGCCATCGAAACAAATTACAACCGCCTGAGAGGCATTACAAGTTCATTGAAATACATGAAATAAAACGAGTACATAGCTCAGCCAAGCTACTCCAAGACAACTTCGGGTGACAATAGTGCTTCGGCATCTGATCCAACGAATCAGGCACGCCACGGGCCAATCAGCTCGCGCCGATAATGAGCAGACGACTCGGCCCGACCGTTGCAACCAGCTTCGGTTAATAATGATATCTCGGCATTGTTGGCCCAGATGGCAACCCAAGAGGGGGGTGAATTGGATTCTTTTAAAAATTAAGCCTTTTAATGTAATTTAAACTATTGATGAGAGGATGCAAACAATTAATTCAAGTTAAAGCACGATAGCAAGAGAGAGATAAATAAGCACGGCAAACACAGAAATTTTATAGTGGTTCGGTGTATCCAACACCTACGTCCACTCCCAAGCTCACTTGGGTCCACACTATAATCTCCTCGATTACAGTCGAGTTGTTTTACAAGCTTACAACCCAAACTTGTTGTTTTCCGGGATCACAACGAACCCAGCCGGTTTTACACGGGCTTACCAGCACAAAACCCAACACACAAGCTAACCTTAGCTTGTGACGAGGTACACTACCTCCACTAATTCAACCCTCTGATTGAATTAGTAAACCACAAGATGAAAATGTAAGTTTAATACAAAACAGCTCCTTTAGAGCAGATATTTCAAAATAAAAGCAAGGTTTAGAAGAGCCTGTTTAGATTTGATTTGAGTGCAGGCTTTTCTTCTTTTCTTCTTTCCTCAACTCCTTTGAAGTGTGGAATCGGGCCTCAGCTCAGATTCTTCACGGATTGAATGTTGGAGTTGATTTGAGCTTTTTCTTCCTTTCTTTGAATGTTGAAAATCTCTTGATTTGCTCTTGAATGGCTCTTGGATTTTCTTCTAGACTTCTCTTGGATTGATGAACTTGAGCACAGATGAAGTCTCCTTTGATTTCACACCTTTTCTTTCACTCTATTTTTGAATCTCGGATTTTTCAAATGACGCTCTGTTTTTCCTCTTTTTCTGAAAGATTTTTCTTTTTCTCTCTTGATTTGTATCTCTCTTTGATTTGAAAACGGCCTCTCTATTTATAGACTCTGCAAAAATATAGTCGTTAGAACAAAGAAATATAGCCGTTATTGAAAAATCTTACCGTTGACGCTGAGTTGGCATTCAGAAAAATCACGCCCAGATTTGTTGGAGTCGACTCCAGCTTTAGGCGAGTCGGCTCGAAGACGCGATACCAAAAATAGAAATATTCAGAAAGTTAAAGGGTCGACTCAACGAAAATAAGGTGTCGACTCCTGACAGTCGGGGGTCGACTCATGAAAAGCAAGGGGTCGACTCGAGAAGTGCTCAGAAAAACAATTCTCTGGTGTCTGAGCGGAGTCGACTCACACAGTCATGGAGTCGGCTCGAAAATCGGGGGTCGACTCGAGAAATCACAGGTCGACTCGAGACAAACAGACATCTCTGTATACTGAGTGGAGTCGACTCTGAAACTCTAGAGTCGGCTCCGGAACGTATCAAAAATCAGAGAATTTTCTGATTGACTTTGAAATTCGTTCCAGATTAATTTTAAATCAATTTTTGACTTGAATACAATAAAATTGTCATTAGGAATCAATTCAAGAAATGTTCCAAAAACTCATTGATTGAGATATGAAGTATAAAAATTTCTTTTTGAAAGCTTAAACATGGAGCTTGAAGTTACTTTCAAATTGATTAAAGTCATACTTAACATACTCATTGATTATTCTAAATAAATTCATTGCTCATGTAAATAAATTCATTGCATCTTTTAATATACTCATGGCTTTTGGTAATCATCAAAATCAATAAGATTGGGGCAACAATTTCTCAACAATCTCCCCAACAATCTCCCCTTTTTGATGATGACAAAAACATTGAGTATATGCATGATTAATTAAAGAATTTATTTTATTTTCATAGTTAGGCTCCCCCTGAATGAGGTAGCTCCCCCTATGAAACTCAAATAAATATCCATTCATTCAATTTAAGCTTATACACATTTAATGTCAAAATTCAGCCTTTTCATCTAAATTGCTTTTTCATTCATTCACTGTATGTGTAATGTTTAATTATTACTTCCTTTTATCTCATTCATTATTTATTATATGCATATATAATAACATTCGTTTAATTTCTCCCATGCATATACAGTTATAAAACTCTCCCCCTTTTTTGTTATCAACAAAAAGGTAGAGAAGCATCAAACATAATCACATTCATGATTTAAGATATGTTTTAACAAGATCTGAGATTCATTGATAATAGGAGAAGTACATTCAAACTCAGATTACATTGACATTCAAAACTGACTTTTCATTACATCAATGTATCAAAATGTAAAACATAATATGAACTTCATTACATTGCAAAGACTAACATCTATTACATCAAAAATGTGTCCTTACAATCCTTGTTAAGTGATCTATAATATTCTTCATTCCGTCAGTTTGAATCTTAACATAATCCTTCAGTCTTTCATCTACAAAAGTACAAGCAGTTAAATTTTGTCTTGAAGTTCAGCATTGCACTTTGCATAGGTCTCACCATCTCCACAAATGTCTTTAAGTTCTTCAAAAATATTCTTTAGATCACCACTTAAAGACTCAGTAGAAGAGCTAAGAGTAGATTCAATCTTGGTGATCCGATCATCTAATGAATAAAGAGTTTCTTTAAGATTCATAAATTTGTTGTCAAACTCTGTCTTTAATTTATCCGCCTGATCATCAAGAAGACTCTTGAGCTGCATTAACTGAAGATCTGAAAAACCGACAGATGAAGAAGATGACTGATCAACCATCGGAGCAGGAGAAGGGCGGAACTGGAACAGAAGAGCTAGGAGGTACAGGAGATGAATGTCTAACTGACGGTCCAGGTGCCTCAACATCGCGGCTCTATCTTCCAACATACTTTTCCTTTCCCATCTGCCATCCTTCTTCACAAATCCCATTCTATGAATAGTGGCCAAACTATAGTAATCAGTGTGTCTTAAATTTCTCATTGGCTCACTATCGGAAATGATTATCCCTTGGCTTTGAAAGATCTTAGTTAATATCATGCCATAGGGTAGACTAGATTTCCTCTTGCTCCCACAGTCAGCAATGTACCATAATATCATGCTCGGAAGATTGATAGGTTTTCCAGTCACTATAGCATCCATTACAAAGATATCTCTCTCAGAAACATAATCAAATCTCCCAATCTTAGGGAATAGAATCCTACTACAAATGTTATGGAGAAGTCTTAATTCCAAGGATAGTTGATTTGCAAGACTTCTTCAAAACCAACAATTTCTTTATTTAGCAATCTTGATAGAGCTGGGCTCCTATCATCAGTGAAAAAGTGAAGTACCAGACACTGGAAGTTCCAACAATCTTGAGAGTAAATCCACTGTCACATTTATTCTATTTCCTCTAATGATGCTGACTAATCCATTGTCTCCTCTTGACAGATTTTTATAAAATTCTTTAACTAGGGCTGGGTAGGTTGGACAATCTAAGAACATATCTTCTCCCATCCCATTTCAATTAACTGCCTCCCCACAAGAAAACCTTCTGCCTCAAATAATTCAAAATCAACCTTTCTCCCGGTTGTAATCACTCTATCGGCTAGACGATCTACCTGAGATGTGGCCGTAGTGGAGAAGCACTCGGAGTTGAAGAGGATGAGGTGGAATCCATGCTCGGAGAGGGTTCGCGAGCGGGACGCCTCACAGTCTTCTTCACCGCCTTCTTCCTTTTCATCCCGGCCGCTCCAAGGCTAGAACCACGGGTTTTAGGAGCCATTTGATCTAGTGGAAAGGTTAATCAAGGATTTCTAAGGATTTGGTAGGTTAGGAAAAATTTTGGAGAGAGTATTTGAAAGATTTGAGAGATAGAATGACGAGGAGTCGACTCTGCCCTAGATAAATCGACCTGGGACCACTTCGAGTCGGCTCCCGCAAAGTGTGGGGTCGACTCCGGGTAGTCACAGAAATCTATCCCGAAGTGGAGTCGACTCGCACAGAGATGGGGTCGGCTCCAGAGTTTCAGCAGAAACATGGAGTCGACTCCGATACTGACCGAGTCGGCTCCGAGACCATTTCAGAGCAAAAACACAAAGTTTCAGAGAATCTGAAATGTGTCCGGATATTGATCATAAAAATTGATAAAAAATCATTGGATTTTAATAGATCAATTAGATATGAATTCTAGATAAGATTTCCTTAAAGATCAAAGATTTAGAAAGAGTTCTAGATAATTTTTCTTAGGGGTTTCAAATTCATTCTAATGGATCACAAATCCCTAACTCTCCTCTAAGATAACAGAATCTTTCTTCACTCAAGGGTTTTGTAAATATATCAGCTAATTGATCTTCAGTATTAACATAATCAAGACATATTTCTCCATTCGTTACATGTTCTCTAATAAAATGATATCTAATTTCTATGTGTTTTGTTCTAGAATGTTGAATTGGATTTTTTGTTAGATTAATTGCACTTGTGTTGTCACATTTTATAGGTGTTTTGTCAAGTGTGATACCATAGTCTTCAAGTTGTCGCTTAATCCATAGGATTTGAGCACAGCAACTTCCAGCTGCAACATATTCAGCTTCAGTAGTTGATAATGCAACTGAATTTTGCTTTTTGCTAAACCATGAGATTAAGTTACTTCCTAAGAATTGGCATGCACCACTTGTGCTTTTCCTATCTAACTTACATCCAGCATAATCAGAATCAGAATATGCAATTAAGTTCAATGTTGAGTCTCTAGAATACCATAAACCTACATTTTTTGTTCCATTTAAGTATCTTAGTATTCTTTTAACAGCAATTAAGTGAGATTCTTTAGGTTCTGATTGAAATCTAGCACATAGACAAACAGAGAACATTATATCAGGTCTACTTGCAGTTAAGTAGAGTAGGGATCCGATTATACCTCGATAATACTTTTGATCAACTTTCTTACCTTCCTCATCTTTGTCTAATTTGCATGAAGGACTCATTGGAGTTCCAAGGGGTTTCATTGAATCCATACCAAACTTTTTGAGTAGTTCCTTTGTGTACTTGGTTTGGTTGATGAAAATCCCTTCCTTTTCTTGTTTGATTTGGAGTCCAAGGAAGAAGTTGAGTTCTCCCATCATGCTCATTTCAAACTCACCCTGCATCAACTTAGCAAATTCTTGACATAGAAGATTGTTAGTAGCACCAAAAATAATATCATCAACATATATTTGAACTACTAATAAATCTTTACCTTTTCTTTTCAAAAATAATGTTTTATCTACATTTCCTCTTATAAAATCATTTTCAATTAAGAATTTACTTAATCTATCATACCATGCTCTAGGTGCTTGTTTCAAACCATATAATGCTTTGTGCAATTTAAAAACGTGATTTGAAAATTCATGATCTTCAAAACCTGGTGGTTGTTCTACATACACTTCTTCATTTATAAATCCATTTAAAAAGCACTTTTTACATCCATTTGAAATAAGTTAAAATTCATGTGACATGCAAATGCAAGTAATAGTCTAATGGCTTCTAATCTAGCTACTGGTGCAAAGGTTTCATCAAAATCAATACCTTCTTCTTGATTATATCCTTTTGCAACTAATCTAGCTTTGTTTCTAATTACTATGCCATTTTCATCTAGTTTATTTCTAAATACCCATTTTGATCCTATAACAGAATGATCTTTAGGTCTTTCTACTAATGTCCATACATTATTTCTAGTAAATTGATTTAATTCTTCTTGCATTGCTAACATCCAATTATTATCTTTTTCAGCTTCTTCAATAGTTTTAGGTTCAATTTGTGATACAAATGCAAGATGATTACTAATATTTCTCATAGATGATCTAGTTCTTATTCCTTGAGATGGATCACCTATAATCAATTCCTTAGGGTGACTATAAGCATATCTCCAATCTCTAGGAAGATCCATATCATTATGATTAGTGTTAGTATCATCATCCTTAGGTGAATCATTATCTTTAGCTTCTTGCTCATGATCTGAAGATACATCAATATTTAATTTTTCAAGATCTTTCTCAATTATGTTTGTATCTTCCTCATCATCAAACTTTTCGGAACGAGTTGCTAAAGATTCATCAAAAACTACATGAATGGATTCTTCAACAACTAAAGTTTTCTTGTTAAATACTCTATATGCTTTACTAGTTGTTGAATATCCTAAGAATATTCCTTCATCAGATTTAGCATCAAATTTGCCTAAATTATTTTTACCATTATTATGAACAAAACATTTACAACCAAATGCATGAAAATATCTAATATTAGGTTTTCTGTTTTGCCATAGTTCATAAGGTGTTTTCTTAAGTATTGGTCTTATTAGGGCTCTATTTAAAATGTAACATGCCGTGTTTATAGCTTCCGCCCAAAAATACTTTGGTAGGTTGCTTTCACATAGCATGGTACGGGCCATGTCTTCTAAAGTCCTATTTTTCCTTTCTACAACACCATTTTGTTGTGGGGTCCTAGGTGCAGAAAAATTATGATTAATACCATTTTCAGCACAAAAATTTTCAAATAGGTGATTTTCAAATTCAGTTCCATGATCACTTCTTAGAGACACTATGGTAGTGTTTTTCTCATTTGTGACTTTCTTAAAGAATTTCAGGAATATCGAGAAAGTCTCATCTTTGTGAGCTAAAAACAATACCCAAGTGTATCTAGAGTAATCATCTACAATCACAAGACCATATTTCTTTCCTCCTAGACTTGTGGTTCTAGTTGGTCCAAAAAGGTCCATGTGAAGTAGCTCTAATGGCCTAGAAGTTGAAACAACATTTTTAGATTTGAAAGAACTTCTTGTTTGTTTTCCAAATTGACATGCATCACATATTTTGTTGTTTTCAAAATCTATTTTAGGTAGCCCTTTAACTAAGTCCATTTTAATTAGTTTTGAAATTAGGTGTGTGCTTGCATGACCTAATCTACGATGCCATAACCATCCAATTTCATTCATATTAGCATTATCAGCAATTAAGCAATGATCACTCATAGATAATTTGTCTAGATCAACCAAGTAAACATTGCCATGTCTATAACCAGTAAATACAATGCTATTATCAATGGAATTAGATACTGTGCAGAAAGAAGTTTCAAATGATACTTTAAAATCTTTATCGCACAATTGGCTTATACTAATTAAGTTATGCTTCAAACCATCAACATAAAGTACATTATCTATAAAGTGGATGGAGTTATACGGATTTACCAAGGCCCATAATCTGACCTTTACCATTATCACCGAACGTAACAACTCCTCCTTTCTTTTCTTCAAGGGTGATGAATTCTTCTTTGTCACCCGTCATATGTCTTGAGCAGCCACTATCAAGATACCACTTTCTCTTTGATCTTTGGCCACAAGACATTCCTGCAATGAAATCAAACTTTATGTTTAGGTACCCAAGCTTTCTTGGGTCCTTCATGGTTAGTAGCAACAAATATTGTTCCTTTCGGAACCCATATTTTCTTCCCTTTAAAATTTAAATTCTTATTTGGTTTTTGTAAATTACATTCAAATGATTTATGCCCTTTTAAATTACATTTAAAACAAGTGATGTTACTTTGGCTAGCACGTACAAAAATATTTTTCAAAGATTTTTGTTTTCTTAATGTATTATATCCTAATCCAGCCTTATCAAAAACTGCTTTTTGACTATCTAAAATCATGTTTAGTTTAGTGAACTTAAGGTGAATTTATCAACAATATCTTTGTATTTTTTAACTTCTTTCTTTAGAGATTCATTTTCTACAATGTGCTGTTCATTTTCCAAAGATAGAGTTTGCATTTGCTTTTTCAAATCTTTTGTCAGATTTTCGTTTTCAGATTTTAGTTATTAATTTCATGAGTAAAATCATTCTTTTCTTTAAGAAATATTTCTTTTATCTTTTGAATCTTTAATTGCAAGCATCACTTCATTTTTCTCTTTAATTAAGTTTATGTTTTCAGTTTTTAGAGATTTATATTTCTTTTTCAAAATCTTAAAATCATCTACAAGTTCATTGAAGGCTTCAAATAATTCATCAAAGCAAAATCATCACAGGGTTTTCAGAACTTACCTCGTCGTCGTCGTTCGCCATAAAACAAATGTTGGCAACCTCTTTTTGTTCTTCTTCTTCGGAAGAAGATTCATCACTGTCGCTCCAAGTTGCAACATACGCTTTCTTCTTTTTCTTGAAAGTCTTTTTCAATTGCGGACATCATATCTATAATGCCCCGGTTTCTTACATTCATAACAGATCAAGGGGTCTTTCTCTTTGTCCTTGTCCTTATCTTTTTCCTTTTCTCCTTCCATCTTATTTCCAAATTTCTTTTGTGGAAGGGTTTCTTTCTCCTCATAAATTTCTTAAACTTTCTTGCTAGAAGAGCTGTGTCTTCATCATCATCCTCATCATCGCTGCTGCTATCTTCAACTTTTGCAGCCTTGAGGGCAATTGTCTTTTTCTTTTTGTTGTCCTCCTCCACATGTTGCTTCATTGTCAATTCATGGGTCATAAGGATCCAAGAAGCTCTTCCAAAGGTAGAGTGTTTAGGTCTTTGGCTTCTTGAATGGCTGTCATTTTGGCTTCCCATGATCTTGGTAATGACCTAAGAATTTTGCGAACAATTCAGCATTAGTATAGGTTTTTCCAAGACTCTTCAAACCATTAACAATATCAGTAAATCTAGTATACATGCATGTTATGGTTTCAGATTGTTCCATGCTAAACAATTCATATTTATGCACAAGTATATTAATCTTAGATTCTTTAACTTGGTTGGTTCCCTCATGGGTAACCTCTAATCTATCCCATATCTCTTTAGCGGAATTACAGGTAGAGATACGATTAAATTCATTAGCATCAAGAGAACAATATAAAACATTCATGGCTTTTGCATTAAGCTGAGCCATCTTCCTATCATTTTCATTCCAATCCCTTTCGGGCTTAGGAACTATAGAACCATCAACTAAGTGTGTGGGTGTACTAGGTCCATTAATTATGACACTCCATAATTCATAATCAGAAGCTTGAATGAATATCCTCATTCTTGCTTTCCAATATGAATAGTTGGAACCATTAAATAAGGGTGGTCTATTTGTAGAATGACCCTCAGCAAAACTTGAGCTGGCTTGTGTTGCCATTTGGATCTTTCGCTCTTGATCGTGTGATCAATCAAAAACAAATGAGCACAAGCTCTGATACCAATTGTTGGCCCAGATGGCAACCCAAGGGGGGGGGGGTGAATTGGGTTCTTTTAAAAATTAAGCCTTTTAAGTAATTTAAACTATTGATGAGAGGATGCAAACAATTAATTCAAGTTAAAGCACGATAGCAAGAGAGAGATAAATAAGCACGGCAAACACAAAAATTTTATAGTGGTTCGGTGTATCCAACACCTACGTCCACTCCCAAGCTCCACTTGGGTCCACACTATAATCTCCTCGATTACAGTCGAGTTGTTTTACAAGCTCACAACCCAAACTTGTTGTTTTCGGGATCACAACGAACCCAGCCGGTTTTACACGGGCTTACCAGCACAAAACCCAACACACAAGCTAACCTTAGCTTGTGACGAGGTACACTACCTCCACTAATTCAATCCTCTGATTGAATTAGTAAACCACAAGATAAAATGTAAGTTTAATACAAAACAGCTCCTTTAGAGCAGATATTTCAAAATAAAAGCAAGGTTTAGAAGAGCCTGTTTAGATTTGATTTGAGTGCAGGCTTTTCTTCTTCTTTCCTCAACTCCTTTGAAGTGTGGAATCGGGCCTCAGCTCAGATTCTTCACGGATTGAATGTTGGAGTTGATTTGAGCTTTTTCTTCCTTTCTTTGAATGTTGAAAATCTCTTGATTTGCTCTTGAATGGCTCTTGGATTTTCTTCTAGACTTCTCTTGGATTGATGAACTTGAGCACAGATGAAGTCTCCTTTGATTTCACTCCTTTTCTTTCACTCTATTTTTGAATCTCGGATTTTTCAAATGACGCTCTGTTTTTTCTCTTTTTCTGAAAGATTTTTCTTTTTCTCTCTTGATTTGTATCTCTCTCTTTGATTTGAAAAGCCTCTCTATTTATAGACTCTGCAAAAATATAGTCGTTAGAACAAAGAAATCTAGCCGTTATTGAAAAATCTTACCGTTGACGCTGAGTTGGCATTCAGAAAAATCACGCCCAGATTTGTTGGAGTCGACTCCAGCTTTAGGCGAGTCGGCTCGAAGACGCGATACCAAAAATAGAAATATTCAGAAAGTTAAAGGGTCGACTCAACGAAAATAAGGTGTCGACTCCTGACAGTCGGGGGTCGACTCATGAAAAGCAAGGGGTCGACTCGAGAAGTGCTCAGAAAAATAATTCTCTGGTGTCTGAGCGGAGTCGACTCACACAGTCATGGAGTCGGCTCGACAAAATCGGGGGTCGACTCGAGAAATCACAGGTCGACTCGAGACAAACAGACATCTCTGTATACTGAGTGGAGTCGACTCTGAAACTCTAGAGTCGGCTCCGGAACGTATCAAAAATCAGAGAATTTTCTGATTGACTTTGAAATTCGTTCCAGATTAATTTTAAATCAATTTTTGACTTGAATACAATAAAATTGTCATTAGAATCAATTCAAGAAATGTTCCAAAAACTCATTGATTGAGATATGAAGTATAAAAATTTCTTTTTGAAAGCTTAAACATGGAGCTTGAAGTTACTTTTAAATTGATTAAAGTCATACTTAACATACTCATTGATTATTCTAAATAAATTCATTGCTCATGTAAATAAATTCATTGCATCTTTTAATATACTCATGGCTTTTGGTAATCATCAAAATCAATAAGATTGGGGCAACAATTTCTCAACAATCTCCCCAACAGGCATCCAACCCGAGATATCAGAGAAATCAGAAAGGGTGGACGGGCTTTTGCTCCAAACCACCCAACCAAAGGGCCCTCCGACGAGTAGGAAGAAAGCTTGCGGACCCTGATACCGGGGCACTCCCCCAAATCTAGTGTGTACCGCTAGCCATTGCCCAAGTCAAAAGGCAATGTACTAGTGGATGATACACCATCACCCCCTCCTCACGTGGCAAAAGATTCCCTGGATGGACGAGCCCAGGAATCCGGACTAGGGGAGGAGGAGAAGTTCATGCAAGTCATGGGGAGCCCGCGTACACTTCCTACCCTACGTCCCCAAAGGTGGACTGCAAAGGTCACACAGGAAGCGTATATGGAGAGATCTCTGCGGACCTCCTGTGCACTCTCCATACGATCTCCGGAGCTCCTTTCTTGAGGGCAAGCCACCCCCCAGTGGCTCCTTCATCACCCCAGCTGTCCGAAGGACGATGACGACTTGCAGGAGGAAAGCTCGGTCCTCCCGCTCTAAGCCCTAGAGAGACAGGCATCATGTGTATCTTCACAATTTACAAAAAAGAAAACTTCGGGATGGCCCAACACAGCCCTCTTTCCCCTTTTTATAGGTAGAGGCAAACCGGGAACAGCTATCAGAATAGAAAGCCCTGAGATTCAAAACGCCAAACCCACGCCACCACGTGGCCTCCTGAAATGAAAACAGCACCCCCCAATGCACGCCAAGCGCATCGCCCGAGCCATGACGCATGCCAAAAGATTATCTATGATTCTGGATCACGAGCTTTAAATCCAGAAAACCGTCTGTCGATCTTGTAGATACTGGCGGATCTGGGGGATCGTCCCACGAAAATGACATCCTCCAATGGCAAATAAGCACTTACACCACACGCCAAAGCGACCCATGTTGGAAAAGATCGACACAACAAAGGTTCGTTGGAAAGTGCTGAGTGACCTTTTACTGGCTGCAGAGCCATACCACCTACTTCGGTGAAACAAAAATTGACCTGCCTTGGAAAAGACAAAGCACTGACAGGGGTAATAAATAGATGCAAAGGCCAAACCCTCTTTTTACCAAAAGAATAAAGGGGTGACAGCGAAGGTTCAACAAACCCCCTGCTCGGGGACAAACTCCCCTCTTTTCGTCGAAGGCACAATCCCAGTTTGGCTACTGATAAGGTGGATTACCTCAGCCCTAGCCGAGCTACTTCATTCTTCGGCCCTAGCCGAGCTACTTTGCCCCTCGGCCCTAGCCGACCTACTTCGTCCCTCGGCCCTAGCCGAGCTACTGCATCCCTCGGCCCTATCCGAGCAATTTCGTCCCTCGGCCCTAGCCGAGCTACTGCATCCCTCGGCCCTTTCCGAGCAATTTCGTCCCTCGGCCCTAGCCGAGCCACTTCATTCTTCAGCCCTGGC
Organism: Calamus simplicifolius; assembly: GCA_900491605.1. Lineage (NCBI taxonomy): Eukaryota > Viridiplantae > Streptophyta > Magnoliopsida > Arecales > Arecaceae > Calamus > Calamus simplicifolius. Next base: position 814,184 of record UESW01003885.1, on the reverse strand, counting down.
CGAACCACTGTGTCATTCGGCTTAAGCCGAATTGAATCGTCTCTCAACCCCCTTCTTTTAATACCAAGCTGTGTTATCGCTCGACTCTTTCGTCGGGGCTATCCCTATGCCTTGGCCTCGACCAAGATGTTCCTTCAAAATCGAGCTAGAAAATCAACCAAGCGGCGCTCGCAGTTGGGAAAAAAATTTAAGACAAGAAATCATCCAAGGAAGACAAAAAAATGAAAACAACTGACCCGTTTATTGATTTTCGGTCAAACTACAAAAGAAAAGGAACAGAAAATACAAATGGCCCCCCAAAGGGTCAAGACTTGGGATCAAACCCGACGTCTCCTGCAGCAGCATCGGCAGGAACGTCGCTTGGCCCCCCCTTTCCGATGGTGTCTCACCAAGATACCTCGGTAGCAGCATCGACGCCCAGAACAGCTTCAAGGTCAACATCAGAAATCTCTTCGTATTCGTCTTACTCGGCCCCCGGGGTGCGTGTCTCAAAATACTTGGCTTCCAAGCAGGACAAGTCCAGGTTGGGATAAGCTTGAGCAATCTTGGCCCGCGCCTGCTCCTCGCTGAACCAGAATGCATTGGCGCAGGCTGCCCAATGTTCCTCGGCAAATTTAGTAGATTTCTTGTACTCCTCCACCGCAGAAGAGGCCCGCACGTTCGCCTTGGCCAATTGCTTCTCCAATTCGGGGATCCTTTGGTGCCTCGAGGCTGCCTCCCTCCGAAGGTCGTCAACCGCTCCTGAAACTCCTGGCTCATCCTGTTCAACTGCAGACAAAAAGCCAAGTAAAGCGGAAGCCAAAAACCAAAATGGATAAAACAAATAGCGCCCTACCTGCTCATCCCGCCAGGCTAGTTCACCCTCCAGCACTTGGACCCTATTGAGAGCCCTAGACTTAGCCGATTGATTTTGGTAAAGGCTCTCTTTTAGTTCGTCCATCTGGGACTGGGTGTCTCCAATTTCTTGACGGGCGTAGTCGAGCTCGTCAGAAAGTCGGGCAGCTCGTTCGTCCGACCACTTTAGCTGATCCTTTGTGTCGGCAAGCTCTTTATTCAGGCGGGTAAGGTGGTCTTGCTGCCGCCGACACCTATGCTCTTCCTCCTCGAGCCTCTTGCTCCAGTTCCCTTATCTTTAGCATGGATGGCTTTCAACTGGTCCCACCTCTTATCAAAAAACTGATGCATGGAACTGACCTTGCTCTCGTGCTCCGCCTTGACCTGAGATAGCTCCAGACTGAGCTTCTTGGACTGCTCGCTGAGGCCTTGAAGCTCGTTGACCTGCGTTGCGAGTCGAGAGGCCCTTTCTCTCTCAACTGCATGAACCCTGCGAGCCTCCTCGAGCTCCTTTTGGAGGACCGCCAGGGCTCGAGAGAGTTTAGCTATAGAATCCACCCTCTCCTTGAGGTGATCAACCTCTTGGTGGGCCCGAGCCCAAGCTCCAACGACCAGATGCAAGCACCATTTTAGCGCCTCATGATCAAGGCATTCTGCAAAAAGAATGGCACCTATAAGGAACGCAGTCGAACTAACTGACTAAAAACCTACTTCGGTGCGATGACTTACCCGAGACGCATAATCCGTAGCAATCCTCATGAGAGCAAGATCGTCAATCTCGGGAAGAAGAAAAGCCTCATTCGGTGCTCCGGTGTATCTAAAGGCCATCTCGACAAGGTCCTCCGGATAACTCCCTCCTGTCGAGGAACTCTCTCCCCCTTGGAACGCGGACCGCATCAAAGCGGAGAACATGGCACTCACCTCCGAATCGCGTGAGTGGAAGTCTATGCTCAGGGAACCAACTTGGAAACCCGCGGCCCATGAGGCGCTCGGTTGGCCAGCCTCCTCCACCAGAGCCCTCATTTGAGAGGCCTCAGGCATTTCGACTCCGGCGAGGGGAGCCCCGGCCCGAACGTCCCCTTCGCTCGACGGCTCCCCTCCTTCTCCTTCTTCCTCCTTGTCTGCTTCTGCCTCTTCAAACATTCCCCTACCTCCAACAGACTCCTCCGGAACTTCGGCTTCCCCCGGGGCCTCCTGTACCTCGACGGAAGGCCCTTCGCCAGAAACCACCCCGTGAGATTCGATCGCTGGTTTGGTGGGTCCGGCCACCCCTTCGTCGCCCGCTGGCTCTCCCACCAGTAGCACAGGCCAAACCTCGCAGCTGTAACTACTTCTCCTGTCTCGATCGAAGTGGAGGCCGCTCCCACCTCCACCTGCAACCTCTCCGAGCCACCAACCCCCAATGAGGGAGACCGAGCTACCCCGACCGCGGGGGTCTCCAAGCGAACTAGCATCGTTCCCTCGCCATCGTCGAACAAAACGACAACGGGCGGGGAGAAAATTTCAGCAGCCTCCTCCGAAACCCCGACGGCATCCCGATCTTTGCCTCCTAACAGACCCTCCTCCGGTGCCGAAAGATCATGCACCGCCGAAACTTCGATACCTCCGACCCGCGGAAACGAAGAGCGCCAATCATCACCATCTCCCCTCATCCCCCTAGGGTGAGAGCCGAAAGGACGGGACCTCTTCTTGGCCCTATGCTTGCCGCTGGAGCCGGATCTCTTGCGTCGCTTGCCCAGCTCCTCCCTTATCTGATCTATGAACGCCGACCTTTCGGCTACAGAGGCGATAAGATTTGCCCATTAGTTTGCACAAAACCAAAGATGGGATCACAGTAAGCTATTGACTACGAAGTGATACTCACCGCGAGGATCTACAGGACTCAATCCGGCCGCGAAGAGAGTATCTTCCGATAGAAGGGCACTGGCCGGAAGCGCTTGACTACTGCGTAACATGATCAGATCCCTTTTCTCCTGCTCGGTTAACTCCGGATGTGCTTCTGGATCCTTTATGTATTGTCCCCACACCCGAGAGAAATCCGAGCCAATATTCCCCTCGACTATGAAGAATCGCGATGTCCATTCCTTTATCGACGATGGGTTATCCGAAATCATCTTAAAGGACCTCCGGGGACCGATGTAAGGCCACTCTGAGGCCCTCCCAGAGATTAGGTTGTAGCACACCCTGAACATCGGAAGGGTTGCGGTCACCCCAACACGGCTGCACAACGAGATGAATCCGATGAGGTTGCGCCAGTTGTTGGGAGCCACCATGGTGAAGCATATATTGTAGAACTTCATCACCTCCCGCACCAGTAGATGAAGAGGAAACCTGAGACCTGCCCTTAAACTTTCCTCGTAGCAGAACGCTCCGTCTCCCAATCCGGATGTTACCCTGTCCTCAGCCGTTGGAAGCAATAAGGTAACATCCTAGGGGATCTTGTACAGGCGGCGTATCCGTTCCAGATCCGCCAAGGTCACCTCCGAAGCCTGATCACTCGGACTCACCATGTCTTCAATCGCAAGAGACGCTGAGCAAGATCGCTATGAAAACGGAAAGACAAAGTTCTCTAAGGGAAAGCGAAAGAGCGCTACAAATAGGGATGGCGCCGCCACGACTCCGTTTTTCCTAAGGGAAACCGTCTCAGGGTGAAGATGAGGTGTCTCAACCAAGACATCCGGAACCACCACTATGGGCACCGTGAAAATTGAGATCTCCTACGTGGTGCTTCCCCAGCTGTTGCCTTCGCTCCTAAGGAACGATGGATCCACCTCGAAAAGGCAAGACGGCCATGCAGCATTAATTAGGGCATCATTGCATTGGCTGTCAAATACATGTCCCCCCGTTTGGATTGTGCCACCTAAGTCTATACTCCCTACGCCCGAACCTACGCTTCGAACTAGGGAGTGGGGGGCATGTGTTGAGGGATAAAATTGCCATTGCATTGATAACCGTGCGAAGGGACTAAGATCAGCCCCATCCCTCTGCCCGCTACATTACGCCCATGAAGAACGGGCTAACTAATATGGTCCAACGAGTCGAGCTACCCATAGCTCGGTTTTTCCGAGCAACCCATAGCTCGGTTTCCTCGAGCAACCCATAGCTTGGTTTTCCCGAGCGAGCCATTCATAGCTCAGCTTCCCCGGGCAACCCTTAGCTCGGCTTCCCCGAGCCATTCATAGCTCGGTTCCCCCGAGCTACCCGTAGCTCAGTTCTTCCGAGCCATTCAAAGCTCGGTTTTCCCGAGCAACCCATAGCTCGATTTTCTCGAGCAACCCATAGCTTGGCTTCCCCGAGCAACTAATAGCTCGGTTTTCCCGAGCAACCCTTAGCTCGGCTTTCCCGAGCCATTCATAGCTCGGTTCCCCCCGAGCAAACCATAGCTCGGCTTCCCCGAGCAACCCATAGTTCGGCTTTCCCGAGCAACCCATAGCTCGGTTCTCCCGAGCAACCCCCGAGCAATCCATGGCTCGACATACACCTGCGTGGAACCCGACGCGGGAGAGCCCAGGCCTAGCGTAACAAAATCTCAAACAAAGAATCATATTGAGGAGTGGTCTAGGATCCATAATAACGGCCTAGGGCCTATGCACTCATCAGATCTCAGGCCTTCAGAGAGCTCTCCCAGCCGTCGATCCTTCAACGAATAAGATACGGATCCCACCGGCCTTACAATAGCTTGATTCGAATCATCTCCGTATCCCAACAACCTTCGAACCTTCCAGAAGGCGCTCAAGATTCAGGTGATTGCCTATAAATATGACACTCCCAGATTCTCTCAGGTATGCGCATAAGCCCCCGTACATAGCTCCTGGTTTACTCTTACTCTCACTCTCACACTCTCTCTCTTTTACTGCTCATCCTCCTCCTTCTTCACCGTCGGCGCTCCCCACGAGCTCCCCGATTGGCCACCCCTGGAGGGACTCCCCAGAGAGATCCTTCTCCTCATTTCTGTTGACCGTCGATCCCCACTGACTTGAGCGTCGGAGGGTCTTCCGCGGAGGGCCACCCCCAACGCCTCTCGCGTGAGGACTTCTGTGCATGTCCACCCAGGAGGAAGCCCGATCAGAAGACCGACTGCACTCGAGTCGGAGGACGGATCCCAGCGGTAACAGATTGGCGCTAGAGGAAGGGCATCAAGTACCATTAAAACTTGAAGAAAGGAGACAAGGATGTTGATCCGAAAGAGAACCCCTTCAATGGCTAATCGGAGAAGAGAAACTTCTGAAGCCCAGGACCAGGTCGCCTCTTAATTCTTATATATCATTCACTAGCGCGGTCCATTGTCACGCCCTCATGTTGGTGATTGAAGCTGGGTATGCTCGTCAGTGCCAAACACCATAATCAAACCGGCTTTGCACAGGGAGGGCTGAGGAAATCCATTCGATCAGAAAACCCAATCTATATGGCTTGTTTGAATCCAAGCAGTGAGAATTACCCTGATTGATAATAATAAATAAATCCATGGGAAAAACATGGGGGAATTTTGGGTCTGGAAGATTGGTCAGCGGCATGTGCAAACTTTCAAATGAACCCTTTTAATTTCCATGTTCAGGCCAAATATTAAACTTTCCACAAATTATCTCTGTTAAGCTCACCTTAAGATAATGACAAAAGCATATACAACATATAAGAAAAATATTATCATTGCTACTTATAGTTTGCTAGCTTAGAAAGATATCTCAAGATGTCTCAAAAAGAGGATAGTGAAAAGATAAAGATATTGAAAGTGAATTGTTATTGAATTCATTAACCTACTCTTCTAGCATACCCTTTAATCAAATTATAGATATTTGTCAAAGTCATTCTTTCATGGACCCATTTGAGAGCTTAATGATACTCCTACTTGGCTTTAAAATTTAATATCTCCATCCAATCAAAAGTCTTTATTTTAATAAGCATAATCTTCCTATGTTTAATCAAGTCCTCTATTAAAGAAATCACAATCATCCAAGGTTCCTTATAAAATATCTATCATGCCTCAACCCATCACCAAGCCAGCCATGTGACACAGCCACATAATCCACAAACACTACAAATTATGCATGGCCTTTCAAAACAAAGCTTTTCATTATTATTTTTTTCTAAAAATACGAGGCTTAGAAATATTTGATATTCGATATAAAATTAACTACCACTCTTGCTAGAAGTCCAAAGACTGCATCCTAAAGCTAAGCGTCCTATGGCTCTGAAAAAATATAATAATAATGGTGTGAGCTAACAGCTCAGTAAGAAATCTCCTTCTATACAAACCAACATGAATAATAATATATAAGTAATTATAAATCACTAAAAAGTAGATCTAGTAAAACAATTATAATATCAATAATCTCAATGTCAACATATGATATTTTAAAAATATGGTGCAGAGATCCACTCAATGCAGCATGGCAATGATATTCATATTTTAGTATATAAATTGTGATCATATAATCAAGATAACAATGCCTTATATGAAAATTTCATAACTCCTAATAGTAATTCTGCATATATTAATTTTTGCTAATATAGAATAATGACATTACTCCATAATTTCATAACATGGATGATAATACCACTCCACAATAAGTTTAGGTGCATAATTTATCTATATGCCACATTTCACATCCTTAACTCATAGTAATTCAATTTTATTATTATTATTAGCTGCATGATCCAACATCTCGGCATTTGGACTAATCACAGGCACATTTTTGTCAATAGTCGACTATACAAGTGTCATATTATCTCTGGCAATTTAATTAGTGCCACAATATGCAATATTCTTACTATAATATGCAAAACATCACAAGGCCATAATCTTATCATAACAGTGCATCACTATGCAACACTCTCACCATAGTACGCAAGGCATCACTAGGCCATACTCTCACCATAATAAGCAGTCTTGTCATTAAGTAACACTTTGGCTAGGCGTCAGTAGGCTATACTTTCATCATAATGCATAATGCATCATTAGGCAACACCATAATCATGTACACAATGCCTCATTAGGCAACACTCTTGCTATGGTACATAAGGCATCACGAGGCTATACTCTCGCAGAGTATGTAAGGCATCATTTGGCAATACTCTCGCTATAGTACACAATGCGTCGTTAGTTGATACCCTTACATGACAAGTCTAGAAGCACTAAACTCATTTTAATGACTTAATAAAACTTAAATCAACAATGCCAGCTTAAACAACAGGAATACGCTCTCATATATATATATATATATATATATATATATATATATACACACACACACACACATCCAAATTGATTCTCAATTAATAAAACCTGATGATTACCTCACTTACAATTTCTTAAACAAATAGATCTTATTTTTTAATTTTTTAATTTTAAAATTAGATTTTCATCCTTGATATGTTAGTCTTAATTTTTATGCAACTTATTAATTTAATTAAAAGGAGGTTAGACCCTTACCTTTATTAAGCAGCTAGGGAAAGAGGCTTAGGTTAGACCTCTCAAGACCTAGTAGATCAAAATATATTACTAAAAAAAATAAAATTTATATGCTAAATAGAGGATAGAGTGAGAAAATGGGAAGTGATTGGAGAGAGAAAATTTTAGAGGATTAAAGAAAAGAAATACAAGAGGGTTAGAAAGAGAAATACGAGAGGGTTAAAGAAAGAAAATGAAGAAAAATAAAATAACATAATGACATAAAAAATAAGGAGGGATTTTTTTCTTTCCTTTATTTACCTTTTTTTCCTTTTGTTTTTGTTTTTTCTCTTTTTGCGGTGGGGCATGCGAAATAGGGAGAACCCTAAGCATTGTTTTTGTCCAATCCAAGAGAGAGGGGACAAAGAGATGGGGAGAGAGGAGTGACGAAAAGCAAGGGAGGGAAAGGGAGAGAGAGGGAAGGAGCGGCGATGAAGATTGGGCAGCGATGATCATGGCCTAAGGTAGAGGCTAGAGTTTCTCTCGTTTGACCACAAAGAGAGAGAGAGAGAGAGAGAGAGAGAGAGAGAGAGAGGGGCAACAAGGAGTCAGAGGGAAGGGGGAGATTTGGTTGGGAGGGTGGAAGGGGGGAAGGTGGAGTCACAATCCGGCCGTCAAAAGGGTTTTGGCACGAGCAGGAGCGGTATCATACCACCCCTGCTCCCCAGATCTAATCGAGAGAGAGAGAGTGAGAGTAGCAAGAGGAAGAGAGAGAAAAAGAGAGGGAGAGACGAAAGGAGAGAGAGCGAGCTAGAAGGGGGACTGGCTATCCCAAGTGTAGGCAAAGGTGGTCCATGCCTCTCTTGCTCGTAGATCCATTCATAAGAGAGAGAAAAGGAGAGGGAAAAGAGAGAGAGAGAGAGCAGTGCTAGGGCTCATTGAAGAGAGAGGCGGAGTAAGAATTAGAAGAGGAGAAGGTGCACGCCCTTCTGTAAAAGTTATACGTCCTTTAAACTACTGCTAGTATAAAGGAGAAGGGGAGGGGTTTGAAGTGCTAGCAGACCGGAGAAGCCAATCCTCATATTCGCTAATCCTAATATTCTTCCTTTCTTAGAAAAAGAAAAAAAAATCATCCTTAGAATTTATGAACTACATAAGCACAATCATTCTTTCACCCAAACTCTTAAGCTAAAAGTTTCATTTACAATCATTACATAAATTAATTTATGTTCCTCTTTTAGAAATCAACCAACTTTTACAATTGAGATTATCTTTGGCAACAAAAAGATCTACTCCTCTTAAAACAACACTCTTATCTGGTCTTTTTTTATTCCCTAGCTGCTTGCCCAAATCATTTACAATTCATAAAATAAAAAATCTCATTCTATAGTATAAGTTTCAATTTATACTTGATCCTTTATTATAATTATTTCTTAATATTCTAGAATTCAAACTTTAAAATTTTAACTTCTAATTAAATCTAAAATCCTTCTTAACTCCACCATGTTGTTGCTACACCACTTTGATTAATCTTATTAACACCAATACTTTTAAAAAAAAACTATTTATCATATTTAGAACACCACAAACTTTCTCTTCTTATAACTTTTAATCATCTTGTTGCAAATTTATATCCTCCTCTATTTCTCAATTTGATTCCAATTAATAGATCAATTAATGCATCATATCCCTCTCAGCAATCATGATAATTTATTTAACACTGCTAATAGCCTTATTATTAAATCATAATTTTCTTCTAGTCCTTAGTATAACCAAGAGTAATCTTTCAAAACTTAAAAGAGTTGCTGAACAAAACATACAAAACTATGGACATCATAAAATTGCATTCTTTAATAACATAACTTTATTTATGCTAACAATATATTCAACCATAAAAATCTAAAATTCTAATTATATGAATTTTTTACATTCACCTACCAATAAACTTTAAATAATTTTGCTCATTGTTCTTGCTAGCAAGTATGTTAGGATAGGATACTTTACTCACATAGATCGGTTAGAATGACATACAATAATGATCTCGAATTTAAATGATAACTCTTCAAAATACTAAAATTTCAAATATCAAAGAATTACATATTGATCATATAGACACCCATATGGATCACATAAACATCAACATAAAAGCATTTTTTTTTTGTTATTGATCTCTATCACAATAATAGTCATCCAACAGCCCATCACTAAGGCAGTGTTTGATTTGGGGGATAAGGAAGGATATCCCCTGGATATCCCTCCTTATCCCCAAATGCTATAGCTAGAGGGGATAGGTCTGAAAAAGTTTAACCAGAGGGGATAACCCATGTTTAAACATGGGTTATCCCCTAAACTTATTCCCTAGGAAACTCAGGAACAACTAAAGTTATCGCTTGATGGCAGACTTGTAATTTTAAAAAGGTGCTTATTCCCTCAGCTATCCCCTGGATAAATGCTATCCTATACATTTATTCAGGGATAGCTTTTGAGGTATCAAACACTATCTAAGGGTCAAACTTGGATGGATGGGTATGAATCCACACACTTCCACTGCACTACTTAATCAAATTCACTCAATATTATAACTAACTTCATAGTTCTCTATTTATATTTTAAATATCCTAGTTGATATTTAGTCTACCCACTTACAGCCACTTAAGCAGTAAATCCCATAGCTTTCCAAATCTAAACTTTGATACCATTCTGTCACGTCCGAAACCCATCTCCCAGGTTGGCTACATGATACAATCATATAACCCTAGAAATTATTCAAAGCCTTCCAAAATAAAATATCGCATTATTTTTTAAAAATATAAGATTTAGATATAGTTGGTATCAGATACAAAATTAAGTATCATTCTCACCAAAAATCCAAGACTGAATTCTAAAGCTAAATATCCTATGACCCTGAAAAAATTGCAATAGTAATGATATAAGCTAATAGCTCACTAAGAAATTTTCTTCCATGCACACTAACAAGAATGGTATCAAAGTTTAGATTTGGAAAGCCCGGGGATCTTCCTCCTTTTGGAAGGAGGTTTGCAGATATGGTCAGTTTATCCAGGATAACATCTCATGGAGTATCGGAGATGGTGATTCGATTGATGTTATTAAGGATACTTGGATTTCTGAGCTCCCTCTATCGTGATGGCCCTCTTTTATTAATATGGAAGCCCCTCCCAGTTTAAGGGTTAAGGATTTGATTTCCTTAGATCATTCCTCATGGGATATTACGGTGGTGTCCTGGTTATTTGGGGCGGAGTTGGCTCGGCGGATTCTCTCGTTGCCTATTATGCCTGGTCGCTCTATTGATTCTAGAATATGGCAGAGATCTTGCCTCTCTAAGGCCCCCTCCAGGGATCTTATGAAGGTGTTCAGACCACTGTCCCAGTGGTCGAAGGATGCTGCGTGGATCTGAAAGCTTCCCATCATTCCCAGGGTTCAGCTATTTATTTGGAAGTTTCTATGGGACTGCCTTCCAACCTATGTCTTTCTATCTCGGAGGGGTCTCTCCATTCAGCCGATTTGTCCCCTTTGTAGGCAGGAGGAGGACACTTCTGACCACGCTATCTTTCTATGTCCCAGAGCAAGTCGGATATAATATTTGATGGGTTATTCTAGCAGACTGGATGGTATGGACTCCCCGCGCTCCTCTTTCTTCCATGATATCCAGAGGGGCTCTCAGCATAAGCAAGGTCTCTGGGCTGCAACGGCTTATCACATTTGATTGTCGAGGAACCAGATCATCTTCTCGATCGACACTACTTCTCCTCATATGACTGTGAGAAAGATTAGAGCGCTGATGGTGAACTTAGCCTGCGTCAGTCATGCTGTTGGTTCTGACTCTTCTGGCCACTGGGGTTCCCTTGCTGCTTTGGCAGCGAACCGGCATACGGTTTTCTTTTCTTGGGAGCCCCCCTCCAGGGGTTGTCAAAGTCAACTTCGATGGGAGTGTCCATGGCAGAGCTGCTGGTTCTGGTTTCATCATTCGGGGGCCGTCAGGAGATTTGGTGGAGGTGGGAGGTTTTGCTACTCTAGACTCCTCTGTCCCACTGGCTGAGCTCTATGCAGCTTGGACGGGTATTTCTTATGCTGTTTGGATTCTCCATACTCATAGGATCATGATTGAGGGGGATTCTATGATGGTTATCTCGTGGCTGCAGAAGGAGGCTTGTTTTGATAATTCCTCTAATCCGATCCTTAGGGATATCTGGTATATCCTGCAGGAGATTGGCACTGTCCAGATCCATCATATTTACCGTGAAGCCAATGCGGCGGCGACTGGGTGGTTGCTTTTGTGGCCCAGCATGCCGGATCATAGGTTTGGAAGCCGGGTGATTCATGTCCTCTTCTTTTACAGTAGATTTTGTATTCAGATATTTCTGGGCTGATTCATACTAGACTTGTGTGATCGTCCGTTTGTACCAAAAAAAAAAGAATAATATATATGTAATTATAAAAGTACTAAAAAGTAGATCCAGTAAGGTAGTTCCAATATCAATAATTTCAATGATAGCATATGCTATTTTAAAAATCAGGTGTAGAGATCCAATTAATATAGCATGACAATGATATTCATGTTTGATGATGCAACTTGTGATCATATAATCAAGATAACAATGTCATATTTGCAAACTTCATAGCTCCGAATAGTAATCAATCTCCCTCTCCCCTCGGACTCCTCTCACCCAACCGCAAGCAAGAGAGAGAGAGAGCGCGCGGCAACAAAGAGAGAAGTCGGAGGGGAGAGGGAGATTGAGGGGGGAGTCACGATGGTGGTCGGTCGTGAAGCAGGGGCTGTCTCGTGGCTTCCCTGCTCCACGGATCTAGCTGAGGGAGAGAGAGGGAGCAGGGAGAGGAAGAGAGAGGGAAAGGGAGAAAGAAAGGAAAGGAGAGAGAGAGAGAGAGCGAGCTGGAAGGGGGAGTGGCCGTCCTAGGTGCGGGTAGGGGCGGCGACCGCCCTGCTCGCAGATCCATCCGCGAGAGAAAGATAGGGGGAAGGGGCAGGGGAGGAGGCTGCCACGCCCTCCTCCGGAGCCGTACATCCTCCCACCTACTGCTGGGAAGGGGGGAGGGGTTTGATGTGCACAGCAGACCGGAGAAGCCGGTGTTCACAATATCGATGCACTGCGACAAGTGCTTTAATGCACCCCACATTCCAATACGCAGGCTCAAAATTGAAGCAGTTGGCCTAACCGCGCTCGATCATTGCCAGCTCAAAACCTCTAACCTACCGAAATGCTAAAACCATCTCCCTTGCCAACCTCGCACTCATCGATACGATGTTACCTCCCTCTCTTGCTAACGATTTATGGATTCCAATAACTTCTCACCAGAGTCGCCAACTCAAATCACTCCAAAACTACAAAAGACTACAATCCAATCTTCTTTGAAAGAACGTAGTTTATAAGAAAGAGAGATGCACTATGGTTGCCATTTCTAAAGTTCTTGAGATGGAAGCCCAAGGTAACGATCCATGCGCCTCTTCTTCTTCTCCTCCAATGGTCAATGAAAAGACCGTCACCTCAAACTTCTCTTGTGGAGACGACTGCAAAAAATCAATGGTGGAAGAGAGACTGGAGAGTTTGGTTAATTTCTCAGTTTTAGAAGCTAACAATGCCGGTATTGTTGGAAAAAGTTAAAAAAAAATGCCCGCTCACCAAACGTTGTGCGTTGGAGGCCAATGTTCATCAATGTCCAGAAACAGCTCAAACAATTTATTTTGTAAGCCGTTTATGAAGTTATTTGGGGCTAACACCTTTAAAGCTATCATGGGCCAAGCCATTTGAAGCTTTTATGGGCTAAGCTATAAATAAGCTCAAGATTCATATTCAATCAAAATATTCTTTTCTTTTATTATATTATTTTTGTTGTTATTTCTTAGGAATTGAAAGGTTTTATTGGGTTGCACCTCCACGCGATCGTGCTCGTGGCAGAAGGATTGGATCGAGCTGGATCATCATACCTTAGGGACATATCGCCAACAATCTGCACGAAGGGATAATAAACTAATCCCTTTTTTATATTTGTTTATATTTTGTATTTAAATTTCTAAATTAATTCTCTAGCAATTTCTATGAGGGATATTTTGCAAATATCAATATTATTTTCCAACAGCTAAAGATCAGTTTTATCTCTTTCTAGAAATTGTTAGTTTTTTTTCATTATATATCATAACCCTATTTTAAGTAGATTTTCTTAAAAAATAATTAGTAATTCATGTTCATTATCTTGTATTTAAATCTTTTAAAGATGTTCAATTTCTTTATAGAGAAGCATTTGAAACTAAATGGTTCAGTTAATTCTATTTCTCAAATGGCTTAGGTTATTTCGATACGGCATGATAGCTATCATTTGAATTGATGAGAAGTATTTCTTTCCACAATGCTCTTATCGAAGTTGAATTTTGCTAAAAGCTATTTAAATTTTATATAACCAAATTTTAAGTTATTTTGCCGAGAGGCTAATGATACAACTTCATTTATATCAACAACATGGTAGAATTTAGCTTTCTTAATTACCCATAGGAAGTAAGAAAGGAATATAATTTGTTAGTTACATCATTAAGTTAATGAGTCTATTTAAGTATAATAAGTCCATAGGTAGTTATTATATGTTATTGATTTATGTCATTGCATGTTTACATTGGTAAGATATGACATTAAGTTATATACCTCAAATTCAATTACATGAACATGATTTTATTTTTATTTTTGTGCAGCCATTTTGCCTGTTAATATTTCTAATATGAAATGTGATGTTCTCGATTTAAGTGGTGACAATTTTAAAGTATGGAAGAAAGAATTCTTCTTCAATTAGGGTGCATGGACATTAACTATGCTATCAGAAAGGGTGAACCATATTCGGTTACATTTACTAGCACTCTGGCTGAGATTTCTATGTATGAACGATAGAAGTGATCTAATCGCCTCAGTATGATGTTCATACATACTAAGATTTTTGCTAGTATACGTGGTTCAATTTCTGAGTGCAAAAATATCAAGGAACTTCTGAAGGCATAATTTGAGTCTTCAGATAAGGCACTGGCTAGCACCCTAATGGCAAAGTTGTCATCAATGAAGCTTACTACTGTTGGAGGTGTGCGTGAGCACATCATGAAGATGAGGGACATTGTGGCTCAATTAAAATCCCTATAGGTTGAGATATCAGAATCTTTCTTAGTGCACTTTATTTTGAATTCATTCCCACAATAGTATAGTTCCTTCAAAATATCTTACAATACACATAAGGATAAATGGTCAATTAATGAACTTCTGACCATGTGTGTTCAAGAGGAAGGGAGGCTGATTCTGGAAATAGAAGAAAGTGCACATTTAGCTACTCAGAGAAAGACTAAAGCTTCTAAAGCCAAACACAAAGAAAAGGATAAAGTACCCATCCATATAGAAGACAAGAAGAAATCCAAGTGCTTCTTTTATGAGAAGAAAGGGCAGATAAAGAAGGATTGCCTTAAATTCAAGGCTTGGCTTGACAAGAAAGGTACTCCAACCTTATTTGTATGTTATGAATCCAATATAGTTATTTGTCATAACACATGGTGGATTTATTTTGGTTATATAATCCATATTTCAAATACCTTGTAGGATTTTTTAAATCAAAGGAAACCATTGGGAAGTGAACAAAGCATCTATTCAGAAAATAAGATGGGTTCACATGTGGAAGCGATTGGGATGTGCATACTCGTTTTAGATTCTAATTTTATTTTAGATTTGGAAAAAAAAATTTATATTCCAAGTTTCTTTAGAAATTTAATTTCAGTGTCAGGACTTATACTCTCAGGATATTCTTTTAATTTTAATAAAAGCTCTATTGATTTATTTTATAAATCTAAGCTTATTGGGAATGGTACATTGTCTGACAATCTTTTTTAAATTAATTTAAAAAATAATACCTCTTATAATGTGATGCATGCCCAAACTGATATCAAAAGATTTGTTATGAATGAGAATTTTCTATTTTATGGCATCGAAGATTAGATCACATCTCCATAGAGAGAATTAAAAAATTAGTAAAAGATGGTGTACTAAAAAAAACTCTTGATTTTACTAATTTTGGTACTTGTGTGGACTGTATAAAGGGAAAGCAAACCAACAAGTCTAAGAAAGATGCAAAGAGGAGTTCAGAAATATTGAAGATCATACATACAGATATTTGTAGTCCAGATATGGACTCATATGGTCAGAGATACTTCATCTCATTTATTGATGACTATTCACGATATATGTATCTCTACTTGCTTCATAATAAGAATGAAGCATTAGATTCCTTTAAGGTGTTCAAGGTAGAAGTAGAGAAACAATGCAGCAAGTAAATTAAGCTCGTAAGGTCAGATAGAGGTGGAGAATATTATGATAGATATACTGAGGATGGACAAGCACCTGGTCCGTTTGCACGATTTCTTGAAGAAAATAGAATTGTTGTATAATACACCATGGCGAGGTCTCCAGACCAAAATGGCGCAGCTGAAAGAAGAAATCGAACATTATTGGACATGGTGAGGAGCATGATTGGTAGCTCCAAGCTACCTAAATCCTTGTGAACTAAAGCTCTTAAAACTGCCGCGTATATATTAAACCGAGTTCCAACTAAGGCTATTTCCAAAATGCCATTTGAGTTATTTAAAGGTTGGAAATCAGGTTTGTAACATATACATGTTTGGAGATGCCCATCTGAAGTAAGAGTTTATAATCCACAAGAAAGGAAACTAGACCCAAGGACTATTAGTAGATATTTTATTGGATATACTGAGAAGTCCAAGGGTTATAAATTTTATTGTCCATCTCACAGCACTAGAATTGTGGAATCAAGAAATGCAAATTTTTTTGAGAATGACTTGATTAGTGGGAGTGATCAATCTCAGTATTTGGCTTCTTCTGAGAAAGAACATTCAGATATTCCAACTTTCACTTCAAGTGAGAGATTGGTTGTCATTCATAGCACCCCTCAAGCTCAAATAAGTACTAGACAATCAGTCATTGAGATTCCATAAGCTGCTGAAGATAATCTAAAAGATCCAGTTGTTCAACAATAATCAGTTGTGCAAGATACTCCTCAGGAGATTATTGACACAACATTAAGAAGATAAACTTGAATAAAGAAATCAGTAATTCCTAGTGATTCTATTGTGTATCTACAGGAATCTGACTATAACATTGGAGCCAAAAATGATCCTGAAACGTTTTCACAAGCCATGAGTTCTAAGAAATCAAACTTATAGTACAATGTCATAAAAGACAAGATGAAATTTATGGAATCTAATCGAGTTTGGGATCTTGTTGAGCTGCCTGATGGTGCAAAAGCCATTGAATATAAATGGATCTTTAAAACAAAGAAAGACTCACAAAGCAACATTGAGATATATAAAGTAAGACTCGTTGTCAAAGGGTTTACTTAGAGGGAAGGAATCGACTACACGAAGACATTTTCTTCTATATCTAAGAAAGATTTTCTTCGAATAATTATGGCATTGGTAGCTCATTTTGATTTTGAGTTACATCTAATCGATGTGAAGATTGTATTCCTTAATGAAGATCTAGAGGACGAGGTTTATATGAAACAGCCTGAAGGATTTTCCTCTAGTGGTGTGAGAATTTGGTTTGCAAGCTTAAGAAATTTATATATGAATTGAAACAAGCCTCACGGCAGTGGTATTTAAAATTTTATGATGTGATCTCTTCCTTTGGTTTTGAAGAGAACAACATCATGGATCAATGTATATGTTGGGAATTGTATCCTAAAGACAATCATTTGATGATTGTGCTGATGTAAATTGTATATAAATTGATATATTAATAAAAGTTATTTGGCAGTTTATTCATTACAAGAACATCTTCTTAAAACTCCTAATAGTAATGAAGCCCTCAGGATCTTCCTTCACGATAAAGGAGGATTTATCTTTGAAGGTCCTTAAAAGAGTTCACGACCAAATGATATACTATGACAGGGCCATAGTACTATCAATTATAGGACGTTGTATATCATATTTGTTGGTTGTCCTCTTAACCAAGGAGTGTAAAGACACTGGTATGACATACAGGTGAAAGTGTAGGAGTACATTTTACCGAACGTGACTCATTTCCGGATACTCTACTGTCAAGAGTTAATCCGAGAAGATATATGTATAAGTATCCTTCAGACCTGAAGATCACAACTAGTGGCTTACAAGAAATTCATTGTACTTAGGTGCCGGACCACCTAGATTTCTAATCCAGCTACGAAAGGTTACTAGGTGCAGTCAAGTACTTGTGGTAGTTAGTTGTGGATCAAGATGGAATTTGACCTATCCCGTTAAAAGGAGAAATGCTTATGTTTCAATTTAGCAAGACCTTGGCTGTTGGCCCAGATGGCAACCCAAGAGGGGAGGGGGGTGAATTGGGTTCTTTAAAAAATTAGCCTTTTTAAAATAGTTTGCTTGAGATTAATGAAGGCAAATGCGAGGTAACTATAAAATGCAGTGAATAAGATAGAGATAGAGAAAGAGACAATAGAACACGGCAAACACAAAAGATTTTATAGTGGTTCGGTGTATCCAACACCTACGTCCACTCCCAAGATTCACTTGGGTCCACACTATAATCACCCTAGATTACAGCCGAGTTGTTTTACAAGCTCACAACTCAAACTTGTTGTTTTCCCGGGATCACAACGAACCCAGCTGGTTTTCAAGGGCTCACCAGCACAAAAACCCTAACCCAAGCTTAACCAAGCTTGAACCGAGGTAAAACTACCTCCTCTAGTTCAATCCCCCAGATTGAACTAGGCACAACAAAAATAAGTATTGTTTTTGAAATACAAAGCTCCTCAATGAGCAAATATACAAATTAAGAATGCAAGGTTTAGAAAAGCCTGATTTGTAGATAGGTTGGCTTTTGAGCTTTTCTTCTTTTCTTCTTTTCTTCTTCTCCTTGCTGGATTGAATCAAGCCTCAGCTCCGATTCTTCACAGTTGAAGCAGTTGGAGAAGAGTTGAAAAGCAAGAAATGAATCTCCTTTCTCCAAGTTGGGAAATCTGCCAAGACTTTGATTTGAACGCTTTGGATTCCTCTTGAGCTTTTTGGAGTGGAGTGGATTTGAGCTAGAAGGTTTTCTTTCAAGATTCAAGCTCACGGATTTTTGAAATGGGATTTGTCTATCTCAGATTTTCTCTCTTTTTCTTTCTTTTTCCTTCTTCTTTTTGAACAATAGACTTCCCTTTTTATAGATTTCTTTTACACCTCTTTTGGAATAAAACTATCCGTTGGAGTGTACCTTCTATCAAAATATATCCGTTAGAAATGAGTAAAAATAGAAAAGTTACCGTTAGAGCTGATCTGGCAACTTCGTTTTTCGTTCCAGGTGGGTTGGAGTCGACTCTAACTTTTCTGGAGTCGGCTCTAGCTCGAGGCATTCAAACGGATTTCCGGAGTCGTCTCTGGCTTTTCTGGGGTCGACAAGATGCTTTTCCGGAGTCGACTCTAACTTACCCGGAGTCGACTCTAGGTTGGAGCCAGAAAAATCGACTTTCTGCTCCGTCTGTGAGAGTCGACTCTCACAGTCTCGGAGTCGACTCTAATGGCCGTGCCAGTTCCGGAGTCGGCTCTGTGATTCTCGGAGTCGACTCTAATGTCTGCATTTCTTACCTAGACATTAGATTCGATCCAGAACACTTGTAACACTTGATTTTGATCTTTCAAAGTCTTATTGGCTGAAACACTAAATCAAAATCATTAGAGCCTTCAAAATTATACTCACATAGTTTTGTTAATCATCAAAATCATCAATTGGGTCAACAATCTCCCCCTTTTTGATGATAACAAAAACTTTGAGTATATGCAATCAAAAATTCAATCAAATTAAGGATTATAGTCATTTAACTTTAACCTTTGAAATTAAGGTTTTGATGCCAATGTTCAATGTAAACTTTTAAAATTGTTGAATTATTAAACTTTGTGCATAAGATAGTAAATGAGCTTTTTGTTAAGCTCCCCCTGCATTGAGTAGCTCCCCCTATATATAAGCATCAAATTTTTGATTAATCATTTCAATTCATTTTGCATAAACAATTAATTCTCTTTCCCCTTTCTTTCTTTCTTTATGCATATATAATCTTTTCTTTCTTTGCATATACACAACTATCTCTCCCCCTTTTTTGTTATAAGCAATAAGGAGAGAGATAAAGAAATTATAATAACTCAATAAAGCATAGGGATCCAAGCAATCAAAATTTGAAAAGAAATTGTATTTCATAAGCAAGAACCATTACATCAGTTGATTCATATACATCTCAAAATGAAATACATTGGATATTAAAAACTTCCTAAGTACAAACTATCAAATTTAAAACAAGATCAAATGTGCTTGAATACAATTTTCTTTAGATGACCTATTATCTCCATTACATCATCTTTTTGTGATTTCTTAAAATTTTCAAGGCAGGCTTCAATTTGAGAGACTGCAAGGTCAATATCCTTCTTCAATTGACCCGTTGCATGAACATACGATCCTGATCCATCGGCAATGCCTTCCATCCTTTCGAAGATTTATGAAGCTCAGCTCCAAAGGATTCACAGAACTGCCTAAGGTAAAGGATAGCATGTCCAGTCTCGAATTTAATTCTTCTTTCAACTGATTAAAGTCTTCTTTCAATTTAATTTCTTGAGATCTGTGACTGTCATACTCAGCAAGTAAACTTCTTAACTGATCAAGTTGTTCATTAGAAAATCTCCAGAATTTGTTATAGGCTGATGTGGAGGTGATGGAATAGAACTCGGTCCGGCCTCCGAAGGTCCAGCTGAAGAAGGTCCCGCAAAGATGGATCAGGGACTGATGGTCCCGCAGTAGATGGTCCTGGGATGTCTTCTACTCTGGTTCCCTCTGCTCATCTTTCTGTTCTTTCTCTCTCCTCCTCATCCAAACACCATTGACTTTCTTAAATCCCATCTGATGAATAGTAGAATGCTGTAATAATCAGTGTGTCTCAGTTTTCTTAATGGTTCATTTTCCATAATGAGCACACCTGGCTTCTAAAACTAATGTCAGAATCATCCGTATGGCAGTGTTGATCTTTTCTTAGTAGCTGCCTCTGCCATGTATCCAATCATCATGCCAGCTAAATTGACTGGCCTTCCAGTTATTATGCAGTCCATCATCAGAACGTCTCGCTCCGAGACATACTCAAATCTCCCTATTTTCGGAAACAAGATTCTACCACAATATTATGCAATAATCTGAGTTCTAGGTTTAACTGATTTGCAAAAATTTCTTCGAACTCAGTCACATCTCTTCCTAGCATTCTTGATAGTGCACCACTTCTATCATTCAGTTGACATTCCATAAACCAACAGTGGGCATTTCTAATAGGGTTCCAAGAATTTCAGAGTTACCATAACCCTAGTTCCTCTTACTGTGCTTACTAAACCTCCTTCTCCTCTGCTTAATCCATTATAAAACTCTCTTACCAATGCTGGATATGTGGGCAAATCTAGTGAGCACACTTTCTCCCATCCCATATCCTTAAATTTCTTCCAATGAAAACCTCCGATTCAAATAAATCAAAATTAACTTTCCTCCCAGTTGTAATGGTCTTACCAGCTAGTTGATCAACCTTAGGAGAAGAGGGTGAAGGTGGAGAATCCTCTTGAGTGGCCGAAGAGGAAGAAGGCGATGGTTGCCTTCGAACCGTGCGTCTCTCGTTGGAACGGATGCTCCAGCGACGAATCCACGCCTCTTTGGTGCCATTGAGAGGATTGGAAGATTAATCAAGGGTTTTGAGTGGATTTGAGGAAGTTGGAAAGGCTTTGGAGCTTTGGAAGGTTTTGGAGACGATTGGAAATGATGGGGGTCGACTCCGCCTTTTATTTTTGACCTAACTCGACTTAGAGTCGACTCCCGAAAACTGGGTGTCGGCTCCGAGCCAGAAAGTCTGTCAGCGCTCGTATTAGAGTCGGCTCCACAAAAGCCAGAGTCGGCTCTAATCACTTAGACAGAAATCAAAAACTCAGGTGTCGACTCCGCAAACTGTCAGAGTCGACTCTAACAGTTTCAGAGATAAAAAATTGAGTTTCAAGGATTTGAAACTATTCAAATTAATCATCAAATTATAGATTAAGTTCTTTAGCAATTGGGGAAACAATGAATCAAGATCTAGATAGATTTCCTTATTGAAATATCAAGATTTTTCAAGAAAATGATGAAATCTAGATAGATGTCCTTAAGAGTTTCAGAAAACTATTCCAAAGGATCACAAACTCCTAATTCTCCTCTAAGATAACAAAATCTTTCTTCACTTAAGGGTTTTGTTAATATATCTGCAAGTTGTTCTTCAGTATTCACATAATCAAGACAAATTTCATTATTGGCTACATGTTCTCTTATAAAGTGATATCTTATTTCAATGTGCTTTGTTCTTGAATGTTGAATTGGATTTTTAGTAAGATTTATTGCACTTGTATTATCACATCTTATAGGTGTCTTATCAAGTGTGATACCATAGTCTTCAAGTTGTCTCTTAATCCATAGGATTTGAGCACAGCAACTTCCAGCTGCAACATATTCTGCTTCCGCAGTAGATAATGCAACCGAATTTTGCTTTTTGCTAAACCATGAGATTAAGTTACTTCCTAAAAATTGGCATGCACCACTTGTGCTTTTTCTATCTAATTTGCATCCAGCATAATCAGAATCTGAGTATGCAATTAGATTTAATGTGGAGTCTCTAGAATACCATAAACCTACATTTTTTGTTCCACTTAAGTATCTTAGTATTCTTTTAACAGCTATTAAGTGTGATTCTTTAGGTTCTGATTGAAATCTAGCACATAACATACAGAAAACATAATATCTGGTCTACTTGCTGTTAAATAAAGAAGGGATCCGATTATACCTCGATAATACTTCTGATCAACCTTTTTACCTTCTTCATCTTTGTCCAGCTTGCATGAAGGACTCATTGGTGTTCCGAGGGGTTTAATTGATTCCATACCAAATTTCTTTAGAATTCTCTTGTGTACTTTGTTTGGTTGATAAAGATACCCTCTTTGCTTTGTTTGATTTGGAGTCCAAGGAAGAAGTTGAGTTCTCCCATCATGCTCATCTCGAATTCTCCCTGCATTAACTTGGCAAATTCTTGACATAGAGAATCGTTAGTAGCACCAAAAACAATGTCATCAACGTATATTTGTACTACAAGTAAATCTTTACTTTTTCTTTTCAAAAATAATGTTTTATCAACATTTCCTCTTGTGAAATCATTTTCAATTAAGAATTTACTTAACCTATCATACCAAGCTCTAGGTGCTTGTTTCAAACCATATAAGCTTTGTGTAATTTAAAAACGTGATTTGAAAATTCGTGATCTTCAAAACCTGGTGGTTGTTCTACATAAACTTCTTCATTTATAAATCCATTTAAAAATG
Source organism: Calamus simplicifolius (assembly GCA_900491605.1). Taxonomy (NCBI): domain Eukaryota; kingdom Viridiplantae; phylum Streptophyta; class Magnoliopsida; order Arecales; family Arecaceae; genus Calamus; species Calamus simplicifolius. The sequence goes on along the minus strand of UESW01003885.1, from coordinate 791,553 downwards.
CGCTTTTAACATCCATTTGAAATAAATTAATGTTCATGTGACATGCAAATGCAAGTAATAGCCTAATGGCTTCTAATCTAGCTACAGGTGCAAAAGTTTCATCAAAATCAATGCCTTCTTCTTGATTATATCCTTTTGCAACTAATCTAGCTTTGTTTCTAATTACTATGCCATTTTCATCTAGTTTATTTCTAAAAACCCATTTTGATCCTATTACAGAATGATTTTTAGGTCTTTCAACTAATGTCCATACATTATTTCTTGTAAATTGATTTAATTCTTCTTGCATAGCTAGCATCCAATTATTATCTTTTTCAGCTTCTTCAATAGTTTTAGGTTCAATTGTGAACAAATGCAAGATGATTACTAATATTTCTCATATATGATCTAGTTCTTATTCCTTGAGATGGATCACCTATAATCAATTCCTTGGGATGACTATGGCATATCTCCAGTCTCTTGGAAGATCTATATCATTATGATCAATATTAACATCATCATCCTTATGTGAATCATTATCTTTAGCTTCTTGTTCATGATCTGAAGATACTTCAATATTAAGTTTTTCAAGATCTTTTTCAATTATGTTTGTATCTTCCTCATCATCAATCTTTTCAGAACAGATGCTAAAGATTCATCAAAACTACATGAATGGATTCTTCAACAATTAAGGTTTTCTTGTTAAAGATTCTATAAGCTTTACTAGTTGTTGAATAACCTAAAAAATTCCTTCATCAGATTTAGCATCAAATTTTCCTAAGTTGTTTTTACCATTATTATGAATGAAACATTTACATCCAAATGCATGAAAGTATTTTATATTTGGTTTTCTTTCATTCCATAATTCATAAGGTGTTTTCTTTAATATTGGTCTTATTAAAGCTCTATTTAAGATGTAACATGCTGTGTTAATAGCTTCCGCCCAAAAATACTTTGGTAGGTTGCTTTCACATAGCATGGTACGGGCCATGTCTTCTAGAGTCCTATTTTTCTTTCAACTACACCATTTTGTTGTGGAGTCCTAGGGGCTGAAAAATTATGATTAATTCCATTTTCAGTGCAGAAACTTTCAAATAAGTGATTTTCAAATTCTGTTCCATGATCACTTCTTAGAGACACTATGGTAGTTTTTCTCATTTGTGACTTTCTTGAAGAATTTCAGAATATCGAGAAAGTCTCATCTTTGTGAGCTAAAAACATTACCCAAGTATATCTAGAATAATCATCTACAATCACTAGACCATATTTCTTTCCTCCTAGACTTGTGGTTCTAGTTGGTCCAAAAAGATCCATGTGAAGTAGCTCTAGTGGCCTAGAAGTTGAAACAATATTTTTAGATTTGAAAGAACTTCTAGTTTGTTTTCCAAATTGACATGCATCACATATTTTGTTTTCAAAATCTAATTTAGGTAAACCTTTAACTAAATCCATTTTAATTAGTTTTGAAATAAGGTGTGTGCTTGCATGACCTAATCTACGATGCCACAACCAATTTCATTTATGTTAGCATTGTCAGCAATTAAGCAATGATTACTCAGATAATTTGTCTAATCAACTAAGTATACATTGCCATTCTATAACCAGTAAAAACAATGCTATATCAATAGAATTAGTTACAGTGCATATAGAAGATTTAAATGAAACATTAAAGTTTTTATCACATAATTGACTTATACTAATTAGATTATGCTTCAAACCATCAACATAAAGTACATTATCAATAAATGTAGATGGAGTTACGAACTTTACCAAGGCCCATAATTTGACCTTTACCGTTATCGCCAAACGTAACAACTCCACCTTTCTTTTCTTTCAGGGTGATGAATTCTCTTTGTCACCCGTCATATGTCTTGAGCAGCCACTATCAAGATACCACTTTTCTTTGATCTTTTGGCTACAAGACATTCCTGCAAATAATCAAACTTTATGTTTAGGTACCCAAGCTTTCTTGGGTCCTTATGGTTAGTAGCAATAAAATTGTTCCTTTCGGAACCCATATTTTCTTTCCTTTAATTTAATTTTTGTTATTATTAAGTTTTGCATTCAAAGGATTTATGTCCTTTTTGATTACATTTAAAACAAGTAATATTACTTTGGTTAGCTTTTACAAAAATATTTTTAATGATTTTTGTTTTCTTAAGTGTTATACCCTAAACCAGCTTTGTCAAAAACAGCTTTTTGACTATCTAAAATCATGTTTAATTTAG